>BSBK01000481.1:600000-1015000 GCA_027943335.1 Chamaecyparis obtusa
TAAGTTCTTAGACTGTGTCAAAACCCTAGTGCACTAGGATTGGATTTCACCCCTTTGGATCATAAAAGTTGCCGAGTCAAACCATTACTAAAAACCCTAGCGAGGCCAAATTTTCATTTTCTAGGGTATATGTGTGTTATTGCAAAACATTTTTGGAACATACACAATTAGTGCTTCTGAGGATTAGAATGAATAATTCACTTGATTGTTCATGCACAAGGTTGCTTTTGCCCTTGTTCATTGTTTTCAAACATGCTTGAAATCACTTGCTTGCTATTTTGTGTCCTTGTTTATCTATCTGGTTATTGAAAATGAACAAATCTGTTACAATCCTCAAATCTGGACATTGAAATTTGCAAACAATTCGAATCTGAAAACTCAAAATTTGCAAAATCTGACGTAAAATCCTTTTTTGGAGTCAAAAGTCATCTCAGGAGGTCAGAAAGTCATACGAGTTTTCTCAAAGTGTCATTTCATTACAGCCCATCTATCATATGATTGAGTACCCAGTGTCATACGAGCTTCCATGCCAGGAAATTCTCAAAGTCAAAATCTTGCAACTGTCGTATGAAATTTTAAACTGTTGTTTCATTGCATTCTGGTTATGGTACGAGTTTTGCAACTATCGTATAAGTTTTATAACTGTCATTTCATAGCATACCCACTGTCGTATGAGTCTTCAGAGTGTCATTTGGGAAATTTTTGAGAGTTGTCAAAAAATTGTCAGAATTGCCAGATATTTAGCTTTTTCAGCCTAATTTTAGAATTTGTCGAATGAATCATTGTGTCAGGAATAGAGTAGTAGCTATTGAGAATCCCATCATTTTCCTAAAGTGGCTTTTTGAATCTGATTTAGCCTTCTATTTAATCAATTTGAGTCTTTATCATCCTGTGTCAAAACCTTGTCATAACTATCAATCTTCAATCAATCATCAAAATGACTAAGTGTTGTGATATCTTGTCTGCTATCTTTTGGGAACCTACCAATACATCTAGGGCATAGTATTCTTCATCCATGTCTAATCGATTCTTCAAATTAATCAAACCTTGACAAGGTTGCATCATTTGATCATCTTGATTCAATTCACTCTTGAGTTATCTGGACCTTATTCTTTTGTTTCACTTGAGGTTAATGGTGGAGACTAGAGCTTCCTCTCACAAGAAATCTATCACCACTCTCCAAACTCCAACTCTTGAGCAACTCATCAATTCTAGTCTTTACGAGGATGATGGTCTTGGCAACTATCGATTGAAATCTGGTTACATACCTCCTCCATCAACTCACAGAGGTACTCAACATACCCCTCATCAATCTAATCCAAGGAGTCCACAAACTCCTACCATGTCTCAAGTAGGGACAAATTTTGGCTCTCAAAGAGATCAATCTCAACATGGTGCAGATCAAGAACCCACACCTGAAGAAATTGCTCAATATCAAAATGACGATAACTTCAAATAGATGATGAAGCATTTCTTGAAAGAAGATAGAGAAGCATACTTTTTACAATTAGCCCATCAAGAAGCTAAACTTCCTCCCAACTTTAATGTTGAAGACATCATTACACATGAGGAAGAGAATCCACTCACAGCTATGACAAAACAAATGCATGGTATACAAGTTGAACTTAACAATCTCAAGAAAGAAAAGAAACCTAAAGAGTTCTCCATGGAGGCTCTATGTCCTTTTCCATTTGACAAAGACTTGTACATGCCACCATTTCCAAAAAGAGTGGAGATGCCGAAGTATGATAAGTATGATGGACACTCAAATCCTCAAGATCATGTCAGAGAATTATGTACACAATCAATGGAGTTCATGCACGAACCAACATATCTAATGCATCTCTTCCCTCAATCTCTAGGGGGAGCAGCCATCCATTGGTTCTCTAGACTGCCTTCTACTATCAAAACTTTTGAGGAGTTGATCAAATTGTTTTATCAACAATACTCCTACAATATTCAACATCTAGTCACCATGATTGATATCTATAATCTCAAGCAATATCCAAGGGAACCATTCCTAACATTTCTCAAGAGATGGAGGAAGAAGTTCTCTCTATATGCCAGACCTATTCCAGAAATAGAAAAATTGGAAATCTTCATCAACAACCTTGTTTCAGAAATCAATTATCCTCTACAAATGCAAGATCATACATCTTTTGATAAGATGGTGGATAATGCTATCAAAATTGAAAAAGTGCTTGTGAAAAAAGGAGAAATCACACTTCAAAAAGACAAGTATGAATTAGGATCCAGTTCTAAAGACAAGAAAAAAAATTGGAACAAGAACAAAGGCATCATCATAGATGGTATTGTTGACATTGTTTGTGCCCCATCAAAGGCACCAGCCTACAATCTCACTCTTGGCACTCAATCCATTAAAGCTTTAGAGAAAAAGTCTTTTGAACCATCTCAAAAGAAGCCAGAATACAAAAGATGGGATAAACATCGAAAGTTTACTCCTCTAGGAGAGTCTTTAGAATCAGCTATGAAAACTCTATTGGCTGATAACATCATCTCTTTACCACCAATCCGACCAAATGATTAGGAGCCCAAACCAAAATGGTGGAGAGGAAATGAATTTTGTGATTTCCATCAGAGTAAAGGTCACAAAACTAATAATTGCTACCACTTGAAGCATACCATTCAAGATCTGATCGATAGTGGAGACATCACAATTGAAAATCCCCAGAGCAATAATAATCATACAAAATTCACATAACCATTTCTGAAACATGGTCAAGAAGTTTCAACTTCTTAGCTTAATATGGGGGAAAAAGTCAACTATGCCTACCTTGGAAATAATTCTATCATCAATATGGTTGAGCCATGTCTCTCTGCAAGTTGCAATGTCATCACAATTGTATGAAGAGAAAAGATCATTCCTTAGCTACCATAGTTACTTGATCACAAGCTCAAACATATCTGAAAGGACAAATCCCAGATTCATCAAATGTCCCTAAGGTGCCCTTCAATCTTTCATTTGCTTCTAAACAAAAGGCTGATTCCAAATCTTCCAATCCAAAGGATATAAGGCATACATCTTATAGCATTGTCCAACAACTCCAGCACACTAATGTGAAAATCTCCATGTTTGAGTTGCTTCAAATATCTCCAGCTCATAGAGCCATTCTCGATAAAGCTTTTCTTGGTTCCAATGTTCCTGATGACCTTGATTTAGATAGGTTCCAAACTATGGTTGGACATCTTACATCTCCACAATATATCTCCTTTTCAGAGGAAGATGACAACTCCTTGAGTCACCCACATAATCAGCCTTTGCATATAGAAGTCTTGATCTAGAACCATAGAGTCAAATGCGTGTTGATAGATGGGGGCACTGGCCTAAACATTTGTTCTTATAGCTTGATCACACAATTGGGATTTTCAGAATTGGCTATTGATCCTAGAAAGAAAATAACTATCAAAGCCTATGATGAACAAGAAAGATCTTCTAAAGGCACCATTATCTTACCTATCAGAGTGGGTCCAGTTATCAAAGATACCATCTGTCAAGTGCTTGATCTACCTTTGGCCTACAACGTCCTTCTAGGGAGACCATGGATACATGAAATGCAAGCTATTCCTTCTACATACCATCAATGTTTGAAGTTTCCTTATGAAGGAGTAGAGGTTACTATCCCCGTAGATCTGAATACAACTTGCAACACCTTGAAGGAAAGTGCAAATAAGCTTGTACCTAATAACAGAGAATCTTCCATTGAACCAACTAAAGAAGCATCCACATCTAAAATGGAAGATCTTGCAAAAGAGGTTAATATCAAAGAAAATAGTATGGGAGAATATACTATTGAGCCAATCTTATCTTTGACATCTCTCCCTATCTCGCCTAAGTCTTATGGGAAATCTTTGAAACAATCCAAACCAGACTCTAAAGAACCTCTTGAAGCATATAAAAAGAATTTTGTAGCAGAACAAGTATCCAAGAAAGAATTTGAAGAGGATGAAGTTGTGCTATCATGGCTATACAAAGATGAACCTGAATCTCAAGTTGTTCAAACTAGTGACTCTACAGTATCCAAACTCCCTTCTAAGTTGTATGGTCCAGGAGATAAATTAATAGCTAAGATGGGATATTCAGGTAAAGGACCTCTAGGAATCAGAGGAAAAGGTCTTGAGGCACCTCTCCCACATACTGGTAGAGAAAATAAAGATAAAGTTGGCTTAGGCTTTAAGAAGAAACCCTATCACCTCAAAGGTAATTGTTCCCATGTCATAGAGAAGATTGCACCAGGAGAACCTCTTCTTAGGAAAGAAGAAACAAAATCATCAGATTGTGATTCAGACAGCTCAGAACTCATCCCCTATGAAAAATTGCCTAATGAAATCAAAGACCTTCTTGATGATAAAAATGATCTAATCAAAAGAATTAATGTGGTAGAAACACAAGAACCTACTATCAATCAAGAGATAGTTGCAACACAAGAACTAGCTAATCTTGAAAACAATCAATAAGAGGGAAGTGGTAGTGATTCTAAGATAGATTCCCATGAGTATGAATTCAAATCAAAATCTAAGGGTAACCCTTCTTGGGGTTTTCACCCTGACTTTACTCATGTTCTAAGATTTCCTAGAGATCCTGAATCAGAAGCTGAATCAAATGACTATGAATGGGGAGCCATTCTAGAACTAGATGAAGATGAGCTTATTACAAAGAAACATGTTGATGTTATTCACCAATATGTACCTAATCCCAATGTGAGTCTAGAGTGAAATGATGAAGCTATCGAGTCTGATCTACCTATGGCTGAATTGAACTCCCATGATGACATTGAGCCTATTCCTAAATTGAATGTCTTAAGTTGTAATATCACCTTTAAACTCGAGAGTCAGGTTAGGACCAATGATGACAGATCCATATTTGTAAACACTATCTCCCAATCTTTCCCTACTTTGACTATCCAATATCCAGAACTTATTGATCAAACCTCCACAAATCTGAGCCATGGAATTTATAGCTTACCGAATGACTATGCCCTTGCTTGCTACCTAAATGTAGTTGAGCCTATGAGTACTTCCATCAATGAACCAAGCATCAGTATGACCGAGTCAGACATCAAATATCTTAGTCAGAAAAATAAGAATAAAAAGAAAAAGAAAAAGAGTTCTAAGGGTGAAAACCACTTTGTGGCAGTCTCAGAACCTACAAAAGTAAAAATAAAAGATGTATCCAAAGGTGAAAACCTCTCTAAGGTGCCTAAGGATGAGATATTTGATGTCCTTCCAAGTCATTTATAGGACAGATCTCCAGTTCTAATTGAGCCCACTCAATCCATCAATTTGGGTACAACAGAGGAACCACAATTGGTACATGTAGCACAATCATTATCAAAAGAAGAGAAGCAAAAATTTACAACATTCCTAACAGAGAAGAAGATCAACTTTGCATGGAAATATTTAGATATGCCAAGATTGGATCCTAATCTCATAATGCATCATTTATCTATCACTCCAAATGTCAAACTTGTCAAGCAAAAATTAAGAAAGATGCATCCTTACGTTGCCCTCTTTGTAAAAGTTGAATTAGAGAAGCTCCTGAAAGCCGGATTCATCTGAGTTATTGACTATGTAGAGTGGATCTCTAATATTGTACCTATTTCTAAACCATATGGTTCAATCAGAGTGTGCACAGACTTTAGAGATGTGAATAGAACGTGCCCCAAGGATGATTTTCCACTACCTAACATTGATATGATAGTGGACATGACTATGGGTTTCGAGATGTATTCCTTAATGGATGGTTTCTCTAGATATAATCAAATAAAAATTTCTCCAGAGGATCAAGAGAAAACTACTTTCACATGTGCATGGGGCACCTTCTGTTGGAATTTCATGCCATTTGGGCTTAAAAATGCTGGTGCTACATATCAAAGAGCCATGACATCTATTTTCCATGACATGATGCATCGAACTATGGAAGATTATGTTAATGATACTTTAGCAAAATCTATGATTAGAACTGAACATCTAAAGGACTTGAGCATGATCCTAGACAGAATGGAAAAGTTTAGTCTCTGACTAAATCCTAAGAAGTGTGCTTTTGGTGTCACTTCTGGAAAGCTCTTAGGATACATCATTTCAAAGAAGGGCATTGAGGTTGATCTAGCTAAAGTAAAGGCTATAATGGAGATGTAACCTCCTAAGAATATCAGTCAGATGAGGACATTGCAAGGAAGAGTTCAATCTATTAGAAGATTCATATCACAGCTAGTGGACATATCACAGCCTTTTACAAAAACATTACATAAAGGTGTGACCTTCGCATGGAATGAAGAATGTGAGAAAAACTTTAACCATATCAAAAATTATCTATCAAATCTTCCTATCTTGATGCCTCCTATTCATGGGAAGCCATTGATCTTATATGTCTCTGCAATAGTCACATCACTGGGGGCATTGCTAGAGCAACATGATGAAGACAAAAAGGAAAGAGCCATTTATTATATAAGCAGAACATTGGTAGCGTATGAAAAGAACTATTCTATGATTGAGAAATCTTGTCTCGCTGTGATCTTTGCATCATAGAAGCTGAGACACTATATGTTAGCTCATACCATGCATCTAGTAGTAAAAATTGATCCACTAAAATACCTACTAAGAAAGGCTACCCTCACAAGTAGACTGGCTAAATGGGTCATGCTTCTAAGCAAATTTGACATTGAATATGTTGAAATAAAAGCTATAAAAGGTCAAGTTATTTCTGATCAACTAGCAGATGCACCCATGTTTTATGACACGCCAATGCAAATGGAATTTCTAGACTCCTCTATTATGCACCTATCTTCTAGAGAATGGCAATTGTTCTTTGATAGCTCCTATCCATAGAATGGATCTAGAGTAGGCATATTGTTCATAACTCCTCAAGGATACTCCATCCCAAAAGCATTCAAACTAAAGTTCCCCTGCACAAACAATATTGCAGAATATGAAGCCCTTTTGAATGGTATGAAAATAGCAATTGAATGGAGAGTAACAGAGCTACACATTCATGGAGACTCTCAACTTTTTATTCATCAAGTCAATGATGTGTACCAAACTAAAGATGAAAAGCTCATTCCTTACAAGAGAATGGTAGATGATCTTAAGAAATATTTCATATCTATCACATTTGAGAAAATTCCTAGAATGGAGAACAAGGCTGCCGATGCAATGGCAACACTATCTACTTTATTACAGCAACCTGGACATGAGCTACGCTATGAGTTCCTGGTGGAAGAACTATCTTATCCTACATATGACTCCCCTAAAACCCACATGATTTGCACTATTGTAGGTCATGATTCATCCAGATAAAAAAACCTATTTTCTTATCTCCAAGAACAAATCATTCCCAATACCTTCAACCGCCATGAAAAGAGATACCTTATCTGCAATGCCTCCCAATATGTCATCATTGGTAACGATCTATACAAAAAAGGTCTAGATGGTATGCTACTTAGATGTTTAGAATGGGAAGAGTCTCAATGTACATTAGAGGAAGTCCATGAGGGTATTTTTGGGTCACACTCAAATGGTTTAACACTAGCTCAAAAACTTATTAGGGCAGGGTACTATTGGCCTGAAATGGAGAAAGATTCAATCAAGTTTGCTAAAAGTTGTCAAAAGTGCCAAGTGCATGGTAACTTGATTCATGCTCCAGGGAGAGATCTAATTCCCTTCACAACACAATGGCCTTTTCAACAATGGGCTTTTGATCTTATAGGTGCTATCTATCCACACTCTTCTAATGGACATACCCATATAATCACTACTACAAATTATTTTACAAAATGGGTAGAAGTGGTCCCTTTGACACAGGCAATTGGAAAGCAAATATCTATGTTCATATTGAACTATATCATATGCAGATATGGGATACCTCATTCCATAATCACATATAATGATGGACAATTTGAGAACAAAGACCTCGATGATCTATGTGCCAAATTCAAGATCACACAACATTGGTCTTCTATCTACTATCCACAAGGGAATGGACAAGCTGAGGCCTCTAACAAAAATCTATTCAAGATCTTGCATAGAAAAGTAAACAAAACTGGTAGAGACTGGCATCTCATGATTAATCCAGCTCTATGGGCCTACAGAACAAGTATCAAAACACCTACTGGGGCTACGCCTTTTGTTTTAGTTTATGGGTCTGAGGCGGTACTACCTATTGAGGTTGAAATCCCATCACTAAGAATCAGAATGCATGGTCTAGTAACTGATGATGACTATAGAGTGTCTAGGTTGCAAGAACTTGAACTACTAGATGAGCACAGACAAGTAGCATATGATCATCTCAGAGTATATCAGAAGAGAATGTCTAGAGGCTGCAACAAGAAAGTCAGACACAGAGAATTTCAGGTTGGCAATCTAGTCTTAAGAGAGAATCCTAAAAATCAATCACATCGAGAATGCAAGGGGAAGTTTGAACCCAATTGGTTGGGTCCCTTTTTTATCACTACTACTTTTGGCTCTGGTACCTATCAACTCTCAATGACTGAAGGAGAATAGCTCTGAGAACCAATCAACGTTCTCCATCTAAAGAAATTCTATGCCTAAGGCATTCAGTCTATGGTAAAATGTCCTGAAAAAAATTATAAAAATCAAAAAAAGTCCTGAAAAAATGAACATCTTGGTGAAAACCTAGCAATGGGCACCTTGATGATTCACAAAAAAATCAAAAAAATATCAAAAGTACAAAAAAAATTTTAAAAATGAAAAAAAAAAATGAGAAAAAGAAAAAGTGCCTTGGTGAAAACCTGGAAACAGGCGCCTTGGTAGCAAAAATAGAATCTCTGCCAAGATGGTGAAAACCCAGCAAATGGGTGCCACTTGTTTCAAAATGCTCCATCTATCAGCGCAATCTCGGTCTTTCCCAGCTTTCAGTTTTGCTTTAGTTTGTACATATCTCCTGGTTTGTTTTTGCATTTCTAGTTTTCAATAAGCCGATCTGTACACCAATCAGCTCCAGCGTCTGTATCCTATCAATGCTTAACACTTGGGGGCAATCAATGTTATATCATATGGCCTCCAGTATACTTTAAACATGTCATATCAGGTCAGAGTCCTTTGAAGCTATATCTGAGTCAGTCAAGTCTGTCTCGTCTCCAGAAAGGATTTTGCATCTACAACAACAATCAAACACAAACTGAAAACAATCTGTGCTTTTTCATGCTTTTATCTCCTTGTATGCTTACTGATTCGCATTGAGATTTTTGCATATTGTGTCCCTTCGAGCTCTTTGATGATGTCCTTTATAGGATTTAGAGAGTGATGACTTGGGGCATAATCTTTTCTTTGTCTTCTGCTTGTATGTGAAAATCTAACGTCTTTGGAAATTTTGGATTGAAATGGTGTCTGACTGTAAGAGCCTCTATCTCAAATTTGATGGCCATGCGTACCTCAACCATTGATACCCAAAAAATTCAAGGAAGTTTGATCTCACTATTGTCTTTTTGAGTGAGCTCTTTCTCCTACTGTGAAATGCGATCTTACCCAAGGATGTGAACGATAAAAGGGTGACTATAGGTAATTCACACTGGATTTAGAATGATCTCTTGACTCCTTGATGTGTTTGTACCGCAAGGCATATTTTGGTCATCATGGAATTTATGTTTTGATGCTTATACAAATTGCTATATCAAAATGGACATGATATTCAGGTCATCCTAGCATTTGTGCCTTGGTGCTTATATCTAATCCAACATTTTGAAAATAAAATCAACATTCATATATCCATGGTCGTTGACCAATGGGTGTTGTATTGATTCTTGTGCATACAAATTGATATTCATATGTCTATGGTTTCATAGCTAGTAGGCATTGTATTGATTTATCCAGTTACCTAAGAGTTCAATGATGATAACAAATCGACACATGATCAGTGACTAGGTCCTAGGTCCTAGGTTGCATTTCATTTTGCATGTTTCTTTGCATTTTGCATGTTTACATGATCTCACAATGGCTAAACGAACTTCAATGCTTAAATGATTCTTCGAATCGCATCTTCAAATCTAACAAGAGCTAAATCTTACATGAAGGTCCATCCAATGAAACAACAAATAGAATCCTTTTTCAGGATCAAAATTGAAATCTGAGATCGTTTAATATGTCAAAATCACGATTTAACGTTTTGGGCCCAGGACGGTGACTGCTTGCAAACCTTCAATCATCAAAGAAATCCATAATGCAACTTAATTGATTATCTTACATAAAACTATCAAAAATTCAACTTGGTCAACTATGGTCAACTCATGGTCAAACCTAGTCAAATTTGGTCTTTTGGACATCCAAACAATGCAGAATGCGTTCTCGGATGTGTATAACCACTTCTCAAATCAATTAGCATGCTTCTAAACTATCAACGCTGACTTTTTTTTGTCAGATTTCAATTTTAATCCTGAAGGGGGCATGGTATTGCATATCATTCAAATTCTGTAATCAAATTTGAAATCATATCTTTCTTCAGTAATCAAGACAACAACCATGTCTAGTTACGGATTCATCAAAAGTCCTCATCGCTTCGGGCAAATAAAATCTATCATCACTTGGGGCATATCAAATTCATCAAGATCCATATCAATCTGGTATTCTCCTAATCTTGTAAACTGTATCAGTTTTTGCAACCATCAGATCATAGTGTTCTTTCCTTGGTTTTTCAGCAACTGAAGGGTTCAGATGTGATACCTACTAGTTCTGCTAAGACAGTCGAGTCTAGAACCGGTCACTCACTTCTTCACAATCATAAGGTTTGGAATCAGGCATTTTGACACTTTTTCGCAATTCTCAGTTCATCACTGTTACAGTGAACATTATCTTTGGTCATTCAGGACCTAGCATCATCATATCTTTTAATCAATTTTTATCTTGGAATCGGTTTATCTTTTGAATCAGTTTCATATCTCTATCAAACACATACTATCTTTGAACCACTGCGCTTCGCACATCAATTCAAAGAGGGGCAAAATGTAATACCCCAAAAATGGGCTATATGTTCATTAACCTCCTACATCCTCAAATCGAATGAAATCAACATAGAAGTCCTAACCTAAGGCACATCTGCACATCATCGAATCTAATTGATTATCTTAAATTCTACATCGAGGAATATTCCTAGCAATATTTCTGACTATCTTAATTATCTTTAATCTAATGATTATTTGGTGATAAATCACATTTATCCTAAGTTTGATTAATTGAATATTTTCATATTTAACTAATTAGATTTAATATTTGCCACTTAATTGTTTAATTAAATTTAATTCTATCTATTATTAATTATATTATTTAAATTTTGACAATAAATCCAAAATCTTATGAATAATTGATTAAATTCTTATTTAATTAATTAAAACAAGTTGTCATTATTTAATAATATAGTTTTTGAATAAAAGTTTGATTAAATGATTGATTAACCCATAAATCAATTATTTATTTTCAAAAATCAGTTAAGTTGAGAATAAATCACTTTATTTATTTATTAATTCATAATTATCCATGTGCACAATCAAAGAGCAGTTAAACTCCAAATCAGAAAATCAATGCAAGTTATTGACTTTTTGGAACTCAACATCATTTTTGAGTTTTAAAGTTGATCTAAACTTCTAATTTGAGTTAAAAAGCTATTTTTGCATGATTTGCATGTTTTTGTGAATTAATTGTCTTTATTATCAGATAACTCAAAAATCAAGCTGAGTTATTTGAGTGATTTATGGATTTTATTCATGCACCTCCAAAGCCTTGGATTTCTATAAAAATAAGGCTCAGCTCTTCATAATTCATCTCTCAAATCCACAAGAATTGCATAATCACGCTGGAGAATTGAAATTGGAAGAATCAAAGCTTCTTGCGAATCAACATTGTTGTGAGATCAATCTTGTCTTTACATTCATTTTAGCTTCATATTGCATATTATTGTTAGATCATTTAGCATATCATAGCATATCAGTTTTTACATATCATAGATTCATATCAAGTTTTGATCATATCATTGCATAGAATATCCAAAAAAAATAGATTAATTGCATTCATATTCCATATCCATCAGTTTTGTATTCAAATCCTTCATTTAGGTGTCGTCTAGGTCACTGATCTTGATAACAATCTGAGAACATCGATCTCACACCTATTAGAAGGTAGTAAATCACTTGGTTAGATTAGATTTTGATTTTGCATGATTTCAATTTTTGCTAACCTCTAATGTTTTACTGAAGTGTTGTGTCTACAGATCAGGTACAATTTTCACACACACACACATGGCTAAATATATTAAATAATTTTAATTAATAAATCTTAATTTTCCCTCAACCACTAAATGGGAGGAAAATGCATCAACCAATAGGATTTTAGAGCTAAGCTCACATGGATCAAGCTTACATCGAATCTCCATCACACATAAGGAGAAAGAATCTTGTCCACCCATTTTGGCCTCTTGTCCCAAGCTTTGAGGAAAAAATATTTAAATGGTCTCCAAAGGTGGAACCTTGGACTAAACCTCAACTCAACCATGATCAACTCAACTCCACCCCCTACCCTTGCCAAAATATATAAAAGAAAGGCATAATTCAATCAATAATCATCCACAAATATTTGAATAGTATCAAACCTCTTGCAATTTTAAGCTAGAAAGGAAAATCTAGATCTAAATAGGCATAGGTTAATTTGGAATTAATCTTTTAGCTTTGTTTATCATTCTTTCTCATATTAGGATTATCACTAATGGAAGCTTGCTGAGAGATTTGCATTAGAAAACCTAATTAGAGATCCATAGAGTGCTCAATTATCATTTAATTTTCTTAATTAGATTTCTATTTGTGGTAATTTAGTTGTTATTTTGATTTATTAACAATACTAACCCTATGAAGGTACTTATCCTAGTACACACTTATTAATCTGATGTATAATTGGTTCACCTAATGTCCAATTTACTTTGTTGATGGCTAGAAAATATTTTTGTATATAGAAAAATATACATACCAATAGTGCTCCAAACTTTAATCCTTGTTTCTTGATTTTCCTTAAATTTACTATCAGTTGATTCTACATCATTTCTTCTAAATCATATATATTTCCTTCACTAACAATCTCATATGCAACTTGTAGTGCTCCTCCCAATATATTATCTAAATAATCTACTTGATAGATATTGTAGCCAATAATTATTGATGCAAATTTCATTTCCTTATCCAATATGTTGCTTACAACAAAAGTTTCCTAATCTTGCTTGTACCTGACTAAACCTTCAATTTGTGTTTTAGGATCCACTCCTTTACACATTTTCTCATGTTAGTCAATAATCATGTGACTATACTGATGATTTCCTTTATGATTTCAATTTGTATATCTCCTTCCAGCCAAATATAGTCTACATATATTCAAATCAATACACACTTGATCCATTCAACTACAAAATTATTTTGCATGTGCATGATGTGTGTTAGTCCTTTTATTTCCAGATGTCCATATTCTTCATTCATCATTCCATCATCATTGTATAGTTCCTAGTAGGATATCCTCATATCTTCATCACCAATTTCAATCTATTTGTATTGAATAAATGATCTTACATCTTCTGTCAACATAACTCTGCATGGTGTTCGAGATAATGCTCCAGCTCTATTTATATTTGTTATTTTCAGAGTACTTAACTGATATTCTAGTTCATCCTTTTCTAATTTGTCAACTAATACCATTCTCTTTGTCATTTTTATTTTAGTGTGTTCCTTTTCTTATCCAAGATTTTGAGTGTCTAAGGTTTGCAGTTCAATCAATCTATCTGAATCCTTTTTTGTAGAATGAATTAGTGTAATACACAGTAGTATTTCCTCAAGCTTTGTTCTTTGTAGTGATTTTTTTGAATGTGACTATTTCATGATAAGTTTCATTACATATAATGACAAGGTGTCCAACAACTATTGTACTAAACCATTTATTGTAGGCTGATAGTAGCATTTATACTGATAGCGATCTTAGTTCATCGATAATAATCTTATATTAGATAACTGAGAGGGGGAGTGAATTAGTTAAGTCTAGTTATTGTACAATCCAAAAAACTCCCTGATGTATAAAAAAATTCTTTCAAATCTATTAATCAACTTGGTAAAACTTTAACTGTGCCTTTCTGTTCATTTACTGAATAGTAGTAAATTAACTAGTGCATATACCGATCAAACTAGTAATTGTAACGTGTAAAGTAAAATAACAATTCATCACATCCATACACATAAAAATTCAATTTTTAACATGGAAACCCTGTTAGGGGAAAAACTACCTAGGACCAGTCACCCAAAAATAATTTCACTGTTCTTAAGTGAGTTCGGTTAAGATCCAACCCTGTTAAAGGTTATAATAACACATTGTAAGGTGTGACCTGGTTAGAGGATTTATCACTAATAGTTCTCTGTGACCAAACATTCACTATGGGGTCAACATGAAAATAATCAACATTCATTAAATGTCATAATGAAATATAAAGATTGTTAAGTCCCACTCGATTAAGAGATTTATCTGTAGCAATAGTTAGAATGCAATAGTAATGATCTGGTTCAAATAAAACTTTATTTTACATATTTTTAGATCTATGCTAAGCTAAAAATACCTCTGGTCAATATACTTAATTCAATCTCTTTGTATCCTCCAACTATGTTCTGCTTGGTTAATTCCTTTCTCTAATGATCAATGTTGTCTATAGATTTTCTCAATTCTATCTTTAACCTGTTTGAGCAGCTTGGATGAATGCAGTCTTCTCATGTGCATTCTAGAATTAATTATGAATCTCTTGTCTCCTTTTATAGACATCATAAACCATTTTATTTCCAACCATAGATTTTTTCTCTTAATCTTCACCATTGATTTTTCCACTTTAACCTTCCTCGGAACTTATGTCTGTAACATGTTTCATTCTCCATCATCTGATCATCTTTGAATTTTGTCATCCATTTGATCATCATAAAAAACTTTATCTTTAACCTCAAAATCAGCCATATTAGTCCATCTCATCATCTTTAGTCGGTAGTCATATGTTTCATGTGTTTTTTTCACTCAATCAATATTGTGATGTATCAGTGACTTCTAACTCAGTTAAAACTGTACTCAGTATACACTACACATGCTCGATGTATACTAAGCTCTTCATTACCGACCACATAAACTTGTTCATTCTTGATCTTCAATCTATAATATAATTATGTAATACAATCAAATCACTAACATAATTTCATAGACTCGCCAATAAGTTACCCAATGAATACCATATCCATATATTTCTCATACATCTCATCTTCATGTTAATATCTCATTCCTTCATCATTATTTCCTTCTTTAGATGTTTGTAACTATCATGATACGTATAGTCAAAACTAGTTGACATCAATGACAATATAATAACTGATTTAATGTGTCACATATACCTGTGTAGCTTGGTGATCATCAATCAATGTCTTTGAAGTATCTATTTAGTTTTCAAACTCTTCCATAAGATATTTAATTAGTTGTATTTTGTTAATCTCTCCCTTTGGCATTGATGGCAAAACAATATGAAATATGTCATAGAATACCAAACATCTATTCTACAACTCTATATGAAGATGTTGTAACTCGGTAAGCTCTCCCTAGCTTATGCATTTAATATGTTTAATCACTACACAACATCACTACTCTCCCTTTCAGTTAGTTTCAGTTCTAACTGATATCTCTCTTCCATTATCTCTCCCTTATTCCATGTAATCAATCTACTTACAAATAGATATTTCATGTAAACTCTTTCCCTTTGATAGTTGTTAGTCCATTTTCCAATCAAAGTGAAATCCTATGAAAATGGCCTTTTCCCTGCAATCTTTGTTAAGTTGTCCTGCCCGGCCTGCAATCACATTTTTATCATGCAAAGTAGATCCCCGATGTTTTATGGTGTGCACCCTTAGCCGTAGGTTGTTCATGTTGTCACCATGCTCCAATCTAGATCATGTCTCATAATTCACAAAATCCAGAGAGTTATTCAAGTTTTAAGGTCTGCGGGAAATAGTTTCAGAATATGCCTAAGTGTCAAAAACCCACAGTGTTGTCGAGAACCCATGATGTTTTCTATCATCTGTATGAAAAATCTGGTTGTTTTCAACCTTGTGCTTCCTATTTTTTCATTCTTGTCTTCTGGCGTCGAAACCCCTAGATGTTTTCGATCCTTCACTATTGTAAAAACTTTGGATGTTTTCGACCTCGCTTTTCTTCCCTTTTGCTGGCATTCCTTGTTCATCGGTCTTAACTGCACAAGTGTGATCGGTTGGTGGGACCTTTTCCTTCCCAAGGGGTTAAACTTCAGTAAGATCTCATGGTTGTCGTTATAACGCTAGGGAAAGCTGCTCATTTTTTAAGATCGTGGTATAGTGACAACCATCGATCTTCTTCGGTGATGCAATGGACCATGGGATCGCTATCAGAGGCTGCTGAGCTGGAGTTTTCTTATTGGATGCTTGATAATGACATGGAAATCTCATAGGCCTGGGTCTTCAAGAAGCTTTTGATCTACGACAAGCGTGTGATTGTAAAGAATATTCTCATGTCATGAGATCATGTGCCAGCCATTGATCTTGTTTGCTACAAGCGTTTCTTCAGTGGTGGTCCCGGTGTCAGAAAGGAAGCAAAGGTGCATGTTTTTATTGGTTGTCGCATGATTGCATGTTAGGTATTTTTGACATGCGACCATGTGACCTGTTGACATCTGTCGCTTGGGGCCCATTGGTGGATAAGTGTGGTGGGACCTGTCTGCTCGATGGAACTGATGTGTCAGTTTTCGGTTGGTTGAGCCAAATGGTGATGTGGAATTACAGTGGGACCTGACATCTATATAAAATCAATGGTTGGCATAAAAGCTTATGAAGTGTGTTAGACCTATGCAAACATGAGACTGGCCGTCGATTTACCTTGGTAGGCCCAATAGGGTTTCTTGGTGCTTTTGGCGGTGTGGATAAAAGTAGTGGCCCAACAAAATCTTCTTCTTATCACTGGTTCACGTGATGTTTTAAGCAACAGCGCTATTATTTCTGCGAACTGGTGAAATGTCTTCAATCGCCAGTTCACCAGATAACTTAAGGGGTTATTTTGACATGTGCAGTCATGTGTTCACTAAATTTAACTAGGGTTTAGACTTTCATTCCATGAATGGGATTTTCCTTTGTCATGTGTTCACTTAAAGTAACCCGAGGTGCTTAGATGAGTTAAAGTCATGAACCTGGGAAGATAGGAGGATCTACAGTTAGGATTTAATGTCGATCTCAGTTTGAATCATGACCACCAATTCACTACTAGTGCCAAGACTTGACCATTGGAATTCAAATTTAAACTTGCAGATGGTTTTCACGACAAGAGGTACCCAGAATTTATGGTTTTTCTGGCCGTTTCTTGATCTGGTTGGTGGCATCAATTGTTGCAGTCTAGTCCAATGAGTTGGGTGATTGATTGCAGAAGTTGTTTTGTACTTGGAGGAGTGTGGTTTTGTGCTCAGGGTGTGTTTGTAGGTGGTTGATTAGACTGATTTTTATGGCAGTTCCTTGGTGTTCTATATTGAGCTCATAGATTTTCATAATTGCAAATCTATTTAAGATTTGTTTTCTCCAAGTTTCTTGGTTTCCAGCCCCTGCAATAAGTTTTTGACCATTTCCAATTGGTATGGCAGTTGTAGTCCTAACCCTAGTCACCCTAAGCTTCATGCAATCTCTTTGAGATTCCCAAGGTGGCTAGTGGTATAAGTTGTTAGTTTTTGATAGAGTCAGGGTTCACATTTTGATCAGTTCCAAGGGTTCTAATTTTGATTAGTTCCAGTGGGAAGCAGTAAAACTCTGTCACATTGTAGGAGGCTAAATAGAACTTCTTTGTATCTTTTGCAGGTTATTGAAGTGGTAGTCTCATTTCTGGTATAAACATGTACATGATTCATCATACTTAATATACTTGTTTCAAGTTTTCAAGTTTCTCCTTGGTGTCAGTTTTATGAGTTTTGGATTTTCTTGTCCATTGCATAGGGTTACATTTGCATATGTTCTAGTCTTTAGTTCTTGATCTAGGATCAAGTGAAAAATACTTTGGATAGGGAATAGATTCATTAGACTTTTCTACAGAAGGATCTTATAAGTAGTGGATGGGCTAAAACAGTTGTATTTATGGCTTTGAGTCTTTGACAGTAGTTGATTCATGTTCTATATTTATTTTTGAGTGTTGTCCAATGGATAATGGCACTGATCAAGGGCTAGTATATTTAGTTGAGTCCAATGTTTGATGGGTTTTGGCTATTTCCTACATCTTTATATATCAATACCATTTTCATGTTTTAATCGATTGTTTGGTTGATAGTAATACCCTGCATAGTGGAGTTGATTCAATGAATACCTAGTTAGTATTTAGTAATCCTTTACTATAATCTATTATATGAATCCAGAAGTATAAGGTGTGTAGTGAGCTAAGTCTTATCTAGATTAGGTGTACCCACCTTGGTTTTGCAGAGCCAGAAGTGTAGAGGGCAGTCTTGTCCTTATAGTTGGTCCAGTTGCCTTGTAGAGCTCCCATACTTGGAACTAACCACTCCTAACATTAGTCTCAAGGCATATTGGTAGCCCTAAGTGGCATAAGCATTTTTGAACACCAACAAGATGGCGACTCTACTGGGGATTTACAAGTGTGCTACCTGGATTTGCTGATTGAGTTATATGTGGCTTTGCTATGGGAGTGCTCAGAGTCTATCAGTGTTTCAAGATAGATCAGTAAAGTTTGTGTCCTCTGAAGAGAGGTGGCAACTCTATGCTAGAAAGAACTTGAGTTGTGCAATTTTGTTGGGACTTCATTTAGCTGAGAAGAAGGCAACAGCATTCAGCAGGGTGATCCAAGTATTCTCCATCAAAATTTTATGTATATGCATGGTCCTAATCAAATGATTGTGTCATTAAAGGGATAGGAAAAGTCTGAAGTATCTTAGAATAGCTAAGTGAGAGGTGGGAGTTATTTACAAGTGTTTTGATCCCTTGTTTTTTATTTACAAAGAATCAAGTGTATAGGCACAAGGTTGTATATCAGTGATGGATGTGCTTAGGGGTCCTATTGGTAGGGGTTATGCACCATTTTGTTATGATGGCATACCTAGTTTCCCCAACAAAGTCCCTGATGAAATCAGAGAGTATCTACCAAAGTTCAATAGGAATCAGTGTCCATCAGCAAGAAAACATGTGATGGCTTTTTATGATTTAATGTGCAATTTTGATGTCTACCATGAGGATTTGTGGATGAGGCTCTTTGTGCAGACTCTTGAGGGAGATGAAAGGGAGTGGTTTTCATTTTTGCCTGTAGCCTCTATTTCTTCATGGGATGAGTTGAGTTATTGCTTCATTGATTATTTTGATAGCGGGGTAGATGTAAAATCAATGTTGGACAATTTGATGGGAATTCAGATTGAAGAGGATGAGTTGATTCAAAGATTTAACAACAGATTCACTAGGACATTAATGGATATCCCTGAGGATTTTAAACCTCATGATCAGATTTGTCTAGTCATTTACTTGAGTGCATTTAACCAAAAAATGGGTTTCTTCCTGAGGGATAAACAACCAAAAATTCTACATCAGGCTTTTGAGGTTGCATTGGATATTGAGTGCAATCTGAAGTATGGAGTTATAAGAAGACATGCCTCTACTAGTTTGCATATTCAGAATAGGGTAAATGGCCAGGAGGAGGGTGAGAGACATCATTGCTCTCATCCTTTTAATTATTGTATTAATCACAGTGTTGTATATGAAGGTGAAATGAGTTCTACTGCCAAAGGTACAGTAAATAAGGAGGCACTTTTCCCTTTACATGATTTTCCCAAGAATAGTGATGATAATTGTGAAAATTCTTTTCCACCAAGTGATGTTGATACAGATGCTGAGAAAGGTGTTGATTGTGGGAGCATGGATGAGGTTGAGAATGAATTTCTTTCTGATGATATGTCATAGGGTTTCTCTCATGTTGCAGAGGTTTTTTCTTTGTAGTCTTCTATGTCAGTGGGTGATAGTGATGCTGATTACAAGGTCTTGGAAGTCAAAGATTTGTGGGGAAATCCATGGGATGGTTCTTTTGATGAGTACAACACTAATTATTCATATGTTGACAACAGTGATGGTGAGTCATGCTCTAATTTTGACTCTGAATTCTCTTCTTCTTTTGAAGATGTGTATGATGATGGAAATAAAGACATATATAGTGTGGTTGCCAATGAGTTATTTGATGAGGACACTAGTGAGAACCAGTTGGCACTTTGTCCAAATTATTATGAGAAACAATTCCATGTTGTTTCTAACCCACTATTTGAGGAGTGTGCTCAGAGGATGGATTTTGTGGAGGATTGCTCACCTCCTATACTTGAAGTTTCATATGTGGTTGATCCTGAGTCCCCATTACCAATGAAGCCAGTTGAAGGAAAGGTAATGCAAAATGAATGTTATTTTCCTGATGGAGGTGCATTACATTGTGACAAGGTTTTTCTCCTGTCACCAAGTATTGACAGTGATGAAGATAATGTGATTCATGATGTTAGTCATGAGAGTTATCTTTATGAAGATAAAGGTATAATTCATCAGGATGAATTAGTTGTATTGGCTGAGGTAAGTGAAAATGAATATAATGGTTTCTCTTTTGATGTGCAAGAGTGCATTAGAGATGAGCTGGATGCCTGCAGCCAGGGAGGAAAGATGTCAGTCTTTTGTCCCCTTCCATATGTTTCAATCCATGATGATTTTGATGATGCTTGTTTTTCAAGTAGTGAGTTTGTGGGGGGACATGTGAAGGAGGGCATTGGTGATGATAAACCTAGGGTTGTTTTGCAGTCGATACCTGACAGTGTTTTTTGTCATTGTGCATGTGGAAAAGGTTTCAGACCTTTGTTTGATTTTGTGAGTAGAAACCAAGTTTTTGATAGAGGAAAGGGTTGGTTTTCTTCTGGCATACCGATGTTACTTATGTATTTTCTGTATATAATGTACAAATGGTGCCAGGTTTTTATGAGGAGCCAGTCTGTGATTTCTTGGATAAAGAGTAGGGAGAGGGCCTATTTTGTTTTCTCCAGTGGGTGGTCTGCTTCTTCCCAGAGATTTGAGGTCCTCATTGTACCTGCAAGAGATACATGTCACCAACTAGAGCCACTGTTAGTCCATTTTCCAGTCAACGTGAAATCCTATGAAAATGGCCTTTTCCCTGCAATCTTTGTTAAGTTGTCTTGCCCAGCCTGCAATCACATTTTTATCATGAGAAGTAGATCCCTAATGTTTTATGGTGTGCGCCCTTAGCCGTAGGTTGTTCATATTGTCACCATGCTCCAGTCTAGATCATGTCTCATAATTCACAAAATCCAGAGAGTTATTCAAGTTTTAAGGTCTACAGGAAATAGTTTTAGAATATGCCTAAGTGTCGAAAACACACAGTGTTGTCAAGAACCCATGATGTTTTCTATCATCTGTATGAAAACCCTAGTTGTTTTCAACCTTGTGCTTCCTATTTTTGCATGCTTGTCTTCTAGTGTCAAAAACCCTAGATGTTTTCGATCCTTCACTATTGTAAAAACTTTGGATGTTTTTGACCTCGCTTTTCTTCCCTTTTGTTGGCATTCCTTATTCATCGGTCTTAACTGTGCAAGTGCAATCAGTTGGTGGGATCTTTTCCTTCCCAAGGGGTTAAAATTGAGTAAGATCTCACGGTTGTCACTATACCACTAGGGAAAGCTACTCATTTTTTAAGATCGTGGTATAGTGACAACCATCGATCTTCTTCGGCGATGCAATGGACCGTGGGATCGCTATCAGAAGCTACTGAGCTAGAGTTTTCTTATTGGATGCCTGATAATGACATGGAAATCTCACAGGCCTGGGTCTTCAAGAGGCTTTTGATCTACGACAGGCATGTGATTGTAAAGAATATTCTCATGTCATGAGATCATGCACCAGCTGTTGATCTTGTTTGCTACAAGTGTTTCTTCAGCGGTGGTCCCAGTGTCAGAAAGGAAGCGAAGGTCCATGTTTTTATTGGTTGTCACATGATCACATGTTAGGTATTTTTGACATGCGACCATGTGACCGATTGACATCTGTCATTTGGGGCCCAGTGGCGGATAAGTACGGTGGGACCTATCTGCTCGATGGCACTGATGTGTCAATTTTCAATTGGTTGAGCCAAATGGTGATGTGGAATTATAGTGGGACCTAACATCCATATAAAATCAATAGTTGGCATAAAAGCTTATGAAGTGTGTTAGACCTATGCGAACATGAGACTGGCCATCAATTTACCTTGGCAGGCCCAATAGGGTTTCTTGGTGCTTTTGGCGGTGTGGATAAAAGTAGTGGCCCAACAAAATCTTCTTCTTGTCGCTGGTTCACGTGATGTTTTAAGCAACAGCACTATTATTTCTCCAAACTGGTGAAATGTCTTCAATCGCCAGTTCGCCAGATAACTTAAGGGGTTATTTTGACATGTTTAGTCATGTGTTCATTGAATTTAACTAGGGTTTAGACTTTCATTCCATGAATGGGATTTTCCTTTGTCATGTGTTCATTCAAAGTAACCCAAGGTGCTTGGATGAGTTAAAGTCATGAACCTGGGAAGATAGGAGGATCTATGGTCGAGATTTAATGTCGATCTTAGTTTGAATCATGACCACCAATTCACTGCTGGCGCCAAGACTTGACCATTGGAATTCAAATTTAAACTTGCAGATGGTTTTCATGACAAGAAGTACCCAAAATTTATGGTTTTTCTGGCCGTTTCTTGATCTGGTTGGTGGCATCAATTATTGTAGTCTAGTCCAATGAGTTGGGTGATTAATTGCAGAAGTTGTTTTGTACCTGGAGGAGTGTGGTTTTGTGCTTAGGGTGTGTTTGCAAGTGGTTGATTAGACTAATTTTTATGGCAGTTCCTTGGTGTTCTATACTAAGCTCATAGATTTTCATAATTGCAGATCTATTTGAGATTTGTTTTCTCTAGGTTGCTTGGTTTCCAGCCCCTGCAATAAGTTTTTGACCATTTCCAATTGGTATGGCAGTTTTAGTCCTAACCCTAGTCACCCTAAGCTTCATGCAATCTCTTTGAGATTCCCAAGGTGGCTAGTGGTATAAGTTGTTAGTTTTTTATAGAGTCGGGGTTCAAATTTTGATCAGTTCCAAGGGTTCTAATTTTGATTAGTTCCAGTGGGAAGCAGTAAAACTCTGTCACATTGTAGGAGGCTGAATAGAACTTCTTTGTATCTTTTGTAGGTTATTGAAGTGGTAGTCTCATTTCTGGTATAGACATGTACATGATTCATCATACTTAATATAATTGTTTCAAGCTTTCAAGTCTCTCCTTGGTGTCAGTTTTATGAGTTTTAGATTTTCTTGTCCATTGCATAGGGTTACCTTTGCATATGTTCTAGTCTTTAGTTCTTGATCTAGGATCAAGTGAAAAATACTTTGGATAGGGCATAGATTCATTAGACTTGTCTACAGAAGGATCTTATAAGTAGTGGATGGGCTGGAATAGTTGTATTTATGGCTTTGAGTCTTTGACAGTAGTTGGTTCATGTTCTATATTTATTTTTGAGTGCTGCCCAATGGATAATGGCACTGATCAAGGGCTAGTATATTCAGTTAAGTCCAATGTTTGATGGGTTTTGGCTACTTCCTGCATCTTTATATATCAATACCATTTTCAAGTTTTAATTTGTTGTTTGGTTGATAGTAATACCCTACATAGTGGAGTTGATTCAATGAATACCTAGTTAGTATTTAGTAATCCTTTACTATAATCTGCTATATGAATCTAGAAGTATAAGGTGGGTAGTGAGTTGAGTCTTATCTAGATTAGGTGTACCCACCTTGGTTTTGCAGAGCCAGAAGTGTAGAGGGAAGTCTTGTCCCTATAGTTGGTCCAATTGCCTTGCAGAGCTCCCATACTTGGAACTAACCACACCTAACATTAGTCTCAAGGCATATTGGTAGCCCTAAGTGGCATAAGCATTTTTGAACACCAACAACAGCAATTCCAAAAAGAAAATAATCAGCTCTTCAAATAGCCAAATCAATATCTCTATTATTTGGTTCAGAATCTAGTACCTTGCATGTATTGATATGTAGTTTCAGTTTGTCTTCCATTTTTCACAACCATATGAAACCCAATTTGTGAACATTATGCATCAAATTCATTAGATATTTTGATAAAGTATATGTTTAAGCAACCTCATATCACCTTAGTGACTGTTAGATAGGGGATGGACCCCTAGTCTACTCCTCAAGTATTCAAATGTGTCCTTCAGTAAAGGTTTAGTGAATATATCAGCAACTTGCTCTTGTGATTTCACATATTCCAATCTGACTTACTTTTCTTGAAATTGTTCCCTTAAGTAGTGATACTTAATATAAATATTCTTTCTCTTTGTATGCATAACTAGATTCTTAGAAATATTAATTGGACTTGTCTTATCATAATATATTATCACTAGATCTGTGATCTCTTGATTCATACCTTCCAATAGTTTTTTTATCCATGCAATATTTGAACAAGTAGTAATAGCAACAACATATTCTACTTCTGTAGTGGACTAATAAATGCATCCTTGTTTCTTGCTTATCCAAGTAACCAACCTTTATCCTAAAAATAGTGCTCCACCAGTAGTGCTTTTTCTATCATCAATATTTCCAGCCCAATTCACATCATTGTAAACTTTCAGTTCAAAATTGTCTTCTTTCGTATACCATAAACCATATTTTTTAGTGTTCTTTAAGTATCTCAAAATTCTTTTCATAGCAGTCATGTGTGATTGTTTAGGATTAGCAAAGAATCTAGCTACAATCCTAACAACATGTGCAATATCTGGTCTACTATGCACAACATACATGAATTTTCCAATCATAAATCTATACAAGGTTTTATTTACCTCAATTGACTTGTCATCCTTTCTCAATTTGCATTTTGTGACCATAGGTGTACCGACTGGTTTTGAATCCTCCATACCGAATGTCTTCAATACTTATTTTATGTACTTTGATTGTGTGATGTATATGCCTTCCTTATGTTGTAATATTTTCAATCCAAGAAAAAATTTATCTCACCAAACATTGACATTTCAAATTCTTTCCTCATTTCATCAGCAAAATATTTGCATAAGTTTTCATGTCCTCCAAATATGATATCATCAATGAATATTTCAGTAATAAGAATCTTGTCATCACTTTCACTTTTCAAATACAAATTGTTGTTGTCACTTGTTCTAACAAATTCAACACTTATTATATAGGAATGTAGTCTTTCATACCATGCTCTTGGTGCTTGTTTCAATCCATATAATATTTTGTGCAACTTAAATATCATGTTCATCTGATTAGGATCAAAAAAATCTTTAGATTTTTCAATGTAGACCTCTTCCTCAAGTATCCCATTCAAAAATGAAAATTTAACATCCATCTGATAAACTTTAAATCCTTTGTAAGAAACATATGTAAGCAATATTCTTACTCCTTCAAGTCTAGCAATAGGTGAAAAAGTTTCTCCATAGTCAATTCCCTCTTCTTGTTCATAATATTTGCATACTAGTCTTGTGTTATTTCTTGTTACATATTCATTCTCATTCAATTTGTTTCTAAATATCTATTTCTTCCAAGCACATTTTTATCTTTTGGTCTCAGTACCAATGTCCATATTTTCTTTTTCTATATTTTCTCAATCTCTTCATTCATTGCCTTAATCCATTCATCATTTTATAATGTATCTCTAACTATTTTAGGCTCAAATTCACAAATTAAACATGTGTTGTTCCTTAACTTACTTTGTTTCATCATTCCTACTCTCTTATCTCCAATGATCTAATCTTGTGGATGGTGTCTTCTCACATATCTTGTAAATATAGGTTCAGATCTTTGTTCTTCAATGTGTTGTCCACTCAGTGCATGATCAATATTTTCATTAGTAACTACTATTGTTCAGGTAGAGTTTCAGGTTCTTCAATGTAAACAAATCTACAATAGTCTTTCAGTTCCTTTTTTATTTCTTCATCATTCTTTTCCAAAAAATCATCAACTCTCACATTTCAACTTTCAATCATCTTGTTAGTAGCCTTGTTCAAGCATTTATAAACCTTTCTTTTAGTAGAATATCCTAGAAATATTCCTTCATCACCTTTTGAATCAAATTTCCCATTTCTATTATCTTTCAGAATGTAACATCTACTTCCAAATATTCTGAAATAACTCACATTAGGTGTGTAACCATACCATAATTCAAAAGGTTTCTTGTTTGATTCTTTCTTCAGTTAAACTCGGTTCAGTGTGTAAACACCAGTACTAACAACTTCTCTCTAATACATCTATGCAAAATCTTTTTCAATCATCAATGGCACAATCAACAATTGATCTATTCCTCCTTTCAACAATACCATTGTACTAGGGTGTTCTTGGTGTAGATACTTGTCTCTTAACTCCATGCTCATTACAAAAATTAGTGAACTCATCAGAAATAAATTCACCACCTCTATCTGACCTTAAGCATTTCACTTCCTCACCACTTTCTTTTTCCACTTTTTCTTTATACCATTTAAACATTTTGAAAGCTTAAAATTTTTAGTTTAAGAACATGATAGTCATCATTCTAGAGAAGTCATCAACAAAAAAGATAAAATATATGTCTCCATAATAACTCTGAGTTCTTGTATGACCACACAAGTCAATATGAACTAACTCCAAAATAGCATTAGATGAATAGTGTTTTCTCTTAAAACTATACTTTAAAATCTTTCCCATTTGACATTGTTTGCACATTACATGGTTAGGTTTAGATAATCTCAGTAAACCTCTAACTCTTCTTTTATTACTAATCTTAACCATGTTGTCAAAGTTCACATGACATAACCTCTTTTTCCATAACCATACGTCTTCATTTTTAGCCAATAAACAAGAAGTTTCAGCATTGTCGAGATAGAACAAGTTACCTTTAGATTGTTCACCAGTACCGACCAACTTTCTAGTCTCATCATAGATTTTGACCTTTCTATTCTCAAATGCAACTTGGTGACCTATATTATTCAGTTGTGCTACACTTAATAGATTATAATTAAGTCCTTTCACCCAATATGCATTTTCACATATGATCTTATTATTCAACAATATAGATCATTTTCCTTTTACTAGACAAGGTGTAGCATTTCCCATTTTCACAGATCCACCAGTATAATGTTCAAGATATTCAAATTTATCTTCATCGCCAATTATATGATGTGTACAACCACTATCAATAATCCAAGTATCATGGTTGCTAACTTTAGAAATAAGTGTTGTTTCAACATACCTTTCTTCTTCTTTAGAGTCTTCTTTTAATGCCACAAATAATCCAAGTATAATTCTTGCTAAATTTATAAAAAGTGTTATTTCAACATACCTTTCTTCTTCTTCAAAGTCTTCTTTTAATGCCACAAATACTATTTTTATGTCTTCATCAGTTGCAGTGCCAGTGTCATCATCTTCATCTTCAACTAGGTAACATGCCTTCTTTATTTTATCTATGTAGTCCCGGTTATCTTTGTTTCCATACTGTCGGTTGCCTCTTTGATCTCGGTAATATCTTATGTCATTCTTCCTTTCCTTAGATCTTTCATTTTTTTTCTCATCTTCTTTCCTGTCAAGACATCTTGCAACAATATGACCAATCTCTTTACATTTAAAACATACCAAGGGTAGTTTACCTCTATATCTTCCTTTACCTTTTTGTAATCTTCTAGCCATTAATGCTTCAAGTTCATCAAGTTCATCCTCTTCACTTTCACTATCACTTTCATTTCTTATCTTATGTTTGTTGCTTGATTTTCTAATTTTTAGAGATGACATCAATGCAGATTCTATTATAGGTACAATATTGTTGTCATATTTATTAATCTTAAATGCAGTCAATCTACTGATTAGACTATCAATTAAAATATTATTACAAGGAGTTTCTCTCATTTCATGAATTTCATAAACTCTAATAAGATAGGCAAGTAACAAGGTTCTGAGAATTTTACTTACCACAGTGTCTTCATCAATAGTTCCACCTACTCCTTGGATAGCATTCACAACTTCCTTGACTTGATTTTTGTACTTAGTGATGTTTTCACCTTCTTTCATCTTCATCTCATAAAACTTGCCTCTTTGACTTTTAGATTTACCCCTTAGAACATTCACATCTCCTCCATGAACTAGTGTAAGCTTTTCCCACATTTGTTTTGCAATTTTAGATGTTTTAATGTCTTCAAATTCAGCATCTGACAAAGAAGAAGAAATCTCAATCATCATAGCATTGTGTTCTTGTCTTTCTATCATCTAATTGATAGTCAAAGGACTAGTGGGTAAGATAAACTCATTTTGCAAGTAGTACAATATAGAATCTCCAATCCCTTATAGATATGACTTCATCCTGCTTTTCCATGTTGAGAAGTTGTCTTTGTTTAGATTTGGCACCTCTCTCTTATACATCTTGTGATCTTTTACTTAAGTCCTTTAAACTTTTCCTCCTAATACCAATTGTTAGATAATTGAGAGGGGGGTGAATCAGTTAAGTCCAATTATCATACAATCCCAAAAACTCCTTGATGTATAAAACAATTCTTTTAGTTCAATTAATCAACTCGGTAAAACTTTAATTGTTCCCTTTTGTTTATTTACCAAATACCAATAGATTATCTAGTGTATATATTGATCAATCTAGTTATAGTAATGTGTAAAGAAAAATAACAAATCAGCACATACATACACATATAACACTTGATTTTTAACGTGGAAACCCTGTTAGGGGAAAAACCACCTGGGACCGGTAACCCAAAATAATTTCACTCTTCTGAAGTGAGCTTGGTTAAGAGACAACCCTATTAAAGGTTACAATAAAACACTGTAAGGTGTGACCTGGTTAGAGGATTTATCACTAATAGTTCTCTATGACCAAACATTCACTATGGGGTCAACAAGAAAACAATCAACATTCATTGAATGTCATAATGAAATATAAAGGACTGTTAAGTCCCACTCAATTAAGAGATTTACTTGTAGCAATGATTAGAATGCAATAGTAAATGATTTAATTCAAATACAGCTTTATTTTGCATATTTTCACATCTATGCTAAGCTCAAAATACCTCTAGCCAATATACTCAATTCAATTCCTTTGTATCCTAAAACTCTATTCTTCTCAGCTAATTCCTTTCTCTAATGCTCGGTATTGTCTGTAGAATTGCTTGGTTTTGTCTTCAACCTGTTTGACTAGCTTTGCATGAATGCAATTTTTGCATGCGCATTCCAGAAATAATGAATCTCTTGTCTCCTTTTATAGACATCATAAAGTATTTTCTTCTCATCCTTAATCTTCACCATTAACTTTTCCACTTTAACCTTCCTCAGAACTTGTGTCTGTAACAGGTTTCATTCCCCATCATCTGATCATCCTTGAATTTTTCCAGTCATTTGATCATCATAACAAACTTTATCTTTAACCTCAGAATCATCAATATTTATCCATCTCATCATCTTTAGTTGACAGTCATATATTTCATTTATTTCTTTCACTCGGTCAATACTGTGATGTGTCAGTGACTTCTAACTCAGTTAATATTCTACTCATTATACATCACACTTGTTCGATGTACACTAATTTTTTCATTTACCGACCACAAAAACTTGTTCACTCTTGATCTTCAATCCATAACAAAATTATGTAATACAATTAAACACTAACATAATATCATAGCTTCGCACAGTAATTCAAAGAGAGGCAAAATGTAATACCCCAAAAATGGGCTATATGTTCATTAATCTCCTATATCAACAATTCAAATGAAATCGACGTAGAAGTCCTAACCTAAGGCACATCTAAACATCATCGAATCATAATTGATTATCTTAAATTCTGCATCGGGGAATATTCCTAGCAATATTCCTAATTATCTTAATTATCTTTAATTTAATGATTATTTGGCAATAAATCACATTTATCCTAAGTTTGATTAATTGAATATTTTCATATTTAATTAATTAGATTTAATATCTTGCCACTTAATTGTGTAATTAAATTTAATTCTATCTATTATTAATTGTATTATTTAATTTTGACAATAAATCCAATATCCTATGAATAATTGATTAAATTCTTATTTAATTGATTAAAGCAAGTTGTCATTATTTAATAATATAGTTTTTAATAAAAGTTTGATAAAATAGTTAATTAACCCATAAATTAATTATTTTATTTAAAAAATCAGTTAAGTTGAGCATAAATCACTTTATTTATTTATTAAATCATAATTATCCATGTGCACATTCAAGGACCAGTTAAACTCAAATTGGAAAATCAATGCAAGTTGTTAGCTTTTTGAAACTCAACATCTTTTTGAGTTTTAAAGTTGATCTAAACTTCTAATTCGAGTTGAACTATGCTTTTGCATGATTTTTGTGACTTAATTATCTGTTATTTAAAAATAACTCAAAAATCAACTTGAGTTATTTGAGTGATTTATGGCTTTTTTCCATGCACCTCCAAAGCCCTGGATTTCTATAAAAACAAGGCTCAGCTCTTCATAATTCATCTCTAAAATCTCTCAAATTTGCATCCACAAATTTGCACAATCACGCTGGAGAATTGGAATTGGGAAAATCAAAGCTCTTGCGAATCGACACTTTTGTGAGATCAATCTTGTTTTTATATTCATTTAGATTCATTTTCATATCATTTTCTAGATTAGCATTGCATATCAATTTACATATTAGCATAGATTCATATCATTGTTAGATCAATTTCCATATTAGCATAGATTCATATTAGTTTTCATCATATTATTGCATAGAAAATACCAAAAAAAATAGATTAATTGCATTCATATTTTATATCTAGATCAATTGTATTCAAATCCTTCATTTAAGTGTCATCTAGGTCATTGATCTTGATAACAATCTGAGAACATTAATCTCGCACCTACTAGAAGGCAGTAAATCGCTTGGTTAGAGTAGATTTCAATTTTGCATGATTTTGATTATAGCTAACCTCTAATATTTTACTGAAGTGTTGTGTCTATAGATCAGGTACAATTTTCACACACACATTTCTAGTGCCCACCGTGGGGCAACCCATATTTACATGCTGGTTTTGATTTTTTTTTGGAGCTAAAGCCCTAAAGTTTCAAAGATTTAATTTTATCTCTCAAACGGCTTAGATTTTTTCTCTAAAAAAAATTTTTCTAGTTGGAAAAATAGCAAAGAAGCTATGGTAAAAAATTTATAATTTTCTAAAATGTTTAGAATTTTTAATAATTTTTTCTTGAAATTTTGGAAAAAATTAATATCGAACGCAAATCAGCATATTTTTTAAAAAAATTTATATTTTCAAAAAGCTCTTTAAATTCTATGGGGGGTCCATTTTTTTAATTTTAAATTTGGATGCAATATAATAGCTCAAATAGTCAATTTACAAAAACTAGTCTGTTTTGATAAAATGGGTCTCTAGGGCACAAACGAAGAGATTTTTCTAAAAATTTTACATTTTTCAAAAGCTCTATGTTTTTTATTAGGGGTCTCTATTCTAAATTTATATTTTTGTGGCCAAAATCATATCAAAAAAATTAGATCTTGTTGACTAGGTCAAATGCAGCAAAAAAAATAAAATTTTGTGATGGGTATGCACTTATTTTTTTACATGGTTCAATGAATGATATGAGTTGTCATTTGGGTTAATTTCTAGTTATTATTGGTGATAAAAATTGATTTTTAGAGCTAACCATATGGTTTTCATAAGTTGAATATATTTTGCATATCTTGTTTGCTTGTTTGCTTGTTGGAGAGTTCGTCACTTGCTGGCATAAAAAAGCTCAACAAGAATTGCTAAAAATCAGATAAAATCTACTAAGCACATTGCAAGGATCCTAGGTATTCTCCTTCATCTAATAACATTTTAATTTGGCCTTAAAATAAATCTCTCATGTGTTTAGCTTGAGTGTTTCTTTGCATGCTTTTTCTATGAATTTGCATAATTGAATACTAGGTTGTGACACCTTAAGTATTTATCAGCAGTCTTAGATTACTTGTGATTGATCTTGATTGCTATCTTGGGTTATTGGACTCGCTAATCCACCAACCCCTCATTCCACCCCATGGTTGCAATCTCAGCGCCATAAAGGGGAGGGGTCTACAAGAGAGAAGTGTTAATTGTTCCACTAGGCAATTCTTTTGTGCTTTTAGGAACTCACTTGTTTTCTAAGTTGGGGACTCATTTTCAGCTTGTGTGAGGTGTTAAGTGTTCCACCTTGTGGACTCATCTCATATTCACTTTAAGCGTTAAGTGTTCCTCTTTTTGCTTTTTGGGTACTTTTGGTAGATTTGCTTTTGGAAACATACATCTGTGCTCACATAGTAATTAGGCCCTATGAACACTATTCATGATTCTTGATAGATTGGATTCCTAGTGAAATCTTTCTTGATGACAGAATCCTTGTAGGTAGGGAGGATACTTAGTGCATTTCACATTCAACTTGGTTAGTGTGTCTTCTCTTATTGATCGATACATTCTCTCCCAGGAGGGGTTGATAGATCACATGGGGTTGATATCATGAGCTTTGGAGAATCAAAATTGGTTAGTGCATCTTCTCTTATTGATCGATACATTCTCTCCCAGGAGAGGTTGATAGATCACGTGGGGTTGATATCATAGACCTTGGTGAAGCAAAACTTTGTCTTAGCATGTTAGATTTATCTGTCTGCTTTGTTTGGGTTAAAAGTGAAGAGGTATCAAAACCTTGGATCCAAAGCCAAGTCCCCTTGTGGTATACTATTGTGAGTCACCTTTAGAGAGGGTTAACCATAGTGGACAGTCTCTTCACAGGAAAAACTATGTTGACAGAACCTCAAGTGGTAATAGCCATTTTCACCATGGTAGTGATAGCCGCTATATAAATGTCCTTGTGGAAGAAATCTCCACAGGTATGGTTCATTGTTGGGTTGTCAGATCTCCCTAGCAGCTCTTGAAGATTAAGTTCTCAGACTGTGTCAAAACCCTAGTGCACCAGGATTGGAGTTCACCCCTTTGGATCATAAAAGTTGTAGAGTCAAACCATTACTAAAAACCCTATCGAGGCCAAATTTTTATTTTATAGGGTATATGTGCATTATTGCAAAACATTTTTGGAACATACAGAATTAGTGCTTCTGAGGATTAGAATGAATAAGTCACTTGATTGTTCATGCGCAAGGTTTCTTTTGCCCTTGTTCATTGTTTTCAGACATGCTTGAAATCACTTGCTTGCTATTTTGTGTGCTTGTTTATCTATCTAGTTATTGAAAACGGACAAATCTATTACAATCCTCAAATCTGGACATTGAAATTTGCAAACAATTCAAATCTAAAAACTCAAAATTTGCAAAATTTGAAGTAAAATTCTTTTCTGGAGTCAAAAGTCATCTCAGGAAGTCAGAAAGTCATACAAGCTTCTATCAAGTATCATTTCATTACTACCCATCTGTCGTATGATTGAGTACCCAATGTCATATTTGTTTCCATGCCAGCAAATTCTCAAAGTCAAAATCTTGCAACTATCGTATGAGATTTTCAACTGTAGTTTCATTGCTACCCAACTGTCATACGAGTTTTTCAACTATCATTTCATTGCTACCCAACTTGCGTATGAGTTTGCAGAGTGTCGTTTGGGAAATTTTTGAAAGTTGTCAAAAAATTGTCAGAATTGCCAGATACTTAGCTTTTTCAGCCTAATTCCAGAATCTATCGAACAAATCACTGTGTCAAGAACAGAGCAGTAGCCATTGAGAATCAGTACACATGTCTCAAAGAATCAGTACACATGAGGAAGAAGCTCTAATCACCGCTATGATGAAGCAGCTGCAAGTTATGCAAGTTGAACTTAACAAACTTGATAAAGAAAAGGAACCCAAGGAGTTCTCCATGGAGGCTCTATGTCCTTTTCCATTTGACAAAGACTTGTACATGTCACCATGCCCTTAGACAAAATATGAGCAACGTGACAACCCTTATGATACCTCTTCCATGGAGAGTGACACACCCATCTTTGAAGACTTTGAAGACTATGATGACTATGATGAGGGACAATATAGTGATACCTATGAACCCTCTCTTCCTAAGAGTCCTCCTTGTCGTGTGTTCCTACTTACTACAAATGGGCTGTCACATTGGATAGATCATGATGGTGATCCATATGATTCTAATTTTGAAAGAGAGTTTGATGGCTTTTGTGGACAATATCTAGATGATACATCTACTTCTATTGAGGAATATAAAATGTACCGTGCTGATTTGAAATGTCAATACTATAAGTATCTCTCCTATAAGAACTCTCAGGTTGAAAATAAAGATTACACTATCAAGCAAGATCATTTTAATGTTGGACCTTTGTCTTGTGATGGTTCCCTTCCATCCCCTACTTCCTCCAATACCTATACATTTCCTAAAGCTTCCAATTTTTTCAAATCTTTCATAGAATCTTCATCCGACACAAGCCCTAATACTTTTCATGTGGTTCCCTATAGTTATCCTTCAGGGCTACCTCTTAAAGAAACTCAAGCTAACCTTCACCTGGCTGCAAATACTTTCAATGATGCTAAACCTAAAGAGCCTCAACCTTTATATGCTATAATGCATACTTCAACTAGTCCTCCACCATCTCTTCCAAAGTCTTCCATACAATCCCAACATGCTTCCTTGTCCTTAGAAGTGGCTCCATGTCAAGAGGACTCCAAAAATGATAAAGAAAAGAACATAAAAAAAGATCAAGATCAAGAAACCTCCATGTCATCCACTCCTTTTCATGATGTCTCTTATCTACTTCAGGGTTCTTTTGATCCTGCACACCCTTTTTCATGCATTCCACCATGTCTTAAGTCTTCTCCTAAGCAAGATCAAGCTACTACTTACACTGTTGAGCTTATTGACAATCAAAATAACCTTACTACACTTGCACTTTCCAAAGATGATACTTCCATTAAGGTTGGTAAAAATGGTGTTGTTACTTCCAATGTTAACCCTATTGAAAATCAAGAAAAAAATTATGAGCTTGTGCTATCCAAAGATCCTTGTCAAGATCAAAGTCTTCCATCTTCTTATTCTACCACTCCATGTTGGCTTCCACTTTCTACTCTTCCTAAGTCTTTGCAAGCTTTGAACAATCCTATCAAAGAAGGTGCTCATATTCAAGATGTCCATGATTCTATTAAAAATTCTAATGCTCACTCTAAAGACGTTGATATCCTTGGTTGTCATATAGATGCTGATGAACTTATTGATTATCCTTTTCTATCTTCCACTTCCATTCTTGGACCTCCTCCACCACTACTAAGGGCTTCACATTTGCCTTCCATCTTGGGTCCTTATGTCCCTTCACTTTCCCCTCCTAACTCTCCTAATTCGACATCCATCTTGGGTCCTTACATCCCTCCATCTCCCATCTTTCCTCAAGATCAACATAGATGCATACCATTGAATCCTTTTCATTCACCCACCCATCTAAACTAGTCATATTCTCCTTTTTCCTCTACAAGTCCCAAGTCTTTTGGAAGTAACTTGAATGTTCAATCCAAGAAAAAGAAGCAATACAAGAATCCATCAAAAAAAGATCACCATGTCTCCTCTAATTGACATGGAGGCATAAAGTCAAAAGAGATATCTAAGAAAAAAACTACAAGACAAGTATGGGTTCCAAAATCCATCATTAAAGATATTCTCTCCAAATTACCAAAAAAAAATGAAAAGCCTATGGCTATATGGATTCCAAAGTCTCTCTTGAAAGAGTCTGGTGTTGAGAAAAAAGTTAAGTGGACATTCAAGCTTCCAAAGACTTCCACTTCATCTTCATCCAAAAACATTCCTCCATTCCATGCCCCTAAATCACAACCTCTACTATCCATTCGCCATATTCCTTCACATATTCCTTCATTCACGATTCCTCCATCCTCTCACCACCCTTCAAGGTATGTGTTGATGTTGAGCTTGCCTTCCTTTCCATCTACCCTTTCACAATCCTTCCATGCATTATCCTTCTACCTTATATCCTTTTTCCTCATTTGCCTATTCCTCCTATCTTCCAACCTCACTCACTTTACATAAAACCCTATCCTCCATTTTTATCTTCCATAATCCTTTCCCTATCAACATCTTTGAGCATATTATTTGAATCCTTGGTATATCATGGTTTATCCTTTCAAGGAGCACTATCTAAAAAGCTTGCCTTCTTCCAAAAATTTAAAAAGAAATGAAAAATAAAAAAAAATGAAAATGTGCCTTGGTGGAAACTTGGAAACAGGCACCTTGGTAGCAAAAGTAAAGAGAAATAAATTCATCATATGGTGAAAACCACTCCCTTATGGCACCTTGGATAAGTACCATGATGAAAACCTAGCAATCAGGCATCATGCGTAGTTCTTTTATATATCTCATCCATTCCATCTTCTCTCTTTGATCTTGACAATGTTGATCTATACACAAACATTTGGCTATTTTTTGAGTTGTCTAATGATGATCTTGCTTTCATTCCCTTCCTATTTAGCCTTCATATTTATTTTCCTCAATTCATTCTAGTCTTTTTCTATCATTTCTCCTTTGGTCTTGATCTAATAAAAAAAAGAAAGAAAGAGTAAAACACAGTGCTATGAAGCCTCTTGACATGTCTACTCTTTTGGACTACATCCTTTCCTTCTTTGGCATTACACTATTGTGACTTATCCTATGATGGCCTTTCATTGCATGTCCAAATGCGCTTTACATGACAATTTTTCCCTAGCTTGAGTATTCTTGAGGATTTTTCCCTTGAGGATTTCTTCCCTTCATTAGCTTTCATTCTCTTGTCTTCCATCTCTTCCACCAGCTTGCCAATCCCTCTTGTTCTCCACCTTGCTAGACATTGGGACTGCATCACATAATCTTGCTTGGGAGTTTGCAATGGAAAAAGATGCTATCAAGTATACCAAGTATCAGAATTAGTATCAGAATAATTATCAGAATCATTATCAGAATCAGTATCACAATCAATATCAGAACCAGTATCAGAACAATTATCATAATCAGTATCAGAATTAGTATCAGAACTAGTATCAAAATAATTATCAAAATTAGTATCAGAATCAGTATCAAAACTAATATCAAAACAAGTATCAGAACAAGTATCAGATCAAGTATCAAAACTCCCACTAGGGCTACACCTTTGCTTTAGTTTATGGGTCTGAGGTGGTACTACCTATTGAGGTTGAAATCCCATCACTAAGAATCAGAATGCATGGTCTAGTAACTGATGATGACTACAAAGTGTCTAGGTTGCAAGAACTTGAACTACTAGATGAGCATAGACAAGAAGCATGTGATCATCTTAGAGTATATCAGAAGAGAATGTCTAGAGGCTACAACAAGAAAGTCAGACACAGAGAATTTCAGGTTGGTGACCTAGTCTTGAGGGAAAATCCTAAAAATCAATCCCATCGAGAATGCAAGGGGAAGTTCGAACCCAACTGGCTGGGTCCCTTTGTCATCCTTGCTACTTTTGGCTCTGGTGCCTATCAACTCTCAATGACTGAAGGAGAATAGCTCTGAGAACCAATCAACATTCTCCATCTGAAGAAATTCTATGCCTAAAGCATTCAGTCTATGGTAAAATGTCTTGAAAAAAATTATAAAAATTAAAAAAAGTCTTGAAAAAATGAACATCTTGGTGAAAACCGAGCAATAGGCACCTTGATGATTCACAAAAAAAATTGAAAAACTGAAAAATACAAAAAAATGAAAAAGAAAAAAAAGTGCCTTGGTGAAAACCTGGAAATAGGCGCCTTGGTAGCAAAAATAGAATCTCTGCCAAGATGGTGAAAACCCAGCAAATGGGTGCCACTTGTTTCAAAATGCTCCATCTATCATCGCAATCTTGGTCTTTCCCAACTTTCAGTTTTGCTTTAGTTTGTACATATCTCCCGGTTTATTTTTGTATTTCCAATTTTCAATAAGTCAGTTTGTCCACCAATCTACTCAAGTGTCTGTATCCTATCAATGTTCAAACTTGGGGACAATCAATGTCATATCCTATGGTCTCCGGTGTATCTTAGACGTATCATATCTAGTTAGAGTCCTTTGAAGCTTCATGTGAGTCAGTCAGTCTGTCTTGTCTCCAAAAAGGATTTTGCATCTACAACAATGCAATCAAAGATCAAACTGAAAACAATGTATGCTTTTTTTTACATGCTTTTATCTCCTTGTATGCTTACTAATTCGCATTGAGATTTTTGCATATTATGTCCCTTCGAGCTCTTCGATGATGTCCTTTATCGGATTTAGAGAGTGATGACTGGGGGCATAATCTTTTCTTTGTCTTTTGCTTGTATGTGAAAATCTAACAACTTTGGAAATTCTAGATTGAAATGGTGTCCGACTGTAAGAGCCTCTATCTCGAATTGGATGGCCATTCGTACCTCAACCATTGATACCTGAAAAATTCAAGGAAGTTTGATCTAACTATTGTCTTTTTGAGTGAGTTCTTTCTCCTACTGTGAAACATGATCTTACCTAAGGATGTGAACAATAAAGGGTCACTACGGGTAATTCACATTGGATTTAGAATGATCTCTTGGTTGTTTGATGTGTTTGTCATGCAAGGCATATTTAGGTCATCATGACGTTTATGTTTTTATGCTTATACAAATTACTATATCAAAATGCACATGATATTTAGGTCATCCTAGCGCTTATGCCTTGGTGCTTATATCTAATCTGACATTTTGAAAATAAAATTAATATTCATATATCCATGGTTGTTGACCAGTGGGTGTTGTATTGATTCTTGCACATACAAATCGATATTCATATGTTTATGGTTTCATAGCTAGTGGGCATTGTATTGATTTATCTAGTTATCTAAAAGTTCAATGATGATAACAAATCGACATATGATTAGTGACTAGGTCCTAGGTCTTAGGTTGCATTTCATTTTGCATGTCTTATTGCATTTTGCATGTTGCATGATCTCACAATGACTAAACGAACTTCAATGCTTAAACAATTCTTCAATCACCTCTTCCAATCTAACAAGAGCTAAATCCCACATGAAGGTTCCTCCAATGAAATAGCAAGTAGAATCCTTTTTCAGGATCAAAATTCAAATCCGAGATCATTCATATTATTAACTACTTGCATATTCGACCTTCTATCATCACAGAAATCCAGTATTCAACTTAATTGATTATCTTACATCAAACTATCAAAATTTCAACTTGGTCAACTATGGTCAACTCATGGTTTGACCTAGTCAAACTTGGTCTTTTGGGACCTTCCAATGATGCACAATGCATTCCCAAATGTGTTTAACCACTTCTCAAATCAATTAACATGCTTCTAAACTCTCAACGCTGACTTTTCTTGTCAGATTTCAATTTTAATCCTAAAGGGGGCATGGTATTGCATATCATTCAAAGTCTGTAATCAAATTTGAAATCATATCTTTATGGAAATCAATATCTTTCTCAGTAATCAAGACAACAACCATGTCTAGTTACTGATTCATCAAAAAAGACCTCATCGCTTGGGGCAAATCTATCATCACTTGGGGCATATCAGATTCATCAAGATCCATATCAATCTGGTATCCTCCTAATCTTGTAAACTGTATCAGTTTTTGTAATCATCAGATCATAGTGTTCTTTCCTTGGTTCTTTGGCAACTGAAGGATTCGGATGTGATACCTGCTAGTTCTGCTAAGACAATCGAGTCTAGAACCGGTCACTCACTTCTTTACAATCCTAAGGTTTGGAATTAGGCATTTTGACACTCTTTCGCAATCCTCGGTTCATCGCTGCTACAGTGAACATTATCTTTGGTCATTCATGACCTATTATCTCTATATCAAATCAATATCAATCAGCTTTTGTCTCATATCAATTATCAATTTCAAACATCAGTTTCATATCTTTATCAAACACAGACTATCTTTGAACCACTACGCTTCACACAGTAATTCAAAGAGGGGCAAAATGTAATACCCCAAAAATGGGATATATGGTCATTAATCTCCTATATCAACAATTCAAATGAAATCGACGTAGAAGTCCTAACCTAAGGCACATCTAAACATCATCGAATCATAATTGATTATCTTAAATTCTGCATCGGGGAATATTCCTAACAATATTCCTAATTATCTTAATTATCTTTAATTTAATGATTATTTGGCAATAAATCACATTTATTCTAAGTTTGATTAATTTAATATTTTCATATTTAATTAATTAGATTTAATATCTTGCCACTTAATTGTGTAATTAAATTTAATTCTATCTACATTAATTGTATTATTTAATTTTGACAATAAATCCAATATCCTATGAATAATTGATTAAATTCTTATTTAATTGATTAAAGCAAGTTGTCATTATTTGATAATATAGTTTTTAATAAAAGTTTGATAAAATAGTTAATTAACCCATAAATTAATTATTTTATTTAAAAAATCAGTTAAGTTGAGCATAAATCACTTTATTTATTTATTAAATCATAATTATCCATGTGCACATTCAAGGACCAGTTAAACTCAAATTGGAAAATCAATGCAAGTTGTTAGCTTTTTGAAACTCAACATCTTTTTGAGTTTTAAAGTTGATCTAAACTTCTAATTCGAGTTGAACTGTGCTTTTGCATGATTTTTGTGACTTAATTATCTATTATTTAAAAATAACTCAAAAATCAACTTGAGTTATTTGAGTGATTTATGGCTTTTTTCCATGCACCTCCAAAGCCCTGGATTTCTATAAAAACAAGGCTCAGCTCTTCATAATTCATCTCTAAAATCTCTCAAATTTTCACAATCATGCTGGAGAATTAGAATTGGGAAAATCAAAGCTCTTGCGAATTGACACTTTTGTGAGATCAATCTTGTTTTTATATTCATTTAGATTCATTTTCATATCATTTTCTAGATTAGCATTGCATATCAATTTACATATTAGCATAGATTCATATCATTGTTAGATCAATTTCCATATTAGCATAGATTCATATTAGTTTTCATCATATTATTGCATAGAAAATACCAAAAAAAAAATAGATTAATTGAATTCATATTTTATATTTAGATCGATTGCATTCAAATCCTTCATTTAGGTGTCGTCTAGGTCACTGATCTCGATAACAATCTGAGAACATTAATCTCGCACCTACTAGAAGGTAGTAAATCACTTGGTTAGAGTAGATTTCAATTTTGCATGATTTTGATTATAGCTAACCTCTAATGTTTTACTAAAGTGTTGTGTCTACAGATCAGGTACAATTTTCACACACACACACATAGGTCTATAGGTATAGATGCACATTAAAAGGGGATAAATGTGAAACAATAGTTCATGTATGTGTAGTGAGAATTCACATATGTGAAGAAGTATAGGATATTTGTGCAGTTTCATAAAAACTTAGGGAAAATGCAATAAAAAAAAGGTTGACTCCAATGTATGGCCAAATAAATATTCCCTCCACACTAGGAAGTACTAGATGCACAAAATCAAGGCCAAACTCACTCGATATGATCGCTATAAATAGAAATGAACTAATCTAATAAGCATGGTAACTTAAAATCATAATCACTATGTAGACACCTAAAAATGGTTGAAGCCCCTAACTCCCTTTTTTAGTCGTCTTCTATGTCATTCATCAATTTTGTCCATTTTTGTTCATTTTTTGTCATTTTAAGTCATTTTCAATTATTTTGAATCATTTTGATTTATCTTTCTCATGTCATTTATTTTATATCATTTTAGTGTGTTTATTAAATAATTTTAACAATAATTTATCCTAATGTTGTCTCTAGTGAATTAATTAGTTAAATTAGTTCTCCTACGTCCCCTTTACACATAAATAGATTTTTTTTATTTATACCTTTTTGTCTTTTATTTTGCATTTGAATATTTTAATATTCAAATTAGATTTTTATTTTCACTTTTTATTTCACATTTAAATGTGATTTTATTTAAGTGGATTTTGGGTTTTGGGGGGGAAATTTGGTAATTTGATTTATTATGTGGTTTTTATTATTGTATGTTGGCTTTTATTTTCTCTTTAACTGTTTTCTTTGTCTTTGCAACTCTTCAGTTCTCAAATTGGTTTTCTATTTAACAGGCTTTCTTTCTTATTTTGTGGCTAACCACGATTCAAGCATCCTCATTATTATTACATTTTCATAATTTATTTTCAAATGTTATTAATGCATTCATCAAAGAAATAGAAACATTAAATTTGGAGGATAAAGAAAAATAATGAATCAATTCACAAGGTTTGCATAATTTTGGTTTTCTCATGTTTATGATATTTTGTGAAAATTTGATTTTAATGCTTCATTGAAAGGTTAGGTTTATTTTGAATATGATCTTTATTTTTTTTGTGGTTAACCTAATCACATTTGTATACTAACAATTTTCCTATCCTACACACTAAAATTAAATGTATAGGGATTGATATGAGCACATTATGCTAAATACTACACCACTAGATTTAGTTTCTCACATGCACATGGGTCCCCAATAGTGATGTGTCATTCCACCTGACCATGTGGTACCCTTGCACCCACCTCACCATGCTTGTACAAATATTCACGTAACCCATTCACACATAATGCACATACAAAAAGTAGGCTTATGCACATGCATACAAGTGAAACACTCAAGGGATGGAATAATAATCTAATTGAAATATCTCAAATAGTATATGTTAAGATAAAATAATTCCAAGGTCACTAATTAGACCTAGAAAAAGGTATGATGGTGAGACTCAAGAATGGAGTGTCATCACACAACACATGGTGGCCCATGTGGCTTTAAGTAGTTATATCATCAAGGAGGCTCTAATATGTCAATTGAACATCACTCATATGACCACAAATATGATAACTCAACATCTATAGATAGCCATGGCTATGTCAGCTCAATGTCACTCAGACGACCATGGCTATATCGACTCAAAATTTCTCAAACAACCACATTAATTATGTTAGTTTAATCTTGTTATTATGTTTTACCCCATTTATTGATTTAAGTTAAGAAATCCACCGAGGGTTAGCCTAGATACTTGTTTATCCCATACCACCTTTGAGATCCACTCCATTCCACTACTCTACACCAAGTGATCATATCTTTACAAAAAAAGGTAACAATGCAATGTCCAACAATACAAGGCAATGAAAGTCTCCAAGCCACAATAATAATAAAAATAGATAAAGTGGGCTTGATTGCTATCAAAATATATGCTCAAGGATACAATATAAATACCATACATCCACATACCAAAAGTGGTCTCAACACGGACATATGGAAAATTAATAAATAATGCAAATTCAAGGGTTATAAATACAAAGCCATAAAGAAATCAAGGTTTCTACCTCGCTCGTGACTCGAGAAGCACTCATTTTCACTCACCCAAGAGTAGAAGTCTCTCAAGATCCTATCAAAATAGGCATGATTATCATTGTTGGGACTTCACTCTCAACACCAACATCCATAAAATTAAGATTTCAAACTTAAACAATGTAATGAAAAGCCAATAAACCAAGGCATTAAGGTATTGCACAAGTAAGCTCTCTTGGCCTCATTTCTAAGAGCATGGATCCCAAGTTAGTTTGACATAAAAATGCACACAAGATACCAATATTTATAAAGGATCAAAAAATGAATCTCACAATAAAATTCCAATCATAAATATTTTAAACAAAATTCCACAGAATGGAGATTAATACCACATTACGACCCAATCTCATATGAACCAAATGACAACCCAACATGTCACAAAGGTAATGAGCATTACACGTACTCAATTGGAACCATGGCCACGAGTATGTATCTATTAATGATCCTAAGGTACACTTCCCACATGTGGCCATAAATTGACTCACAAAGGCATAAAATCATAAATAAAAGGGCTTGCAAAGTGATAAGGGACAATCATGCAAAGGCACACTCAAATGGCTATAAAATAGAAAGGGCGATCTCAAATGCTTCTACAAAAAAAATCATATATAAAGTCCATTAATTCACAAAATAAAATTACATTAAAACCATAAAATTCCAACTTTTTTATGAAATGCAACTTCGAACATAAACTAGTCCCAAACCATTTGTACCATTGAAGGCAATGCAAAAAGCTTCAAAAATCAAACTTGGAAATTTGAAAAAGTAATAATGCCCTTTGGCTCTAAATATGACCAACACTACAAAACTAACTTTAAATCCAAAATTCATCCATTCCCAAAAATTTGGAGAGCATAACATTGCTTTCACGTTCACTTTAAATTTCTAAAACACGGAAGCCCAAACAGGCACTAAGTCAAACCAATGAAGTGGGGAATAACTATTATCTCATCTCACAATCTAAGTACAACAAGCATCAAATAAACATTTGAAGAAAAAATCAACATATGAGGTTTTCCTACCACTAGTACATTTGGGTCAAATTTATGATGACTCTTCATCAGATTTCGGATAATAATACATCAGAATTATAACAAACATCAAGGAGAATCCTTGTCACAATTTTTTTTAGAACTTTCAACAATGGAGGACATGTCAGCTTTCTAACAAAACCATGTTAGAAATATATTTGAAAGTTTGACTATTATCTTGTCGGTTCTCTTCTATTGTTCATTAGAATTATGAGGAGAATCATGATGACTATGCTGCCATACTTGTGACATTTGTGTCATTGCAAGTATGGAAACCTCATCGGTTATCTTCTGGTGTTCATCAAAATTCTAAGGAGAATGACGATGACTATTTTGCCATACCTACGATGTTTGTTTCATTGTAGGTATGGAAACCTTGTCAGTTGTTTTCTGGTGTTTATCATAATTCTGATGTGAACATTTTCTATTAGCCTTAGTCTCCTTGATCAATATGCTCTCAATAGCCTTGATCACTTATATCACCATATGTTTCCCTGATGAGTTCATTGGGTGTCAGCAAAACTCTAAATCGCTAATTCTGATTTACTTATCTATACTAATGACCACCATTGGCATAACCTTTACTAATAAGCTACCCTTTTGTTTTTCTTTATTGAGTTAGGTCTTTCGGATAGACTCATCGACTATCAAAAATATAAGGTTTATCCTCTTCTGCTAGTGTATGTTTCGCTAATGGGCCTTATCGATATATGTTATACCGACATGCCATGATTCTTATGCTTTTTTTCTACAATCAATTTAAATTTTGTTGATGTACATCCTCAATGCCTTCTCCATTAGTAGGCCCTTCAATATAACCTTTCCTGATGCATACATTTTCTATCAGCCTTAGTCTCCCCAATCAATATACTCTTAGTAGCCTTAATCACTTCTATCATTGTATCTATCCCCGATAAGTTCATCGGGTGTTGGCAAAACTCAAAATCACTCATTTTGATTTCCTTATCTATATCAATGACCACTATCGGCACAACCTTTATCAATAAGCTACCCTTTGTTTTGTCTTTATCGAGGTAGGTCTTTCCAATAGCTTCATTAGCTATCAAAAAGATAATATTTCTCCTCTACCGCTAGTATATGTTTCACTGATGGGCCTTATCGGTATATTTTATACCAACCTGTCACACTTCATACACCTTTTTGCTATGATTGGTTTAACTTTTGTCGATGTACATCATCAATGCCTTCTCCATCAATAGGCCCTTTGGTATAACCTTTCCTGATGCATACATTTTTTATCGGCCTTAGTCTCCTTGATCAATATGTTCTCAATAGCCTCGATCACTTATATTGCCATATGTGTCCTTGATGAGTTCATCGGGTGTCAGCAAAACTCAAAATTACTCATTTCAATTTTCTTAGCTATACCAATGACTACCTTCAGCACAACATTTACCAATAGGCTACACTTTTATTTTTCTTTATTGAGGTAGGTCTTTCTGATAGCCTCATCAGCTATCAGAAAGATAAGATTTATCCTCTACTACTAGTGTATGTTTCACTAATGGGCCTTATCAATATAGGTTATATCAACTTGTCATGAAAATCGCTCATTCAAATTTTCTTATCTATACCAATGACCACCATTAGCACAACCTTTACCGATAAGCTACCCCTTTTTTTGTTTGTATTGAGGTAGGTCTTCCTAATAGCCTCATTAGCTATCAGTAATACAAGATTTTTCCTTTGCTTCTAGTGTGTGTTTCACTAATGAGCCTTATTGGTAGGACCTTTAGGAAAACACATAATGATGGAGAAGGTATTGAGGATGTACATCAGAATAAGTTAAATTTATCATAGAAAAAAGGTATAAGAATCATGATAGATTGGTATAGTATATACCAATAAGGCCCATAGGTGAAACATACACTGGTGCCAGAGGAGAAATCTTATCTTTCCAATAGCCGATGAGGCTATCAGAGATACCTACTCTGATAAAGACAAAAAAAATGGTATCTTATCAGTTAAGGTTGTGTCGATGGTGGTCATCAGTATAGCTAAGAAAATCAGAATAAGTGATTTTGAGTTTTTCAAATACCCAATGAACTCATCAGGGACACATATGGCAATAGAAGTGATCAAGGTTGCTAAGAGCATATTGATCAGGGAGAATAAGGTCGATAGAAAATGTATGCATCGGGAAATATTATACCAAAGGGCCCATTAGTGTAGCTATATCCATTTATAGAACACAAAAAGAGCTATCTCGACACCTGATAGAATTTTTACTAGTACCTATGCCAATCAAGAAGTGACAAAAGGACTTCAGAGAAGAAAAGAAGATAGTTATATCGATGGCACCAAATATTATGTGTAATAGAGAAACCTATGCTGATGAAAAGTCATCATAACAATTCAAAAATAAAAAAAACTAAAGCAAATGAATTTTATTAAATGATTGCATCAGGTAAATCTAGGGATTCACACAAGGTTGATTTATGAAGAATTGATCATTGCAGGCCGACTAATTTTTACACTCAGTATATAATTCAAGGTATCCAACACAAAATTTTGAAAAGGAAAATAGAATTTATAGAACAAAAGGGTAATATGTAGGGATTACACTCACTAAAATGGAGGAATCCAGTTCTTTAGGAAAAAGGAAACTAGTAAAGAGTATAGAATCCAAAGTGAAGAAAATTAAAATAGAAGAGAATATTCCTGTTAGAAGATTGAACCAAGATATGATCGATCAAATACAAGCTTCTCCTAGCCTGAAGTCGAGGAGATCGAAGAAATGTTTTCCAAAAAGAGATCAGCTAGAAGATAAGTATAAAGATGTTGGAGATGTATGGACTAGGGTTAGAGGTTATGAGGTTTTTCTCTTTCAGTGTTTGAGAAGAAACAAGGAGATGTCGCTATGAAATCCATGGATGACCGATTTGGGAAAGTTAATTGTCCCAAATATATTTTCAAATTTGAAATTAATAGATATTTTGGTGAGGAATTATGTTACAACAGAAAGATGTATTAAAGACCCAAATGGAGTTATTTTCATTTGATTCTCCATAGATAATCTGAATGAGGTGTTTAATTTAGACCCTAATTACAACTTTCCCTTGTCTTTTGTGGAATTATAAGATGAGTACCAAAGAATGGACACTGCATAGACTGGTTGAAATCTAGTCATCCATAAAAAATAATCTAGGAAACTCACACCTCAGCACGAGCCACCTTTTAATATGAATATGCTTCAACCATATTTTTAGTATACCTACATGTCTTGTGGAAAGTTAGGAGGTTTATAATTACCTGACCTCATCAGTATTGGGCTAATGGTGTTAGCCTCAGACATTCAAATTTATGAACCTAGGCCCTTTGATTATGCATCATATTTTGCAGAGAGATTACATGAGGGTTTTTTGAATCTCAAAACTCATGAATGATTAAGATTCAAACATTATTATTTGTTAATGAATTTGGTGTTATCAGATGGACAAAAAAGGGGCATGTGGCGAAAATATTTAAAATTGAACCTTAGAAATAGAGAGGGAGAAGAGAAATTAGTAAAGCTATGGACATCTATATGGGATTCCAAATATATGAGGTCACACTACATCAATTTTGAAGTGTGGATCATGAAGCCTATCTATCAGATGTATGGTTTCCCTTGTAATAGGTCAATTTATGATGAAGTGAGACCATTATTAAGACCAAAGGATTTTGATCAATGGAGAATCTTTGATCATAATTGGGGAGATTGGTATGTCTATACAAATTTTACATGCTTTAGAATCTATGGGTTTGAAGGAATATCATATATGTTGCCAATGATTGTTCAAGATAGAATATCTTATTTGGAAATTGTAAGACAATTGTGTGTTTCAAATGCATAGCACTTTGGGAATTTGCATAAACAAAATTTTCTTCTAGGAATGCTCAGTTTTGGAAATTTCACAATTGTTTCAACCAAGGGTTATGTTAGAGCTTTTTCTTGTAGGATCAAACTTGGTAAATAGGTATACTTGATTCTCAATTTTATGGACTCTCAAGTTTGAAAATAAATAGTCTAATTGATGAGGATTGGATAAGATCCTCCTTCTGCTTCGAGCTCCACAAGACTCAGGCAGGTATTGCCTTAGATTGATTACTATATTTCAAGTAAACTTTAAATAGTGGATAAAGTTCCTCACTGCTATGTTATTATGCTACGTACGAATTAATTCAACAAAAGATCACTCTGCAAACAGCTGAGAATAATGTAATAACATAGAACAGTGGCATAAGGACATTCATCCTTCTTCTTTTTCTAAGTTTTACTCAAGGAAGGCTAACCTTTTGATTCTCTCTTTAAGGAATCAGCAATATGAACTATACTACTTGAACACGGTCCTATCAAAATATGTATGAAACTTAAATAACCAAAAATGTACTGGTAATGATAAATTTTATGTTCTTTGAAAATTTGGAAGATAATTGCAAAAACAAAAACCAAATCAGTGCCTAATCCAATGGGCAAAAAGAGTTTGAATGTAAATCCACAAGGATATTTCAAAAGAAAATATAGTAGAGTGGCTTACAAACTACATGCAATCTAGATAGAATGCCTTACAAAATATCCTATCAACCTTATGTTGTTATCATCAAAAATATTAACATGTATGTCTACTCTTTGAAATTGCGCGTGAGGATTTAATTCCTTCTTTGAAAGAAACTCATAAGCAATTAGGTTAGTTTCCTTACAACTAGTATGTTTTAGATGCCTTACAAATGAAAACATACAAGAGTAGAACACAAAGCAAAGAGACAATAAAAATATAAGATAAAAATTTCAATGTATTTTTATTGAAAATATGCCTATATCAATACATACAAAATTTCTTGTTCAAAAGCTCAGACACAAAATTTAGAAGTCTGCTCCACAGCAAATTGTATTCAAAATTTTCTATTATCCCTTTTTTCCAACCCCTCAAAATGAGATTACAACTTGTATATATAGCCCAACCATCTTGGAATTCTTTTATGAATAAGGATGCAATAAGCTTTAGATGGTTGGAGCCCTAAACCTAAAAAGAAAAAAACACAAAATACAAGAGAGGCCCTCAGGCAGTGGAGAGACAAAAAACTTTTGGACTCTTTTGTTCTTCCTCATTGATAACTGACACCTCATCTATAGATATTCATGATAGTTTCATTGAGTTATTACAAGATATAGTGACCATCAGTTGAGGCTAACTTACACCATTCTTAATGAATAGCTATCATCCATGTGCTCTGAGATTAGGTGTCAGATATCCAGGTGTCCTCCTCACTCATCATCCATGATGTCGAAGTCAGTTGTAGCAAGCTTTTTCTTCTTGGGTCTTGTAAGCACATCCCACATAGTCATCTCCTCCTCTGTCAGCCATTTAAAGCTCTAGATGTTCTGCAATTGCACCTTTTTCCTTTCCCACCTAGCATCTATAATCAGTTTGACATTTGTGATAAATTTGGTAAATTCCATCTTAGCTTTTATGGTTTCATCCAGAGTGGCATTAAATCTCTCCATATATAATACATTACTTTCATTGATGAAGGCCTCTTTCTCAGGTAATAGGAGATCAAAATCTGATCTCCCTTGATCCAAGCTTTTTATTGCACCATCCTCATTCTTGATCAAAGGAATAAACCTGTTGCAATCTAGGCCAAACATAACTATCCTTGCCTCAAATTGATTTTCTTTTCCCTTAAAAAATGGCAAGATAGCCCCAATCTGATTAATCTCTTCACCAACCTGCAAGACAATCTATTCTTCTCAGAGATTTCATAGCTGCCAATCTCTCAAAAAGCAATGCCCTAACTTACCAGGTTGTATGGTAAGTACTCAAAATTGTAACAAATTTATTAACTTCTACCTATAACTCAAGTAATTTATTATAAGCAATGTAAACCACATCTACTTTATCTTTTAGAACATTTATTCTATACTACAATATATTTAATAGAGCCTATAAAACTAACTAATTTTTCCTTGTTTTCCCCTATTCTACTGATGTAGTAGCTTCTTCCCCACTCTCATTTTGATTTTCTATCTGAAGGGGTTGTTTTGGTGGTGGGGGTGCAACCACAGGCGTATTTAGGATTTGCTGAGTCAAATCTTCCACATATCTTTCCAATTCCTTTTCTTTGATAATATGCACTTCTATGTCTCTAACAAGTGCACTGTAATATTTAAATAGGTTTTTATACCTATCTAAGAGCTGCTTTGTCTTGTCCTCATTCAATCTTACAAAATGGGTGAGTACTTGTGATATCTCAAGATCCCTTGTATTGTGGATTGACCACACAACCTTTTCACCATCCATCTTCTCTTTTATATTCAATAGGGATGGCTTCTAGTCCTTGGGATAGAGGCTCCATATAGCCAATGCTTGACTCTTAGGGCTATACCCAAATCCTTTTATTATTTCCTCTACTTGGGTTTTTGAAGATAAGCTTATATCTTCTTGCCTCCTTATCTGATCTATAATGAAAGCTAGGGCTAAATCCCACCCAAGTACAAGAAACATGTTGCTAGCCTTTACTAATTGTCTAGCCTCCTCTGGAGTGATGGTTTCTGATTCAGGATCATAATCTCTTAACGCTTGGATGGCCTCATTAGGCACTTGACCTTCCTCTATGATCTTGACATTTGATGCAACTTGATGTTGCTTGTGCCACAATAGAAAATTCTTGAATTCATCTAACTTAATAAAATCATCATCCTTCAAGAAAGAATCCTACTCTAACATCCTTTCATCTTGACCAAGAGCTAAAGGCAACTCTATCTCCTTTGTTACTACTTTTTGTTTTCTCTTTTCTTCCCTTATCTTCTTCCTTAGTTGGTGATCATAGACCCATGTTCCAATAAAAAGGGCTCTCACCCTATCCTTTTTCTTCTCTATTGTTCTCACCTAGGAAGGATCTCCAACTAGCAATTTATTCTTCTTAGATGGAGGCTCATTGGTATCCTGAGAACTTGACAGCTCTGTCAGATCTAGGACCACATTCTCATTATCCCTCTATTCAAAAATTAATGGTTGTTCCATAGTAGGAAGGATATGCACTAAGTAACCACCATCACTATCTTCATCACAATATGATTCATATTATTTCTCCTTCTCCCTCTCCTTATCATCAATTTGGTCCTCAAGAGAATTTACTAATGCATTGAAATTTTCCATCATTTGCTCCAATCTTTGGAGGTAGGGTAGTGTAGAGAAGAAACCTTCAAAAGTCAATCCTTTTCTTTTCATTAGTTTCTCCTTTGACATTAACTCTTCAAGTTGATGGGCCCTTCTTTCTACTTCTTCATCTTCTATGATATTTCTAATAATATCCTCTTCAGGACAGTGCTCATTCCTATTGCTTATAGGAATGGTAGGAGTATAATATTTCCTAGCCATAATAATAAAATCTTATGTATCAACATATCTATACATAGCAGCATGCATTTTGTACTGACCCAACCAATCATTCAATTTACTGAATGCATTCTTCCCAATTGTGAAGTTGCATATCCTAAAGTGCCTAGGGGTAAATGTACCCTTCCTATGGGGGTCCAAATGCTCTTTGTCAGTTAGCATGAGCTGCCAAATGAATTCTAAGAATGCAATCCTTGGTGGCACAAAGAATGGTAAAACATGAGGTGGCTAAGGGCACCCATAGACTCTGATTATTGTGAAGGTTTTCTCATAGTAAAAGTCTCCCCAGTTATGACCTTTAGTCCATTTATCAACAAATTGTTGAGGTCTTATTAATTGAAAAGATTTAGCTAGCAGCCTAGAAAGATTTAGTCCTAAGCTAAGCAAAACTGGTTGCACTATCCAATTCTAAAAAGCACAAAAATCATATTTTGTGGAAGTAAAACTCCATGCCCTTATCCAAAATTGAACTAGATTTGGCTAACCACTCCACATTGTTTGAGGTTTGAGATACTGCAAGTTCATGATATTGTAGTTGTAGTACAAAATGAGGTGCATTAATAGGGAATAATGCATAAACCTAGGTGAAGGTTCCCTCTTTCTAATTTCCTCAAGTCCCTTATACATTTTATTTATGACATACCCAATGTAGTCATATCCCTTGGTTACATGAAAACTTTGTGAATATAATACCATCATCAGGATATTAGATGAAATCATGTTCACACCACCATCTATCCCTAGCACTTTGCATAATCCATATGCAATATATCTGATGTAGAAATAGAGGTCCTTGTAAAAATATGGGGCTATCCCAGCCACTTCTGCAATATAGTTTTTATTAGCTCGAGGGACATGGTTTTGGATTTTCTTGGATACCAGGACTAATTCCCTAACATATCTATTGGCCTAGGCCTACAAATTGATCTCCGTGGCCATGGGGATTTGGATACTGAAGGCTCTCATGAAATAATTCCTGTCTAATGTTACCAAAGCCGAGCCATCAACCTTTCTTATTGTCTTAGACAGAGGGTCATATCTATTGGCCAATGTAATTAACAAATCAACATCTAGGAAGACATCTGGGACTATTAACCTAGCTAACCCTAAGGTCCAAGGGTTTGAAATAGGCACCGAGTTCTCAAAATTCTTTTAAAAATATCTAAAAAGACACATTCTAGTTACATCATCTATCCTAGCATCTCTACAGTAAGTAGATTCATCAATGAAGCATTCATCACTAACCTTCTTATTTTGTGAAGACCCTAACAGTAAAGAGAGAAATTCATCTAAGAAACTCTCCTTTGTCTTTTCCTTAGCTCCCCTACTGGTAGAAGCTTCATTGGTTGTTGGTTGAATCATTGTGACTTGCAAATAAAAATGCTCTAAAAATTTTGAATTTACTAAACTCTTTGGTTGCTAGAACACTTATAAATTCTCCGAATTCTCTAGCCCAAGCTCTCTAAATGCTTTGGTAAATTTGTAATGAATTACGATTAGTTGTATATATCTTGAAGAATTGAATGCTTTAGACCTGGCAACTTGTTGACCTTTCAAATTTTTTTCTAAAGACTACTCTATTAGGAATGAATGTTGGATGTTGGCAGTCATTCTATAGCAGTTATTGTTGCATTCATGACTATGATTGTCATTGATGTCAACACAATGATCTTCTGGAGACTAGCAGAGAAGCAGATAGTGTTTTGATTAGCGCATGTGGGATATTGCAGTTGGAGCTATGCGATGTTGAGGTTATACTCTTTGATATGTTATATGTCTATGGTTAAGAGTGCAGATAGTAATTCATTGATTCATGAAAGTTATCAGCATTTTGGTAAAAGCAGTATTCATGTAACGCCCCGCCAGGGAACCCAAAAGAAACTAACCTAGAACATGATACTAAGTTTAGGTGAATAATTTTTTTTCTAAAGTTTACAATTAAGATATACAATCACATGAATGCATTAACCATTATCTCACATAACACACATCACATACATAGGTTACAAAACTAATGGGTCCCATGACGTAGTATTACTTTCTAACATAACTCATTAAATAACATCAACAAATGATTCCATAAATTAAATACAAAAATTACATCAAAATGATTACATCTCATGAATAATCACAAATCCTAATAAACATACATCCACTGCACACGTCGCAGGGTATGCAGTAATCACTCTAACAACTAAATTACAATATCCAGATTAGGTATCACATGTGATACTCTAATACAAGATTTACAATAAAGAATACATAAATAAAGAACACCAAAGATGAAGTAACATAAGGAATCCAACTGTAAGACACCAAAAAGCACCGGCACCAAGACGTCGAATCTCAAATGGTAAAGAATCACTACCACCCATCCATGTAGAACCACAAAGGTCTACCCCACTATGTTGAGGAGATAACATCGGACCCCAAATAGATAATCAAGTCAAATCAGGAAATACCACTAGGAAAGGAATCCTGATAGCTTACTAACTCAAGGTCAACCAAAGTAGTGAAAGGTATGACTCACTAATCCAGAGGCAACAGACTCATGTAGAATAACTAGACTATGTGTAGGAAGATGTCATCATGTACGTCTAACCCTAAAGTCTCATCTTGGTAATCTCTCTGGATCCCAGCACTCAAGTGACCATACACAGAATCAATGACTTCTCGTACTGACGAAGCCACTAACTATAATAGAACACACACCTCAATAGGTGGCAAGCATCATCTCATCCTCATCTCAGTCTGTACTAGCACTAAAGCATGGGAGAGGAAATTATCTTATTAGGTTCATTTTAATATCTCTCAATGTTATATTAGGTTTTCACTTGTTTAGAATAACTTACAATAAGTGATCCTGGCAGCCACTTGTGGGCCCCGACGCTTATTGCAAGCCACCTCCTAACACCTATCTAGGTAAACTACCCTAGGCTCATAGATCTCTCCTAGATCTAAACTCAGATAAAACAGGTAGTCACACATCCAGAATCAACACAGAAACTAGGATTGACTACATAAACATATCCACTGAATCACATAAAACAACAAGAGCCTATAAGGTCAACTAGAACATAAACAGTTCACACTCACGCCAAACATAATAAACAACATGAATAATAGATAATTCCCAAGCCTCTGTCTTTCCTAGGTCATCTAGTTCCCATATCACTAACAAACCCAACATCTAGGAAAAATAAAAACCATATTGCAGAAAATAGCCAATTTCAGTATAAAATAATGCATGTACATATGAAAAGATAATACACACATTTTTTTTCCACTTTAAGTAAAAGTCAAGTTGGCCATAAAATGCAACACATATTATACTTCATACTTTAACCAAATTAAATAAATGACCCAAATTTATTCAATTGATTAAATCTAATTAAATATGCAAAAGTCATAAATATTAACAAAGTTGACTTCTTCCAATAAAACAATTATTATCTTCAATAATAAGTAATATCATGTTTTATTCATATTACTAAAATTACCACTAAAATTTATTATTACCCATTAATAATAAATCACTAATAAAATTTATTAATAAAAGTAAACATAAAACAAATAAAACTCATTAATAATTCTATTAAAACTAATTAACAAATTTATTAAAAACAAATTTAATAACAACAAATTAAATATACTAACAAAGTTTAATAAAACAAAATTTAATATATAACAATTAAAAATTTTATTAACAAATATTAATAAAATTAAAACAATGAAATCTCATATAAAAAAAAACAACTTACAAGTCGGGGGGCCCGTGGCCACCCACCACCCCGGCTCACACGGCAGGCCTAGCTCTGTCAGTGGCAACTCTAGACTGTCGTGCATGACAAATTACACTGCACGGGGGGGCATGAAGAAGGGGATAGGGGACAGGTGGTCCCCACCCCAAAGTAAATTTTTTGTTTAAAAACCTTTGTTTTATAATTTTTTTTAAAAACAATTTTATATAATTAAAAAAAACTTCTTTTTTTTTAGAGATATGCAACACGACTACCGAGATGACAGGGGGGTACGGGGTCGAAACCTGTGCCCTTCTTCAATCATTTTTTTTTTAATAGTATTTTCATAAGTACATAAAGTATAAGCACATTTTATTCAAAAGTTTTTTTTTCTTACTATAGTATATATATATAATATATCCAAACTAATATTTTTATACAAAAATTAACTCCTCTAATTTTTGTTTATTTTTTTTGACAGGGACAGGCTTATTTTTGAAAACGGAAATAAAGACCTGTAACCTCTTTTTCCAAAAATCAAAATTTGGCAAATCACAAATTTTAACAGCATATTTTATTCTTTCTTCTAATCAGTCTTTTCTCTTCACATTATTGAATAGACATTCAACCAATTAAAAACAAGGAAAGCTAATTTTGTCTTTTACCAGTAATTTTTTTAATGTATATTTTGACAGAGATAAATGTTTTTACCTAGAATGACCATTTTTCATCCAAAAATCATTTTTGAAGACAACCCATTAATTTTATTCATTCCTACATTAGGACCAACTATAGAGATTTTAATTTTTGTTTTCTAAGAGCCCTAGGGTGAAATTTCTCTTGAAATTTCAGCAGCATAATATTAGTATGCCAAATCACAAAATAATATCAAAGGCATAGTTCAATGAGTTTCCTAATACCCACAATGAAGCATAATAGAAACACAAAATTACATCCATAAATAAAATCAAGCACATCTCAACAAGGATAATTTATAAATGAAATTGCAGTAAGATCAATTCAAACCCTACCTCAATCCAATGCTAGATACCGAAACTGTATGACTGTGAGATGAACACAATCCCAGAACTATCAATAGAAAAACTCAACCTGCAAGCTCTGAGTCACAGTGCAAGAAATTCCCAAATCTAAAGCAAGCAATCTTCACCCAGAATACATGCACAATCTCCAAAAACTCAACACAAAGAAAGCATAAAACTCTCCAAAAACTTTCTCCAAAATTGCTCTCCAAAAACTGATTAACCAAAATGAATGCCAAATTCCCCTATTAGGGGTTCAACCCCAATAATTAAGCAAACCCTAGATGACTCACACAAGGACTCCTATTCAAACTTCTCCACTTTTTTGAGAGAAATTCCTATTTATTAATTAAAAATAAATATTTTTATGCTCAACTCATAATAAACTCCAAAAGACAATTTGACTCCTTTTTAAAAAGTGACATATTCAAACCTAATATAACACATGCTAATATTAAAATCCATTACTAAATAATTCATTATTCTAACATCATTAAATCATGCAATATGTTAATTAAATAACTATAGGACAATTTCATATAAATTTCACAAAATTAATTAATTAATATCAAATATCCTAATATTTGATTTTTAATTAATTAACGATCATAAAATAACATAGGAAATAAACTTAATATTATTTTTCAATATAATATTAAATTTATAACTATAGAAAATCACACATACAAATAGCAATAAAACATGACCATCAAATAAACATACCAACACAGAGATGGAATCCACGAACTTTGTCACCTGACAAATTCAGGTAAGGTGGTCAACGGATGCTTATCCAATAATTAGGATAATTGGGTTTAGGATTGGGTTTTGGGTCCATCTGTCATCTCCCCTCTTTACCATTGAGATGAGTATATTTTTGGGCACGCTCACTCCTGCCAATTTAGGGAAGACAATGCCATGTACCTACAAACCTGTCATCACAAATCAAAGCATGTACATACTACATATAACAAACAATGGTAGGCTATGGTCAGTCATGTGAATCTTGACAAAGCGAGTAACTATGCCTCCATCCTCTACCATACAGACACATAAAATAGATACATATATATGAACACCATACACATGCTAGTATGGGGTAAGTATATCATAAACCAACTAAAATATGAAACATCTCAACATAATATATCAATATCCAAACATGACATAATCAAAGCATAATCCAGATCATCAATAGTCACTGAAATAATAAAATCTGCACACAACAATGTGGCCTAAAGAGTATGGCATCTAAAAAACTAAAAGAAAAATATGGAAGTACTACATCCACCCCCCCTTGTATCAGGCTTACTCCAGGAAGCCTATAAACAAGTAGGGATAAGATTCCCAGAATCTAGTTGCATCCTCCCAAGTAGCTATTGTCTCATCATTTAGATCCCATTGGACCCTTACCTGGTTGACAGTTCGACCCCTGAGGATCAAATCCTAATGCTGTAGGATGCGTATGGGATCCAATGCCAACTTCCCATCCTCCACCTGCAAAGCATTCCAATCAAGTACATGTGTAACATCAGGAATATATCACCTAATTACTAAAACATGGAATACATCATGAATGTGTGATAAGCTAGGTGGCAAAGCAAGATGGTATGCAACTGGACCTATCCTCTCTAAGATCTCAAAAGGACCAACAAATCGAGTTGCCAACTTCGAACCCTTTCCATAACAGATTGGACTCTTCCACTGATGCACTCTCAAGAATACTCTGTCCCCAACTACAAACTGCCTATCAATCTGGTGAGCGTTTGCATACTTCTTCTACCTATCTTGTGCAGTAGCCACATGCTCTTGGATACGAATCACCTGCTGCTCCATGTCATGAAGCATATCTGGACCAATAACAATACGATCTTCCAATCTGTCCTAGCTTAATGGTGTACGACAAGGACATCCATACAATGCATGGAAGGGTGACATGCCAATGGAACTATGATATCCATTATTATAAGCAAACTCCACTAGATATAAATAATCCTCCCAGTGAGTCTGTCTATCCATGACATACATCCTCAACATATCTTCCAACATTTGATTAACCCGTTCTGTCTGACCATCGGTCTAAGGGTGATATGCTGAACTGAAATTCAACTGAGCACCAAGATCATGCTGCAGTGAAGTCCAAAATGCTGATGTAAAAATAGGATCTTGATTAGAGATAATCTTACGTGGAACTCCGTGAAGTCTCACTATATCCTACATTAAGACCCTGGCCACAGAAGCCACTATATAAGAAGATCTCATGGGAGAAAAGTGTGCCACCTTAGTCAATCAATCAACTGTCACCATGATAGCATCATGTTTGCGAGGAGTCATAGGAAATCCAACAATAAAGTCCATAGAAATAATATCCCACTTCCAAGATGGAATGAGATTAGGCTGTAAAAGCCCTGCTGGATGCTTGTGATCTGGCTTGACCCTCTGACACTCTAGACATCTCACCACAAAATCCACAATGTCACATTTCATGCCAGGCCAATAATAAAGTTGTTGTAAGTCCGCATGCATCTTCTTGACACTAGGATGTGCCGAATAAGGTGCACGATGAGCCTCTGATAAAACCAATGAACACAAATCATCCAATGGTGGAACATATATCTGGCCCTTGTGTCGCATAAGTCCATCTCACTCCAAGACAAATCATGAGAACCTACCCTCCAATGGTCTACCTGACTCAATCATTGAACTCACCTCCTGATACAAAGTATCTCTGGGAAGTGACTAAAGAATCTTGCTCCTCAAATCCACACTAAGAGTCATAGCTAAAACAATCTTCTTCTTGTGACTCAAAGCATTTGCTACAACATTTTCTTTACCCTGGATGTATTTGATCTCAAAATCATACTCGCATAGGAATTCCATCCACCTTCTCTATCTAGCATTCAGATTAGGTTGGGTAAATATATACTGAAGACTACGGTGATCACTATGTAGCTCAAAATGGTGCCCTAATAGGAAGTGTCTCCATCTGACTAAAGCATGGACTACCATTGCTAACTCAAGATCATGTGTAGGATAATTCAATTCATGATCCTTGAGTTTGTGAGACTCATATGCAATCACTCATCCTTCCTGCATGAGGACTACTCCAATACCCTCTAATGATGCATCAGTGCATACAACAAAATCTCTGGCTGGATCAAACACTGCTAGAATAGGGGCACTAGTCAAACACCCCTTAAGCTTTTGAAAAGCTTCCTCACACTTCTCTATCCAAATGAACTTCTTCCCTTTCCTCTGCAATGAGGTGATAGGATGTGCAACCCTGGAGAAGTCCTTGACAAACCTGCAATAATAACTAGCCAAACCCATGAAACTACGGACTTCAGACACATTAGTGGGTGTTGGCCACTCCATAATTTCCTGAATCTTCAAAGGATCTACCGAGATACCTTCTCATGAAATCATATGACCAAGATACTGAATCTTCATTTGAAAGAAATCACACTTCTTTGCGTTATCATAAAGTTGATTCTCCCAAAAACACTGCAAAACCTGTCTAAGATGTTCCTCATGTTCTTCTAAGGTTCTGGAATAAATCAATATGTCATCCAAAAAGACCAAAAAAAATTTATCCAAGTACTCATGAAACACTCCATTCATTAGGCACATGAACACTGATGGAGCGTTCGTTAAGCCAAAGGGTACTACTGTAAACTCATAATGCCCATATCGTGTATGGAATGCAGTCTTATGAATATCTGCATCATGAATCTACAGTTGATGACACCCTGACTTTAGATCAATTTTAGAAAACACCTTAGCTCCCTTAATTTGATCAAATAGATCATCTATGTGTGGCAAAGGATATCTATTTTTGATCGTTACCTTGTTCAACTGTCTGTAGTCAATACACAAGCATAAAGATCCATCCTTCTTCTTAAGAAAGAGAACTGGTCCTCCCCATGGAGAAACACTAGGTCTAATGCTCCCCTTTGCCAACAACTCTTCCAGCTGAAGCTTAAGCTCACTCAACTCATGAGTAGTCATCTAGTATGGAGCTCTAGAGATGGGCTCAACTCCTGGAACAAGCTCGATCTGAAAGTCAATGTCATGCTTAGGTGGCATACTAGGAATCTCTTTCAGAAAGACATCAAGAAATTCCTACAACACAAGGTGATCTAGGGTCTTGTCCTCGCTCTCCTCTTCATCAATCTCATTCAGAGTCACTGCAAACATCTAGCAACCCTTTCGCATACAATTTTTAAGTTGCATAGCTAAAATCATTCAGAGAGAAATAGATCATGGAATACCCAATATCTAACACTCCTTGCCCTCATCATCCTTGCAAATGATGGTCTTCTTCCTACAATCAATGCTAGCTCCATGAGCTCCTAGCCAATCCATACCCAAAATGACCCCATATGATCCTAAAGGAATCACACGTAGATCTACTGAGGTAGTGAATCTACCCAAATTCAGCTCACATTTAGGAACCAAAGATCCTGTTACAACCCTAGCTCCTGAGGCTAATTCCACTTGCCAACTACTATCTTGCTTTGCAGCCACTAACCCACAATGCTCAAATAAATGTGGAGATATGAAAGAATTAGTAGCACCAGAGTCATATAAAATAGAAATGGGTACACCTTGAATAGTACTTGTGGTCTCTACTACCATGCCCTGATGATCTGCCTGTCATTGATCCAATGCTACAAAAACTCTATGACCTCATCCTACATCACCCATTGTGGGCTCAGAAGCTACTGATCTCTGTGAAGAAAACTAAGGTGGGCATTGTGGACAATTCACAGCTATGTGTCCAAACTACCCGCAGGTGAAACAACCTATGCTCCTGAAATTGCCTTTCCCACCGAAAGGCACACTGGACTGCTGGAAGCTACCTCTGCTAATGCTCTACTGAGCACTCTGAGCTGGCTGAGCGGTCTGATTGCGCTTAAAGTTCTTTCCATTACAGAAGTTCCTAGAATGATAACCACCGCTCTGAGTAGAAGGAGGTGGAGGTGGCTTAACCTATTGCTGATTTTGGTTACCTCTATAGAAGTTCAAAGACTTCTTGAAGTTCCCACTACCATGAGACTAGTTCCCTCTAAATCCTGATCCTAAAGGTCCACCAGCTGAAGCATCTGATTGCCGACCATGGCCCAAAGCTAAGTTAGCCTCCTTAAGTGTAGCCTTAACAACCACTTCCCTGAGGGTCTTAGGTTCAAAGAGTAAGACCTCTCCAATAATGCGAGCATTCAGCCCCCTGACAAAGTGTTGTACCAACAAGGCTGTGTCCTGTCCAAATCTGATGTACTGTTTGAGCTCAAAGAATTTGTGCTCATATTCACTCATTGTCATAGTCAGCTGTCTCAAATTATGAAACTCATCAGCCCTCTATTTCCTCCACTGATCAGATAAGAAACATTCTCAAAAATTCTCCAAGAACACTTCCCAAGTAACTGTGTCCATATGAAGGCCCAACTTCTCTTCCTTAATTTTCCACCATACTGCTACAAAATCTATGAGCTGAGTCATAGCATATCTAGCTCTGGTGTTGTTGCTAAATGGGTGCATGGAAAAACTTCGTTCCAAGATGATTAACCACATCTCAGCCTCAAGTCTTGTACCCTTCCCATCAAAGGGAATAGGTCATCCCCTCATAAGGTCCCACATATGGTTTGCTACAACCACTAAAGGATCCACCGTAAATTTCCTCTTTGGAGGACTCCTGGATTTTTCCCTCTCTCTCTCTCCTTCATTCCTATGGGAATGATGTGAACCTTCCTGATCTGCTCTATCCTGATCAGGACCAAGATGAGCAAGGATTGCCTGAAGGAATTGTCTAGTATCGAGCCCATCGGACTGTCCCTGATGCTCATCTCCCTGTTCATCTCTCGACTGTTGGCGGTTACTAACTTACTCAACACTAGTGCAGGGGCTAGGTTTCCTTCCCCTTCCACATCTACCAGACCTACCTCTACCTCTACCTCTGGCTACTCTAGTTTCAGGCATGATTTCTACAAAATAAAGAAACCAGTAAAATCTCACAACATAGATTAAAACATAAACCAAGACAAGATGATCACAAAGCAATAGTCTGAAAATAGATATGTTATATTTCTAAGTTTTGTTTCAAGTTTAAACTACACACAAAAAACCTAATGAGCGTACATACCCAGAGTTCCCAGTGTAGAAACTCTGCTTTGATACCAAATGTAACGCCCCACCAGGGAACCCAAAAGAAACTAACCTAGAACATGATACTAAGTTTAGGTGAATAATTTTTTTTTCTAAAGTTTACAATTAAGATATACAATCACATGAATTCATTAACCATTATCTCACATCACACACATCACATACATAGGTTACAAAACTAATGGATCCCATGACGTAGTATTAATTTCTAACATAACTCATCAAATAACATCAACAAATGATTCCATAAATTAAATACAACAATTACATCAAAATGATTACATCTCATGAATAATCATAAATCCTAATAAACATACATCCACTGCACATGTCGCAGGGCATGCAGTAATCACTCTAACAACTAAATTACAATATCCAGATTAGGTATCACATGTGATACTCTAATACAAGATTTACAATAAAGAATACATAAATAAAGAACACCAAAGATGAAGTAACATAAGGAATCCAACTATAAGACACCAACAAGCACTGGCACTAGGATGTCGAATCTCGAATGGTAAAGAAGCACTACCACCCATCCATGTAGAACCACAAAGGTCCACCCCACCGTGTGGAGGAGATAACATCGGACCCCAAATGGATAATCAAGTCAAATCAGGAAATACCACTAGGAAAGGAATCCTAATAGCTTTCTAACTCAAGGTCAACCAAAGTAGTGAAAGGTATGACTCACTAATCTAGAGGCAACTGACTCATGTAGAATAACTAGACTATGTGTAGGAAGGTGTCATCATGTACGTCTAACCCTCGAGTCTCATCCTAGTAATCTCTCTGGATCCTGACACTCAAGTGACCATACACGGAATCAATGACTTCTCATACTGACAAAGCCACTAACTATGCCAGAACACACACCTCAATAGGCGGCAAGCATCATCTCATCCTCATCTCAGTCTGTACTAACACTAAAGCATGGGAGAGGAAATTATCTTATTAGGTTCATTTTAATATATCTCAATGTTATATTAGGTTTTTAATTGTTTAGAATAACTTACAATAAGTGATCCTGGCAGCCACTTGTGGGCCCCGATACTTATTGCAAGCCACCTCCTAACACATATCCAGGTAAACTACCCTAGGCTCATAGATCTCTCCTAGATCTAAACTCAGATAAAACAGGTAGTCACACATCCAGAATCAACACAGAAACCAGGATTGACTACATAAACATATCCACTGAATCACATAAAACAACAAGAGCCTATAAGGTCAACTAGAACATAAATAGTTCACACTCACCCCAAACATAATAAACAGCATGAATAACAGATAATTCCCAAGCCTCTGTCTTTCCTAGGTCATCTAGTTCCCATATCACTAACAAACCCAACATCTAGGAAAAATAAAAACCATATTGTAGAAAATAGCCAATTTCAGTATAAAATAATGCATGTACAGATGAAAAGATAATACACACATTTTTTTTCCACTTTAAGTAAAAGTCAAGTTGGCCATAAAATGAAACACATATTATACTTCATACTTAAACCAAATTAAATAAATGACCCAAATTTATTCAATTGATTAAATCTAATTAAATATGCAAAAGTCATAAATATTAACAAAGTTGACTTCTTCCAATAAAACAATTATTATCTCCAATAATAATTAATATCATGTTTTATTCATATTACTAAAATTACCACTAAAATTTATTATTACCCATTAATAATAAATTACTAATAAAATTTATTAATAAAATTAAACATAAAACAAATAAAACTCATTAATAATTCTATTAAAACTAATTAACAAATTTATTAAAAACAAATTTAATAACAACAAATTAAATATACTAACAAAGTTTAATAAAACAAAATTTAATATATAACAATTAAAAATTTTATTAACAAATATTAATAAAATTAAAACAATGAAATCTCATTATAAAAAAACAACTTACAAGTGGGGGGGGGCCCGCGGCCACCCACCACCCCTGCTCACACAACAGGCCTAGCTCTGCCGGCGGCAACTCTAGACTGTCGTGCGCAGCAAATTACACCGCACGGGGGGGCACGAAGAAGGGGATAGGGGACAAGTGGTCCCCACCCCAAAGTCAATTTTTTGATTAAAAACCTTTGTTTTATAATATATTTTTATAAAAAATTTATATAATAAAAAAAACATTTTTTTTTAGAGATATGCAGCACGGCTACCGAGATGACAGGGGGGTACGGGGTTGAAACCCATGCCCTTCTTCAATCATTTTTTTTTTAATAGTATTTTCATAAGTACATAAAGTATAAGCACATTTTATTCAAAAGTTTTTTTTTTCTTATTATAGTATATATATATATATATATATATATATATATATATCCAAACTAATATTTTTATACAAAAATTAACTCCTCTAATTTTTGTTTGTTTTTTTTGACAGGGACAGGCTTATTTTTGAAAACAGAAATAAAGACTTATAACCTCTTTTTTCAAAAATGGAAATTTGGCAAATCACAAATTTTAACAGCATATTTTATTTTTTCTTCTAATCAGTCTTTTCTCTTCACATTATTGAATAGACATTCAACCAATTAAAAACAAGGAAAGCTAATTTTGTCTTTTACCAGTAATTTTTTTTACTGTATATTTTGACAGAGATAAATGTTTTTACCCAGAATGACCATTTTTCATCCAAAAATCATTTTTGAAGACAACCCATTAATTTTATTCATTCCTACATTAGGACCAACTATAGAGATTTTAATTTTTATTTTCTAAGAGCCCTAGGGTGAAATTTCTCTTGAAATTTCAGCAGCATAACATTACTATGCCAAATCACAAAATAATATCAAAGGCATAACTCAATGAGTTTCCTAATACCCACAATGAAGCATAATAGAAACATAGAATTACATCCATAAATAAAATCAAGCACATCTCAACAAGGATAATTTATAAATGAAATTGCAGTAAGATCAATTCAAACCCTACCTCAATCCAATGCTAGCTACTGAAACTGTATGCCTGTGAGATGAACACAATCCCAGAACTGTTAATAGAAAAACTCAACCTGCAGGCTCTAAGTCACAGTGCAAGAAATTCCCAAATCTAAAGCAAGCAATCTTCACCCAGAATACATGCACAATCTCCAAAAACTCAAGAACACAAAGAAAGCATAAAACTCTCCAAAAACTTTCTCCAAAATTGCTCTCCAAAAACTGATTAACCAAAATGAATGCCAAATTCCCCTATTAGGGGTTCAACTCCAACAATTAAGAAAACCCTAGATGACTCACACAAGGACTCCTATTCAAACTCCTCCACTTTGTTGAGAGAAATTCCTATTTATTAATTAAAAATAAATATTTTTATGCTCAACTCATAATAAACTCCAAAAGACAATTTGACTCCTTTTTAAAAAGTGACATATTCAAACCTAATATAACACATGCTAATATTAAAATCCATTACTAAATAATTCATTATTCTAACATCATTAAATCATGCAATATGTTAATTAAATAACTGTAGGATAATTTCATATAAATTTCACAAAATTAATTAATTAATATCAAATATCCTAATATCTGATTTTTAATTAATTAACGATCATAAAATAACATAGGAAATAAACTTAATATTATTTTCCAATATAATATTAAATTTATAACTATAGAAAATCACACATACAAATAGCAATAAAACATGACCATCAAATAAACATACCAACACAGAGATGGAATCCATGAACTTTGTCACCTGACAAATTCGGGTAAGGTGGTCAACGGATGCTTATCCAATAATTAGGATAATTGGGTTTAGGATTGGGTTTTGGGTCCATTTGTCATCTCTCCTCTTTACCATTGAGATGAGTATATTTTTGGGCATGCTCACTCCTGCCAATTCAGGGAAGACAATGCCCTGTACCTGCAAACCTGTCATCACAAATCAAAGCATGTACATACTACATATAACAAACAATGGTAGGGTATAGTCAATCATGTTGATCTCGACAAAGTGAGTAACTACACCTCTGTCCTCTACCATATAGACACATAAAATAGATACATATATATGAACACCATACACATGCTAGTATGGGGTAAGTATATCATAAACCAACTAAAATATGAAACATCTCAACATAATATATCAATATCCAAACATGACATAATCAAAGCATAATCTAGATCATCAATTGTCACTGAAATAAGAAAATCTACACACAACAATGTGGCTTTAAGAGTATGACATCTGAAAAACTGAAAGCAAAATATGGAAGTACTACAATTCAGGCAGTGTTCCTGAGTAGCGGTTTGTGGAAATCGGATGATATCTCCTAATCGGGATGGAATCTGGTTTTGCACAGTTAAAGGGAAGTTTGAGACACATTTATGGTGATGTGGTTCATAGTGAAAACTTTGAGGTCACACGAGTGCATAGATATTACATTTGAAAGCTCACAGTTTTGTGTAATTTTGATGTAGCGTATGGAAACTTTTATTTTGTAATTGTGTGCCAACTCATTTGTAATTATTTGAGTGTGGTATATAGGAAGGAATGTTTTTCCTTATTGTATGTATTTGAAATATGAAATAAGTGTGAGCATGGTTTGGTTGCATGCAAATGTAAGCATGAAGTGAAGAAAAGAGCCTAAGAGATTGTGAAAGCAAAATTGTGAAGGAAGACATGCGAAGTATAGAGATCTGGAATTGAAATCTGGTGTAGCAGTGAGTGTGGTTTGGCATAGTAAGGAGGTAACATATTTCATATTATTTTGCTAAATAATATTAAGGTTATTTGGATAGTGTGTTTAGTGATCTTACCCTGAAGCTATTTGGGCAGTGAGTCCTTCTGTCTTCCATAACTCTTAACAGGGTTAGAATCTTTTAACAGGGATTCAAAATCTCCTAACAAGGATTTATATGTATTGAATGTATTTCATAAGACTCCTAATAGAGTCCATCCTCTCACAAGGAATATTCATATTAGTTCATCTTTTGTGGGCATCATTCCCACTGGGGTTTACTCTTTGATCAAGAGGTTCCCTAGTCAACATATCTTGTGTTATTGTGTCATTGTGTATGAATATCTTTGTATGGTTAGTAATTGCATTGCTTACATGGTTAAATGTTGTTGAAGATGTTAAAATTTATAATTATCTGATAACTGATTCACCCCCCCCCCCGCTCTCAGTTATCTTGGTGGACTTTACTTTCTAACAATTGGTATCAAAGCAGCAGGTCCTTGAAAGGAAAGTTTAACAGCTTAAGGAGATCCATGGTGAATTTCAGGAAAGAAAGCCCTAAGTTTGACGGACTAAATTTTTACAGCTGGAAGGAAAAGATGAAGACACATCTATTGTGTTTAGGACCAGGCTATTGGTTGATTACAAAGAATGATAGGAGTATAATTGAAGAAGACAGTCTTGAAATAAGTTCTAAAGATGAGGTAGATCTATTCATGTGTAACATACTTGCAAGAGAAGCACTCTTGACAGCAATTCCAGAGAATGAATACAGTCAAGTAAAATGTTTTAAGAAATCTAATGAAATTTGGAAAGCTTTACACTCTACTTTTGAAGGTGATGAACATGTAAAAAGAGCTAGATTACATAATTGGATATGTGCATTTGAAGATATTAGAATGATGGAAGATGAATCTGTTAGAAGCTATATTGGTATAATGTCAGAAATTGTTGTAGGGATAAAATCTTGTGGAGGATCAAAGACAGAGAATGAAGTGATATAGAAAATTCTAAGGACATTGACTCATGTATTTAAGTAGACAACATAGATGATTGAACAAGTTATACCTTGTACTAAAAACTTTACAAGAGAGACTCTTCTTGGAAGATTGGAAGTAGTAGAGATGAACCTAAGATTATCAAGAGACTTACCTAGAATGGAGATAGCATTTAGTGCTCTTAGTATTCATCCTACTTTGTCAAGAAGTACCAGTGTGAGTGGAGATTATGCTAGCAGCAATAGATCTAGAAATGAAGAAGATAAGAAGATTGAAGAAGTTATTGCCTTGCTTGGGAAAAGAGAACCAGACGGTAAGAAAATTTTTAAATGTTGAACTTGTCAAGAATATGGTCATTTTGCATCTAAATGTCCTAAGAGAGTTAAGAAGTACAAAAATAATTTCAAGTCTAGAAGATCTAAGGAATGTTATTATGCTAATGATGAAGATCTTGAAGCTAGTATAGAAAGAACTTTGAGTGAAAGTGATACTGAGATCAATGATGAAATAGGATTTGTAGCAATTAAAGAAGAAAATTTTGAATCTAATGTTAAAGAAGAAAAAGCATTAGTTTCCCAAGTTGAAAAGAAAGCTGATTGGATTATAGATAGTGGTTGTTCACATCATATGACTGGAGACATGAAGTTCATAAAGTTTAACAATTATGATGGAGGAGTTGTTAGAGTTGGTAACAATGCACCTTGTTTGATTAAAGGTATAGGATCTATTATTCTTGATGGAAAGACTAATACTGATGATGTTTACGTTGTTGATGGATTGAAACATAATCTTTTGAGTGTTGGATAGTTAGTGGATAAGGGATATCAAGTTTGGTTTACTGAGGAAACTTGTGTGATAAAGGATAAAGATGGAAATCTAATTAGAACTAGATCTAGAACCAGAGGTAATGTATTTCAATTGAATCCTACTGAGATGACATGCTTGATTACTAAAATTGATGACAGTTGGTTATGGCATAGAAGGTTTTGTCATATAAACTTTGATAACATTGTGAAAGTGAGTACTACACTTGCAGTAAGGGATTTGCCTAAAATTATGAAGTCTACTAACATGATTTGCAAAGAATGTGTGATGGCTAAGCAGAAGAGAAGTTCATTTCCTAGTAAGAAGTTCACATCGGTAGAGAAGTTGGAGATTGTTCATACAGACTTGAGTGGTCCTACCAGGACTAGAGGATTCTATGAAGAAAGGTATTTTATGATTCTTGTTGATGATTTTACAAGAATGATGTGGATTGCATTTTTGAAAGAAAAATCTGAAGCATTTGATAAGTTTAATATCATCAAGAATAAAGTTGAGAATGAATCTGGAATGAAGATTAAATGTTTGAGATCTGATAGAGGTGGAGAATTTACTTCTAGAGAGTTTAACACTTTTTGTGAAGTGAATGGTATTAAGAGATAGTTTTTAGCCCCTAGAACACCTAAACAAAATGGTATTGCAGAAAGAAGAAATAGGTCGGTAACTGAAGTAGCAAGAGCTATGTTATTTGAGAATGACTTGGTGAAGACATTTTGGAGAGAAGCAGTGAATACAGTAGTATATACAATGAACAGAATACAAATTAGAGAAGACACAAATAAGAAACCTTATGAATTTCGATTTGGACATGCACCCTCAGTTAAGTATTTTAGAATTTTTGGAAGCAAATGTTATATAAAGAGAGATGATGATATTGGAAAGTTTGATCCTAGAAGTGATGAAGGTATTTTTCTTGGATATTCTTTGAAGAGCAAAGCATATAGATGTTACAATAAGAGAGCTAAAACTATTGTTGAGAGCTCAAATGTTAAAGTTGATGAGAAGTTTAAAATTCAGGAAAGAATGCTTGATTATGAATTTGATGAAGAAGCTAATCCTCAGCCTAACATTGAAATTACTGAATTATTCTATGAGACTGACAGTGAAGTGTTGAATGAGAATCATACTGCAGAAGAAACCAAAGAAGAATCTAAAGAAGAATCTACATTTGAAGCAAGATCTATGACTATGACACCAAACAGGTATCTATCTAGACATCATCCTATTGAACAAGTTATTGGAAGTTTGGACAGAGGAGTTATGACTAGAAATAAGGTACATTTATGTTTGATTTCTCAAATTGAACCTAAATCTACTAATGAAGCTTGTGAAGATGAACATTGGATTAATGCTATGAAAGAAGAACTAGATCAAATTGAAAAGAACAAGACATGGGAATTGGTTCCTAGACCTAAAGACAAGAATGTGATTGGAACTAAATGGGTATTCAGAAACAAGATGAATGAACAAGGAGAAGTAGTAAGAAACAAAGAAAGATTAGTATGTAAGGGATACTCGTAGCAAGAAGGAATTGACTATGAAGAAACCTTTGCACCAGTAGCAAGACTTGAAGTAGTAAGAATGTTTTTGGCTTATGTAGCTTTTAAGAAATTCAAAGTGTATCAGATGGATGTGAAGTCCACATTTCTAAATGGTGAATTGGAAGAAGTCTACATTAAGTAGCTTGAAGGTTTTCCTTTGACTCAAGAAGGAGATATGGTATGTAAACTGAAGAAAGCATTATATGGACTAAAGCAAGCACCTAGAACTTGGTATGCTAGATTGGATAAGTATTTGTTGAAATTGGAATTTACTAAAGGAACAACAGATAGTAATTTGTACACAAAATAAATTGAAAATGGATTGTTAGTTATAGTTATTTTTGTTGATGACATTATCTTTGGAGGAGAAGATGAAGCTAGTGACAAATTTTCTGATGAAATGAAGACTGAATTTGAAATGAGCATGATTGGTGAGATGAAATACTTTTTGGGATTATAGATAACATAGAACAATGATGGTATCTTTGTTAGCTAGACAAAGTACTTGAATGATTTGCTAAAAAGATTTGGAATGGAGAACTGTAAACCAGTTGGAACACTTATGGTTACAAGACACAAACTATCGAGCAAATATGAAACACCAGCAGTTGAGCAGAAGAAATACAGATCCATGATTGGAGGATTACAGTACTTAACACACACTAGACCAAATATACAACATTTAGTTGGAATGGTAGCAAGATTTTGAGTTGAACCTAGAGAGTCACATTATGCAGCAGTAAAGAGAATATTGAGATATTTAAGAGGCACAATGGACTATGGATTGTGGTATGAAAATTTTGATGATTTCACCCTATGTGCATAAACAGATGCTGATTCAGGAGGTAGTGTTGATGATAAGAAAAACACTAGTGGTGGAGCCTTTTTTCTTGGATGAAGATTGGTTTCCTGGTTGAGCAAGAAGAAGAATTGTATTTCACATAGTATAGCAAAAGTAGAATATGTAGCAGCAGCAAACAATTCTAACTAGATAATTTGGATGAAGTAGATGCTAAAGGATATTGGAATTAAGTTTGTTGAGCCTATTGTTGTTGGCAATTTGGCTGAAGTGAGTACATAGATGTTGTCATTATGGAAACATATGATCCTTATGAAGATCGCACAAGTCAAAGAGCAAGTATAGCAGAGCACATCACAAATTTGTCTAAGTGTGAGACAGTGTTTTCACAGTGTACGAGGACACAATTTTTGTTTGTGACATTGACTGGAGTGATTTCAGTGCTTGTGCACTTGAACATAGACTCTATGATGGCTAATGATGACCCATCCCAGAGTGCAAGTTAGTATGGCGTGTATGGAATTAGTTATGATAGTTTTACCAAAGACAATGTGAAGCCAACAGGATAGAATATGAAGGCAGAATTGGTAAAGAGTTAAAGGATTATTTTGTTTATCAAAATAATGACTTAACAATATAAAGAGATGACATCCTAGATGTTAACTCTTAGATAATTATATATGGAAGCTGACCATGTAAAGTTATTAGCCTTAATAACTTGTATATATATGCAATTGTAATTGAAAAGAAAGTATGTGAAGCGAAGGAAAAGTGATGTAATAAATGTAATTGTGAAGAAAATATAATAGTGATGATGTAAAGATAAGAGCACAAAAGGAATATTGATACAAGAAGAAAAATGTTATGTACCTTGACCTATTTTGTATACATTTTATATTACGTGTTTGGGTAGTGGGCTCATCTAGTAATCAGATTTTGTATTGACAACTCCTAATAGGGTTGAGGCTTCTAACAAGGCCTGTAGTCCCTTAATCAAGACTGATACACTATATGCTTGTAATAGACTCCTAACGGGGTCAATATCCTTAACAAGATACTTTTGATTAGTGAATATTTGTGGGTACCATCCCCACTGGGGTTTTCCCTTGGCCAGGGTTTCCTCGAGAACAAACAATGTGTTATGAGTTCTTTAATGTTATTGCTATGCATGTTATTTAGTTTCTTATGTTATGCATGTGTGAAGATAATTTTTTATATCCATATTTGGGAAAAATATAAAGTTTGTAGAATATTGATTCACCCCCCCCTCTCAGTATTCCCTATTTCTAACAATTGGTATCAAAGCTTAGTTACTTGGAGAAGAATCATTCAAGGAAAGCCTAGCAGCTTGAGTAAGATCTCTATGGATATGGATCAGCTACAGAAGAATCTTGATGAAGCTCTTGAGTAGATTGATATGCTTACTGATGAAAGAAACACTCTGAAAAGGAAATATGATGATGCAAAGAACCTTATGTAGAAATTGAAAAACAAGATAGAAGATCTGAAATCTGAAAAGGAATCTAAAATTCTTATTGAAGATTGTGATGACAATTTAGAAAAAGAAAATGTGATCCTTAAGCATGAATTGAAGATAGCAAAACTAAAACTAAGTTTGAAAGATGGAAATGAGAAAAATGAAGCAAATCTGAGATCTAAGAATGAAAGATTGAAGATTGAAAATGAAGAATTAAGATCTAAGCTTGGCAAAGTAACATCTGAATTTGAGAAAGTAAATTTGCAGCATAAAAAACTTGAGAAATACAATAAGATTGTGAAAGGTGAATTGACTCAATCCAAACAAAAACTTGAAAGGCTATATTCAAATAGTGAGAAGATCAATGAACAAGTATCTTTTGGGAAATCATCCTATGATAAGACTGGACTTGGATTTAATATATTCAGAACAAATGATGAAAGAAAAGAACCAGATCTGAAAGTATGTAAAAGCATTTATGAAAAGAAGTCAAATGAGATCAACAAATCTAAAGATGCACCCAAAGAAGAAGAATCACCGAAGCAAGAAGAATCACCCAAAGGTATGAAAAGAGAATTCAAAGGTAGATGTTTTGGTTGTAATACTATTGGTCACATAAAGAGAGGTTGCACAGGTAAACAATTTAAACCTCTTAATGGTTATTGTTATAAGTGTCATGGTTTCAGACATAGAGCTATTAAATGTAGAAAATCTAAAGTTATTGAGAATAATTATGGTAGTAGAATGTTTAGGAATACTAACAATGCAGATAAGAGACCTACTGAAGATATGAACAAAAGAAATGGAGTAGTATGTTATAGATGCAACAAGGTTGGACACATTGCTAGAAATTGCAGGTCACTGATCAATCAGCAAGGACTGAGATATGGGAACAACGGAATTGTTTGTCAGATATGTAACAAGATTGGACATACAGCAAGATTTTATAGAATGAACAATGGAACTTATCATCCTAACCCTAACCCTAGGAATCATGCAAGAAGAAATGAAAGTACAGGAAATAGTCAGAAAGGTTGTTGTAGTAATGAAGATGAAGTAAAGTTTGTTAAAGGCAAAAATCATCAAAGAGACATATTCAAAATTGAAGGTAATCAAAAAGGTGAAGTATCAAGTGGTAAGAGTGAATCCTTAACTGACCTATCTTTAAGCACTTAAATTATGTAAATTGCAGTAGTTTAGGAACTTAGAATTAGTGTAGAAGTAGATTTATGATGTATTAAGTCTTGCACAGTTAATGTAAGGTAGTTTATGATGTACTAATGCTATGGTTAAGAGCACAAAAGAAAATGTTATGTTTTGCAAGATTGCAAGAAGTTTTAAGTTTTGCAGGTTAACATAAACAACTTTTTGGAATGAAGTGGAAAAAGAATTGAATGTGATGTCAAACCTAAGTGAGATTCAAGTGATAAAAGGTTATGGTCAAGGTTATTTATCTATCAAAGTGAATTGAAGTGTTTGGAAGAGCAGAAAGCAATGATTGGAAGCATTTTGTAGTGATTTCATGAAGGATTGAAGTGTCGAATCTACGGAAGCCCTAAAATCATGAATTTGAGGTATTTATCTTGATAAATCTTTGAATCAGTATAAGAGATTAGAAGCAATCATGGATGTATCCTTAATTCACAATGTCAGAGATAAGAATAGACCTAGATTGAAGAAAGAACCAGTAGAACCCTTGGAAGATGATCCTAAGTTAGCACTATCATCTGTACCAAATGGAGTTTTGCATTTGGAAAATGTAAGAAGTTATCTTGGATGTAAGATTGAAACCCTAAGTGACAGTGACTTTACTAGTGAGTATCAGAAGATTTACAATCATGATATGTCTTTAAAGCAAAGATATGAACATTTGAAAGACAATGAGATTGTTAGGTATTCATTGAAATATGAGTTTGATGATGAAGAATGCACTAAGATCATTTTGAGTAGAATTCACAATGGGAAATTTTGGCTAGAGGATAGAGTAATAGACATTACTGCTGATTTGATTCATGATGTAACTGGATTATCTAAATCTAGTGTTATTCCCTTAAATGGGAAGAATATGAGGAAAATAGTTATTGATAACACAGGTTCATCCTATAATGGTAGAGGAATTGTAATCAGTAAAATCAAGAAAGATGATATGAGATATTTATGCAAAATCCTAACCACTAAGTTTTGTGCAAATTCTAGAGAAGATGATATGGCAACTGGTATGGTACATATAGCATATTTGATGTGTGTTGACAAGGTACCAGTAGATATGTGTGAAATCCTAAGAATTCAATTGTTTGAAAACTTGGAGAAGCTTAAGAAGACCAAGTATGCACAATTTATATTTTCTTCTTTGATCACTTATATGTGTTTCCACCTATTAAGAAGATTTCCTTACTCAGTTACAGATGATTGGAATAATGGACAAAACACTATGGAAAGAATCAATAAAGTATATTTAAAACATGTTATTGATAATGTGAATGAAAGTGCTATGTTGGTATTGAAGACATTTCAGAGATTGGTATCTAGCAGATCAAGGATTCCACAGTCTGTTGTGGAGAAATATAAAAATGACATATGTTTCATGGTTGACACTGACTTTACCTATATTGAAGCAGTGGAACCTAGAATTGAGTTCATAGACCCTCTTGGCTATGAGATATCTAAGGTAGAGATAGAAGGATATGTTGGCAAGTTACTTAAGAGTAAGTTGGACACCCAGTGCAAGAGATTTGGAACATTTGAAGAAAACTTCAACTTTGCAAAAGCTATAATGGAAGAAAAGCAGTCAAAGAAGAGAGTTGATAGCACTATCAAGAGAATACTAAAAGATACAGGAATCTCAGAACAAAAATTCTTAATAGAAAAATAGATAGCAACAGCAATCAGAGGTATTGAGCATAAAGAAATCTTGTTTGTACCTCCCTTGTGATCAAGTGTAGTTGAGCATGAACCTACACAAGTAAAGGTGAAAGTTGAGGAACCTGAGGAAGAACAAGAAACAAGGAAATCCACTAGATCCTCTTCTTCCACACCCAGCAAGAGAGTGAAGGAAAGTGCTACAGGACTTGGCAAGAGGCAAAAAGTTTTGGTGCCACCAGTCCCTAGGAAAATGGCAGTAATTAAAGATGATGACACTACTGTGAAGAAGAAAGCATGGAAACCCAGAGTTGAGAGAGTGAATGAAGAAATCATACAAGATGGAGACTTTACTAAGATGAATAAGTACTATGATATTTATGACTATTTTGAGAGATTGAATCTTGAAAATTCTATTGTTAAGCACATGATTCTGGCTAACAAGAAGTTTGATACTATTCAGGGAAAGATTCCTAATGACCTATTCAACAATCTTGTTAACAAGAAAATGAGAGCACAAGAAGAAGATAAAACTATAAGAGAAAATATGGTGAAGAAACTATGTGTTGTGAAAGATGATGAGCATCTTGAATAGATTTTGAAGCCCCTTGGCACTCTTTTGAGGACTAAGAGTAGAACCATTCAAATCATGGTAGGATAGTATGAGAAAGTGAGAATAGAAATAGAACAAGCAATAATTAAAGTTATGGCAAAAATTATTGGAGAGACTTCAGTTGCAGCAGAGAAAGAGAAAGAAGTAGAACAGGAGGATATTCCCTCTCCACCTACTATAAATATTGAAGAAGAATCTATGAATGTTGAAGGTACAAAGATTACTTTGGACACTGAAAAAAATGTATTTCAAAACTTAGAGAACATTGTTGACAATTTGGCTCTTGATGAACCGGATAGAACTGAACAAGTAGAACAAACCCAATCTATGACTGAAGAACCTAAAGAAAATGAGGTAGAAGTACCCCTTCCTATAGAAGAAGACATCAGTCTTACTCTTAAGAATGAAAATGAGAAAGAAATTGGATCTTTATTTGAAGATTTAGGAAAGGAAGTTGATGATGATGATCAATTAGTATTGATCACTTCCCTAAATAAAATTATTGGTAAAAACAAGAAGGTAAAGAATCTTGAAGGTTGTCTGAAGGACTTAACTGAAAAGTTACAAGGAGTTGTAACCACACAGATTATAGATGTAGACCCTCTGGAGAAAGCAAAGAAACTGATGAGAACCTTTGATGATGAGTTTACAAATTTATCTGAGATTGCAAAGGTAAAGGCACAAGAAGACTATGAGGTTGGAATGCTTTTGAGTATTAGTCAAAATATCAGAGATGATGTCAATAGTCTTGATATCTGTATCAAGGATTTGAGGAGACATTTGGGAATAGGAAAGTCTTTATACATATAGTGTACAACACTAGAGACTTTGGCAACAGAAGAAGACAAGCAGATCAAGTTGAAGGAAGCAAAGATTCAGAATGAATCAAACCTTCTTTCTAATCCTAATGTGAAGATTAGTCATGTTGAGAAGAAAGTTTGGAAGCTGTATGATGAAATCAGAATTTTGCAAGATGAGAGGAACAGAAAAATGAGAAGACTAACTCTTCTAAGAGAACATACTTCTATGAAGATAAGTGTTATTGAAGAGTAGCTGGAAGAATGTCTTACAGCTAGGATATCATTTCAAAAATTCAACTTTGAGACCCTCCAAGCATGTCAAATTGCAGCTTATGGACTGAGCACACTACTTAATGTGGCAGATTCCATCAAGAAGTCATGGGAAAAAGAGTTAGAAGTGATAAAAGTTGATTTTGCAGATTGTGTTGCAAGCCTACCAGCTTTGCAATAAGAACATTTAAGGTATAATCTTTTGTGTTACAATTTTGTTAGCCTCCCTACTTTATTTTGTCATTGTTGTCAAAGGGGGAGAGATACATAGAAAATTGAGAATTATATAGAGTAGAAGATTGATAGTATTATGTATACTCTTAGGGGGAGTATTGTAGTATATAAGAATTATTTTTGAGGAGATATAAGGATAGTATATATCTTATACTATGGCCAATTTTGAGACAATTTTGAAATTTTGCTATTGTACACTTAGCCAATTTTCTCATATGTTGCCACCAATGACAAAGGGGGATATTGTTGGAAATTTGGATAAAGTGAGTACATAGATGTTTTCATTATGGAAACATATGATCCTCATGAAGATCACACAAGTCAGAGAGAAAGTATAGCAGAGCGCATCACAAATTTGTCTAAGTGTGAGACAGTGTACCAAGACAGTTTTTGTTTGCGACATTGACTAGAGTGAGTTCAGTGCTTACACACTTGAACATAGACTCTATGATAGCTAATGATGACCAATCTTAGAGCCCAAGTCAGTATGGCATGTACGGAATTAGTTATGATAGTTTTACCGAAGATAGTGTGAAGCCGACATGACAGAATATGAAGGCAGAATTGGTAAAGAGTTAAGGGATTATTTTGTTTATCAAAATAATAACTTAATAATATAAAGAGATGACATCCTAGATGTTAACTCTTAGATAATGATATATGGAAGCTGACTTTGTAAATTTATTAGCCTTAATAACTTGTATATATATGCAATTGTAATTGAAAAGAAAGTATGTGAAGCGAAGGAAAAGTGATGTAATAAATGTAATTGTGAAGCAAATGTAATAGTGATGATGTGAAGATAAGAGAAAAAAAGGAATATTGATACAAGCAAAATTAAGGTTATGTACCTTGACCTATTTTGTATACATTGTATAGTACGTGTTTGGGCAGTGGGCTCGTCTAGTAATCAGATTTTGTATTGACAACTCCTAACAGGGTTGAGGCTTCTAACAAGGCCTATAGTCCCTTAATCAAGACTGATACACTATGTAACACCCCAAACCCCAACCAACTAACAAGAAATGAAAACTAAATAAACACCGAAATTATTTTTTTTTGAATATTAATCCATTACATAGAATCTTTACAACTAGATACCAAGAGTATTATTATTGCATTATTACATATCTGATAATTACATCTGAGTATTTGGATGTACTCCAAATCAAATTCAATACAGAAATTCAAATACAATCAGATTGCTAACTGATTGAATCAAATTCAGATACATTTAAAAACCAAGAACCATACTACATCTAGACCCTAATGTTCTATCGGCAGACTATCCTTCCAAGTCCTTCTACCAATATATATATATAGAACCTGAAATCACAAGCAAACACATTCGAAAAACACAACAGGGCTTAGTCACATTGTCCAAGTTATTTAAACCTTCTGTAAACCTGCATGTTAGATATAGTAATCGCATGATAAACATGTAATCCATATATCAGATATTCTAAAAATACAATTTTCTTTTCTCAACCAGATTAAAGCAAGCACTTGATTTCTTACAAACAGTTATGCAGAAATAAACTCACACAGATTATGACAAGGAAATGATCCAGTAGTTCATGGGTGTCAACATAAGAACCTACGTTCAACCACTCGTAAGATTCAGTATGTCAGATGAAACCATAAGTTATTATTTTATTATATGAAACCCAACCCATGAATTTTAACATTATCACTTGATTAAATAACTGTCATAAACTTTCCCATAAGGATCTAGACTAGTGTTGGAGGGCATCCGACAAAATAATTCTATCACCACAAGTTACTTGATTCATGACAGCCACCCAATCTAAAGGATCACACTTGCATAATCTAAGAATACACATGATTTAACTGCTATAGAGAAAAATGAACTACAAAATTCCATTTCAATATACAGTTATCTCCATTGCATCAATAATAAAATTGAATCCACAATCTGGAAATCCATATTAAACCATGTTTCCATATTACCATTCTATACTTAACCAAGTATCAAATCTCCTGACAAAATTATAACCATAATCTATTCCATCATAATAACATCAATACAAAATGCCATAAACAATTTCATTCACATTGGAATCTTATCTACAATGATTATAAATAAATCTAATCATAAACAAACTCCATTTGAAATATACAAAAATCTTCCACAAAACCCATTACAGATATCAGTTAAATAGTTTGTTCATTTTAACAGATTATAAATGTACTTTACACTCTGTTCTGTTATCTATAAGTTCATATCCCTATATTCACGACAGCGTACATATATGTATATATCATGGTAATATATATATATACATACATGTATTCTAGCATGCATATAGTCATATAACCTCATACATAACATTCCAGACTTTACTCTCTGTACTGTTATCTATACGTTCATATCCCTATATTCATGACAGCGTACATATATGTATATATCACGGCAATATATATATACATGCATGTATTCTAGCATGCATATAGTCTTATAACTTCATACATAACATTACAGAGTACTAAGTAAAATCTCTAATTTTACCGTTATCATAAAATGCAAGAAAACAACTAAACATATAATTATACATCTCAGTAATTCAGAATTAGAAAATGAATTTACCAAATTGTAAGATTGTATATTTAGTCTGAAGACCAAAAGCAAATTATATTAATCTTATTACTAAGTTTACACCCAAAATATTACTTTTTTTTTTTTACAACTGAAACTATAATGTCATCGCATTTATATTTAGTCATTAATACTCTGTTGACACACATCTAGTTCATATATATATAGTCAGCTATACTATACTGCTCTATATATATAAATAAGAACTGCTAACTGTCGACATTCTACTGCCGATGCATATCTATAATAATAAGCATTAATAAATATATATATATATACAAACTGACAGTCATTAATAACACAGAGAATCATACTAATTGCCACAAGTAGGATCGACTATTCACATAAGCTATGAAATCAACTGTATTTACAGTCAAAACAAAGACCCGACCACAGTTTAATAAATATAATTTATGCAACCACAACTATGAACACAACTAACATTTTGTTTCCCTTCACCTCAAATTTATCACAGTTGATTGTTTATAAGAAGACTCACAAAAAAAAAATAGAGACCTTCTAAAACAACCGAACAACTAGAAATAGATGCTGTTGAAAACTAACCCTTACTATAAATTTAGAAGAAACTGTTAACGATAACAATAATACATTCTATAATTGATAAACTCAAAACCGCAAAATGATTCCATAGGAACTCTTTTCCTGAACCGATGAATAACAATACAAATCGATAATGAAAACCCAAAAGACTAATAGGTTCTTCACTCAAGGATTATGCTATCAATGCCGAAGCCATACGAAACATAACTTTGAAAATCCCTTTATAATGATAACTATAATGTAGCCGTAAATGGCTTATTCAAAAGAATAGAGAATAAAACTATCCCTTATACTTCTATAAGACAACATTGAGCTCATAAAACCGAAACCATAGTAACAGATTCAACCCAATAATCTTCTGGACACTTTTCTCAAACTAGCAGATGGGTTTTCGACAAACCTTTTTAATTCCACTAAGACCAATAAAGAAAATGAGCCAAAGACGACAAAGAAAACTTACTTCACAACCCTTCATAAATTTTTATTATGACAGAGAATGCTACATGACGAAGCTCATGACGGTTACAAAATAAATAGAGACTCATCACCCAGAAGCTATGACTCTTCACAGTATTTCTATGACAGAAAACTCTTTATGCTTCCAAGATCACAAGTACCCATATTTAACTATAAATGGAAACTTCATAACAAAGACCGTAGATAAATGAAAACAAGTTTACAATCCAACTACACCTTCACAGTTACTTCCTCCATGTAATAAATTCATTCACAAAACTATTCCAAAAGACTTTTAATATTTTCCTTACATCATGCAGATTAAGCAAAGAATTCAAAGAGAGAGAGTTAAGAAATTGCCCCTGCCTGAGAAAATGCGAGGGTGAACACTAAAAGACCGCTTGCAGAGCTTCCTGCCCAACTCGCAAATGAAGTCTTTGTCCTCCTCAAAGCCGTGCTTCACAAAATAAACCTCACAACAACTTAGAGAAAATGCAACCACGATATCGATAGAAGAACCGAGATATGCATTGCCATGAAGATAAAATGAACTGGTGAAACACAAGAACCTCCCTCATGGTTAACAACTTCCCAGAATCTCGCAGAGAAACCCATTCAATAGAGGGTTTGTTATTTCCTTCAAACTGAAGTTCCTCAATGGTGAACTGAAATCAAAATGCAATCCATCACCAAGCAAAATGACCGATAAGACATACAATCAATGCTCATTACTGCGAGCTAATCTCAAAAAATCCCACTCACACCAAAAACTCCACACTTGGCATTTTTGGTACAGCTCGCATACCAATACCTGCCGCCTTGAATTGCCAAGTTTACCGCCATAACAATCCAGTAAACTCAGCTAAGTCACAGCTAGTTTAGGTTAGGTGTTGATAGGTTTAGGAATATCGCATAAAATCATGCCTTAGTCTTTACTTAGGCTAGGTTAACTTAGTTTAGATTGATTTAAACAAAACTTCCTAACTATCTTCTAACACTAAACCCACTAACACTTTAGCATAAGTATTAACATCAAAAACTGCTAAGTAAACTAACATTTAAAATAAGACATTACCAATATACTAACAATAAAATGATATTGATATTAATATTAATATAAATACTAATCCTTACCATTACCTCAAACACATAATGATCCTACTAATAGTCATTAATATTAGTATTAATATTTATCTTAATATTAATATTAATTACTATTATAATTCCTTTCATATAGAAATTAACATCAATAACAATCATCAATATTATACATATAATTATAATCATTCATTAATATAAGCATTTGTACGTATATATAAAATCAACTATATGTCTATATATATATATATATATATATATATATATATATATATATATATATATATATATATATATATATATAAACATACACATATAATTATTTCATATTAGCGTACACCAATTTATACAAATGAAATATTATAACAAATATATATATATATATATATATATATATATATATATATATATATATATATATATATATATATATATATATATATATATATATATATATATATATATATATATATATATATATTGATCAATGAACATATCCGAATCATAATTCCTTTCACCAACCCATTCTGAAACATACACACATAAAATGGAACTAAAACTATAGCAAATAAACTTGAAAGCTGAAATGTCTTTCTGAAATATTTCTTACTACAGGATTTTAAATCTGAACCGATTCAAAAGATAAAATTCTGATATAACACATACTGAAATGCTTAGACCATTATTCTAAGAATCAGACTTAGTGAACTCTAGATTCTCCAAGAGTTTATAAAGCATATTAACGATGCCAGATAACAAATTGTTCAACCGAAACATGTTCCAAAACAAGTAACAAACCATCCAGAAAATATAAACTAATCTCAGAATTCTATGGATCAAGTCCAAGACTGTCAGGGCATGACACCCTTCCCCACCAGCATAGGCTTACTCCTGGAAGCCTGAGAATAAATGAGGATGAGAAATTTTCATTACCCCTGCGTCTTCCCATGTTGCAGAGGTTACATCTTCAAGATCCCATAATACTTTTACCTGTTCCACCTTGCGACCTCTGAGATTTAGCTCTCTTTGCTGGACGATTCGCACTGGTTCCAGCATCAATTGGCCATCCATTACCTGTAACGCATTCCAATTAAGAACATGAGTGATATCAGGTATGTACTTCCTTAAAACAGACACATGAAAGACATCATGGATTCGAGATAGACTGGGAGGCAAAGCAAGTCTGTAAGCAACTGGACCAATACGTTCCAAGATTTCAAATGGTCCCACAAAACATGGAGACAATTTGGAACCTTTACCATATCTAATAGGACTTTTACGGGGTCTCACCCGCAGAAAAACTTTGTCCCCAATCACAAACTGATGCTCAATCCTATGCAAATCTGCATACTTTTTCTGTCTATCTTGTGCTGTAAAAAGGTGTTCCCTGATTTGTTTCACCTGCTATTCCAAATCTTGGAGCATTTCAGGACCTAGGAGTATTTTGTCTTCTAAATTATCCCAGCTTAGGGGTGTTCTACCAGGTCTCCCGTATAAAGCTTGGAAAGGAGCCATACCTATCGAGCTGTGATAACCATTATTATACACAAATTCAACCAAATGCAAGAACTCTTCCCATTTGTTCTGTCTATCCATGACGTACATCCTGAGCATGTTTTCCAGAATCTGATTTACACGCTCAGTTTGTCCGTCAGTCTCAGGATGATATGCTGAGCTAAAATTTAGCTGAGAACCGAGTTCACACTGCATAGACCTCCAAAGTGAGGATGTGAAAACTGGGTCCCTATCTGATATGATCTTCTTTGGAATCCCATGTAGTCTTACTACTTGTTCCATATAAATACGTGCTACAGATGCAGCATTATAAGAAGATCTCACAGGAATAAAATGTGCAACTTTGGTTAACCTATCAACTACAACCATGATTGAATCATGCCGCCTTGCTGAAAATGGTAATCCTATGATGAAATCAATGGAAATGGTATCCCATTTCCATTCAGGCACACTATGAGACTGAAGTAAACCAGCAGGATGCTGATGTTCAACTTTCACCCTTTGACATTCTAGACATCTAGCAACAAAATCTGCAATGTCCCTCTTCATACCTAGCCAATAATAATGCTATTTAATATCAGCATTCATCTTCTTAACACCAGGATGTGCTGAATAGGGAGCCTTATGGGCTTCAGCCATAACCAGATTATGCAATTCTCCAACTTCAGGAATATAGATACCTCCTCTAAAGGTCAGCAATCCATCAGTGCTGATTGAGTATCCTTCAAACCTGCCTTCCAAAATACCGCCACTATCTAAAATAGCTTTGACATCTAAAAACCAAGGATCAGCATTCAAGTTTTCTATTATTCTTTCTTTCAAATCAACCGTAAGAGTTAATGAAGAAAGTTCATGACGTCTTCTGCTAAGTGCATCAGCCACCTTATTCTCTTTACCCTGCACATATTTTACTTCAAAATCATACTCACACAGAAACTCCATCCATCTGCATTGCCGTGCATTCAGATTAGGTTGTGTGAACAGATATTGAAGACTTCTGTGATCAGTATGTAATTCAAAATGCTATCCAAGGAGAAAATGCCGCCATTTAGTCAATGCATGCATCACTCCAGCAAGTTCCAAATCATGAGTAGGATAATTTATCTCATGATCCTTAAGTTTTCTAGATTCAAAAGCAATAACCCTTCCATCTTGCATTAAAACTGCTCCTAATCCATCTAAAGAGGCATCCGTGCAAACCACAAACTCTTTACAGGGATCAGGTATAGCCAACACAGGTGCACTAGTCAAACATTCTTTCAAATGTTGAAATGCTTCTTCGCATTTATCCGACCAAATAAATCTTTTACCTTTTCTCTGAAGAGAAGTGATGGGATGAGCTATTTTTGAAAAACTAGCTACAAACTTCCTATAGTAACTGGCCAGACCCATAAAACTCCTTACTTCAGACACATTTGCAGGTGTAGGCCACTCTACAATTGCTCTAATTTTAGCTGGATCAATAGCTATCCCATCTCCTGTTATAATGTGTCCAAGATAACTAATTTCTGATTTGAAAAATTCACACTTCTTAGGATTAGCATATAGCTTATTCCTTTGGAGACATTCAAAAACTTGTCTAAGATGTTGTTCATGCTCCTCCAAGGAGTTAGAATAAACCAGTATGTCATCCAAAAAGACAACTACAAATTTATCTAGGAAAGTTCTGAAAACTCCCTGCATCAGACTCATAAAAACTGAAGGTGCATTTGTTAAACCAAAAGGTACTACTACAATTTCGTAATGCCCATACCTCGTATGAAATGTTGTCTTATGGATATCAGCTTCCTGAATTCTTAACTGATGGTAACCAGATTTAAGATCAATTTTAGAATATACTTTAGCACCCTTCACTTGATCAAATAAATCATCAATTATAGGTAATGGATACCTATTCTTGATGGTAACTTTATTTAACTGCCTGTAATCAATACATAGTCTAAGTGATCCATCTTTCTTCTTAACAAATAAAACAAGTGCACCCCAAGGAGAGACACTTGGTCTAATCAGCCCCTTCTCAAGAAGTTCTTCAAGTTGCACCTTAAGTTCTACCAACTCTTGTACCGTCATACGGTAAGGAGTCTTAGAAATAGGTTCAGTGCCAGGCATAAGGTCAATTCTAAAATCTATCTCTCTCTTTGGTGGAATACCCGAAATTTCTGTTACAAAGACATCTGAAAATTCCTTCAACAAAGGATGGTCTAAACTGGTATTAAATGCTATAGGCTCAGAAAAATCATTAACAGATATAGCAAACAGTTCACGGCCTTTCCGTAAACACCTTTGAAGTTGTTTGATACGAATTGTTCTAATCAAAATAGGCCTCTTAATCCCTGTTATGAATTTATTAGCTCCATAATCGTCAATGCATCTAATAACCTTTTCTCTGCAATCAATAACAGCTTGATGCTGATTCAACCAATCCATTCCTAAAATAATATCATAGGTTCCTAGAGGAATAACCCTAAGGTTTACTGTAGTAGTAAATGCCTTGAGTTGCAATTCACAATCAACAGCTATCAGCCTAGTTTCTACCTTAGACCCAGAAGCTAACTCAACTTGCCATGCCAACTCAGCCTTTCTCACAAGAATATCACACTGCTTAACCAAATTGGTAGAAATGAAAGAATCAGTGGCACCTGAGTCAAATAAAATGGAAATTTCCATACCTTGACAATTACCTTTGGCCTCAATCACCGTGTTCTGATGTTCTTCTTGATTATGTTCCGCAGCAGCAAAGATACGGTGGTTCCTACCAGAATCTCCAACCATAGCCTCAGAACCTGATGCTTTTGACCTGCCTTGATTGTTACCTCGAAGAGGACAATTCCATTGTAGATGACCCAACTGCCCACAATGCCAACATTCTGCTCCTCTTTTAGTGCTCTTATCTTGTGTGGAGTTTGCTGGTGGTGGTGCATAACTCTGCTGCACACTTTGAGCAGGCTTAAAGGACTTAGGTAGTTCAGGGACCTTAAAGCTCTTGTTTGTTTTAGGAAATTTATCAAATTTTCTCTTTTGGGATTTACTTGCAAAGCCCCTAGGTGCTGCCTTAGAATCATCCTTAAAAGGTTTATAACTCTTGCTAATGCTTGGAACTGGTGAAATAACAGTGCTTTTGGTTGTAAAACCAGATTTCATTTCTGTAAGCTTAGCTTGATCAGCAACTTCCTTAATGGTTTTTGGTTTGAAAGTTCTCACTTCTTCACCCATTTTAGGATTTAAACCCCTGATAAAATGTTGTACCAAAGGTTTATCACCTTCATTCCAATCGGAATATTTCTTTAACTGAAAGAACTTCCTTTCATACATTTCCACTATGGTATTTCCTTGTGAAATGCTAAAGAATTCCTCAGACCTCGATTGTTGCCAGTACTCAGACATAACTCTTTCCTGGAATCTCTCTAAGAACAATTCCCAAGTGACTTGAGAAATATGGATTCCAAGGTGTTCTAATTCCATATCCCACCATATGGATGCAAAAGATCTTAACTGCATTGCAGTCCAATGAACTTTCACATTAGTGTGATAGTCGTGAAGAATAAAACATCTCTCGATGTTTAGAAGCCAAGCTTCTGCTTCATTACCAGCTTCTGTTCCATTAAAGTATGGACCTTTAAGCTTGGATAGATCTCTTAGTTGAGTCCTGATAATAGGATCCTCTGCTATAGCCTGGTCAGCATTGGGAATCTATATATTCCGAGCATCTGCTCCCCCACCAGGAATATTATTCCTAGCTTCAATCCCATCCAACCGTTCAAGAATTCGCTGAAGAATTTTAGCCTAAGCTTTCCTTTGTTCTTCACCCCGAGGATTTTCATCACCAAGCATTCCTTGGTGACCCTATCCTCTACCTTGACCATGACCGCGACCCCTACGTCCTCCTCTGCCTCTACCTGCATCGGCATCGGCAGGTTTTCCTTGTCCCCGAGCTCCTCAAGTAACAGGAGGCATACTTGAATTCCTATAAAAGAGATTTAATTAAAATCCTCATAGGAAGCATAATGTAAACCCTACTAATCCCTCGAGCCCTGAGTGTTTAAACTAGGCTCTGATACCAAATGTAACACCCCAAACCCCAAACCAACTAACAAGAAACGAAAACTAAATAAACACCGAAATTATTTTTTTTTGAATATTAATCCATTACATAGAATCTTTACAACCAGATACCAAGAGTATTATTATTGCATTATTACATATTTGATAATTACATCTGAGTATTTGGATGTACTCCAAATCAAATACAATACAGAAATTCAAATACAATCAGATTGCTAACTGATTGAATCAAATTCAGATACATTTAAAAACCAAGAACCATACTACATCTAGACCCTAATGTTCTATCGGCAGACTATCCTTCCAAGTCCTTCTACCAATATATATATATAGAACCTGAAATCACAAGCAAACACATTCGACAAACACAACAGGGCTTAGTCACATTGTCCAAGTTATTTAAACCTTCAGTAAACCTGCATGTTAGATATAGTAATCGCATGATAAACATGTAATCCATATATCAGATATTCTGAAAATACAATTTTCTTTTCTCAACCAGATTAAAGCAAGCACTTGATTTCTTACAAACAGTTATGCAGAAATAAACTCGCACAGATTATGACAAGGAAATGATCCAGTAGTTCATGGGTGTCAACATAAGAACCTACGTTCAGCCACTCGTAAGATTCAGTATGTCAGATGAAACCATAAGTTATTATTTTATTATATGAAACCCAACCCATGAATTTTAACATTATCACTTGATTAAATAACTGTCATAAACTTTCCCATAAGGATCTAGACTAGTGTCGGAGGGCATCCGACAAAATAATTCTATCACCACAAGTTACTCGATTCATGACAGCCACCCAATCTAAAGGATCACACTTGCATAATCTAAGAATACACAAGATTTAACTGCTATAGAGAAAAATGAACTACAAAATTCCATTTCAATATACAGTTATCTCCATTGCATCAATAATAAAATTGAATCCACAATCTGGAAATCCATATTAAACCATGTTTCCATATTACCATTCTATACTTAACCAAGTATCAAATCTCCTGACAAAATTATAACCATAATCTATTCCATCATAATAACATCAATACAAAATGCCATAAACAATTTCATTCACATTGGAATCTTATCTACAACGATTATAAATAAATCTAATCATAAACAGACTCCATCTGAAATATACAAAAATCTTCCACAAAACCCATTACAGATATCAGTTAAATAGTTTGTTGATTTTAACAGATTATAAATGTACTTTACACTCTGTTCTGTTATCTATAAGTTCATATCCCTATATTCACGACAGCGTACATATATGTATATATCACGGCAATATATATATACATACATGTATTCTAGCATGCATATAGTCATATAACCTCATACATAACATTCCAGACTTTACTCTCTGTACTGTTATCTATACGTTCATATCCCTATATTCATGACAGCGTACATATATGTATATATCACGGCAATATATATATACATACATGTATTCTAGCATGCATATAGTCTTATAACTTCATACATAACATTACAGAGTGCTAAGTAAAATCTCTAATTTTACTGTTATCATAAAATGCAAGAAAACAACTAAACATATAATTATACATCTCAGTAATTCAGAATTAGAAAATGAATTTACCAAATTGTAAGATTGTATATTCAGTCTGAAGACCAAAAGCAAATTATATTAATCTTATTACTAAGTTTACACCCAAAATATTACTTTTTTTTTTTTACAACTGAAACTATAATGTCATCGCATTTATATTTAGTCATTAATACTCTGTTGACACACATCTAGTTCATATATATATAGTCAGCTATACTACACTGCTCTATATATATATAAATAAGAACTGCTAACTGTCGACATTCTACTGTCGATGCATATCTATAATAATAAGAATTAATAAATATATATATATATATACAAACCGACAGTCATTAATAACACAGAGAATCATACTAATTGCCACAAGTAGGATCGACTATTCACATAAGCTATGAAATCAACTGTATTTACAGTCAAAACAAAGACCCGACCACAGTTTAATAAATATAATTTATGCAACCACAACTACGAACACAACTAACATTTTGTTTCCCTTCACCTCAAATTTATCACAGTTGACTGTTTATAAGAAGACTCACAAAAAAAAAATAGAGACATTCTAAAACAACCGAACAACTAGAAATAGATGCTGTTGAAAACTAACCCTTACTATAAATTTAGAAGAAACTGTTAACGATAACAATAATACATTCTATAATTGATAAACTCAAAACCACAAAATGATTCCATAGGAACTCTTTTCCTGAACCGATGAATAACAATACAAATCGATAATGAAAACCCAAAAGACTAATAGGTTCTTCACTCAAGGATTATGCTATCAATGCCGAAGCCATACGAAACATAACTTTGAAAATCCCTTTATAATGATAACTATAATGTAGCCGTAAATGGCTTATTCAAAAGAATAGAGAATAAAACTATCCCTTATACTTCTATAAGACAACATTGAGCTCATAAAACCGAAACCATAGTAACAGATTCAACCCAATAATCTTCTGGACACTTTTCTCAAACTAGCAGATGGGTTTTCGACAAACCTTTTTAATTCCACTAAGACCAATAAAGAAAATGAGCCAGAGACGACAAAGAAAACTTACTTCACAACCCTTCATAAATTTTTATTATGACAGAGAATGCTACATGACGAAGCTCATGATGGTTACAAAATAAACAGAGACTCATCACCCAGAAGCTATGACTCTTCATAGTATTTCTATGACAGAAAACTCTTTATGCTTCAAAGATCACAAGTACCCATATTTAACTATAAATGGAAACTTCATAACAAAGACCGTAGATAAATGAAAACAAGTTTACAATCCAACTACACCTTCACAGTTACTTCCTCCATGTAATAAATTCATTCACAAAACTATTCCAAAAGACTTTTAATATTTTCCTTACATCATGCAGATTAAGCAAAGAATTCAAAGAGAGAGAGTTAAGAAATTGCCCCTGCCTGAGAAAATGCGAGGGTGAACACTAAAAGACCGCTTGTAGAGCTTCCTGCCCAACTCGCAAATGAATTCTTTGTCCTCCTCAAAGCCGTGCTTCACAAAATAAACCTCACAATAACTTAGAGAAAATGCAACCAGGATATCGACAGAAGAACTGAGATATGCATTGCCGTGAAGATAAAATGAACTGGTGAAACACAAGAACCTCCCTCATGGTTAACAACTTCCCAGAATCTCGTAGAGAAACCCGTTCAACAGAGGGTTTGTTATTTCCTTCAAACTGAAGTTCATCAATGGTGAACTGAAATCAAAATGCAATCCATCACCAAGCAAAATGACCGATAAGACATACAATCAATGCTCATTACTGTGAGCTAATCTCAAAAAACCCCACTCACACCAAAAACTCCACACTTGGCATTTTTGGTACAGCTCGCATACCAATACCTGCCGCCTTGAATTGCCAAGTTTACCGCCATAACAATCCACTAAACTCAGCTAAGTCACGGCTAGTTTAGGTTAGGTGTTGATAGGTTTAGGAATATCGCATAAAATCATGCCTTAGTCTTTACTTAGGCTAGGTTAACTTAGTTTAGATTGATTTAAACAAAACTTCCTAACTATCTTCTAACACTAAACCCGCTAACACTTTAGCATAAGTATTAACATCAAAAACTGCTAAGTAAACTAACATTTAAAATAAGACATTACCAATATACTAACAATAAAATGATATTGATATTAATATTAATATAAATACTAATCCTTACCATTACCTCAAACACATAATGATCCTACTAATAGTCATTAATATTAGTATTAATATTTATCTTAATATTAATATTAATTACTATTATAATTCCTTTCATATAGAAATTAACATCAATAACAATCATCAATATTATACATATAATTATAATCATTCATTAATATAAACATTTGTACGTATATATAAAATCAACTATATGTCTATATATATATATATATATATAAACATACACATATAATTATTTCATATTAGCGTACACCAATTTATACAAATGAAATATTATAACTAATATATATATATATATATATATATATATATATATATATATATATATATATATATATATATATATATATATATATATATATATATATATATATATATATATATATATATATATATATATATATATATATATATATATATATATATATATATATATATATATATATATATATATATATATATATATATATATATATTGATCAATGAACATATCCGAATCATAATTCCTTTCACCAACCCATTCTGAAACATACACACATAAAATGGAACTAAAACTATAGCAAATAAACTTGAAAGCTGAAATGTCTTTCTGAAATATTTCTTACTATAGGATTTTGAATCTGAACTGATTCAAAAGATAAAATTCTGATATAACACATACTGAAATGCTTAGACCATTATTCTGAGAATCAGACTTAGTGAACTCTGAATTCTCCAAGAGTTTATAAAGCATATTAACGATACCAGATAACAAATTGTTCAACCGAAACATGTTCCAAAACAAGTAACAAACCATCTAGAAAATATAAACTAATCTCAGAATTCTATGGATCAAGTCCAAGACTGTCAGGGCATGACACACTATATGCTTGTAATAGACTCCTAACAAGGTCAATATCCTTAATAGGATACTTTTGATTAGTGAATCTTTGTGGGTACCATCCCCATCGGGGTTTTCCCTTAGCCAAGGTTTCCTCGAGAACAAACAATGTGTTATGAGTTCTTTGGTGTTATTGCTATGCATGTAATTTAGTTTCTTATGTTATGCATGTGTGAAGATAATCTATTATATCCATATTTGGGCAAAAGATAAATTTCGTAGAATACTGATTCACCCCCCCTCTCAGTATTCCCTATTTCTAACAGTTGTCATACATTGTAACAATACCAGCACAGTCAGTATGTCTAAGAATCATGTATTTCATTCTAAGACTAAGCATATGGAGATCAAGTATCATGTTGTAAGAGAGAAAGTTTCTGAGAAAGAAGTTAGACTAGATTACATAAGCACAAAGGAACAAATAGCAAACATATTTACAAAGCCTTTTCCTAAGGATACATTTGAGTATCTGAGAGGTATGCTTGGGGTTATGCCCCAGCCTACTTTTGAGTAATGATGTAGTTGATTGCATCCATCTAGTGGTATATGAGCCCTATCTTTTTTTGGATTGGATGTTGGTACTTCCTCTATGGGGGAGTATGTGTATCTGAGCTGAGTCATGAGGACTCTTGTGAATGTATTTTTCTGAAACAGTGTCTTTTGACATTGAGTTGTTGTTGACATAGTGATGAAATTTTTGTCATTAATGTCAATGGGGGAGAAGTGTACATGAAAAACCCTATGTACCATCTATTGGAGAGAACTTAATAGGATAATGAAGCAAGATTTGATTCATGAAGAGGATTTGAAGAATTTTTAGAGTATCAGTGCAGCAGTATTGGATTTTTGGAACATTGGATGTTTTTCATCTATGTTGTCATCAATTCCAATGGGGGAGATTGTTAGGAATGAATGTTGGATGTTGGGAGTCATTCTGTAGTAGTTTTTGTTGCATTCATGAATATGATTATCATTGATGTCAACATAGTGATCTTCTGGAGACTAGTAGAGAAGCAGATAGTGTTTTGATTAGCACACATGGGATATTCTAGTTGGAGCTATGCGATGTTGAGGTTATACTCTTTGATATGTTATATGTCTATGGTTAAGAGCATGGATAGTAATTCATTGATTCATGAAAGTTATGAGCATTTTGGTAAAAGCAGTATTTAGGTAGTGTTCCTGAGTAGCGGTTTGTGGAAATCGGATGATATCTCCTAATCGGGATGGAATTTGGTTTTGCGCATTTAAAGGAAAGTTTGAGACACATTTATGGTGACATGGTTCATAGCAAAAACTTTGAGGTCACATGAGTGAAGAGATATTGCATTTGGAAGCTGACAATTTTGTGTAATTTTGATGTAGCATATGGAAACTCTTATTTTGTAATTGTGTGCTGACTCATTTGTAATTATTTGAGTGGGGTATAAAGGAAGGAATGTTTTTCCTTATTATATGTAGTTGAAATATGAAAGAAGTGTGAGCATGGTTTGGTTGCATGTGAATGTAAGCATGAAGTGAAGAAAAGAGCCTAAGAGATTGTGAAAGCGAAATTGTGAAGGAAGACATGAGAAGTACAGAGATCTGGAATTGAGATCTGGTGTACCAGTGAGTGCAGTTTGGCATAGTAAGGAGGTAACATATTTCATATTATTCTACTGAATAATATTAAGGTTATTTGGATAGTGTGTTCAGTGATCTTACCCTGAAGCTATTTGGGTAGTGGGTCCTTCTGTCTTCCATAACTCTTAACAGCATTAGAATCTTTTAACGGGGATTCAAAATCTCCTAACAAGGATTTATATGTACTGAATATATTTCATAAGACTCCTAATAGATTCCATCCTCTCACAAGGAATATTCATATTAGTGCATCTTTTGTGGGCATCATTCCCACCGGGATTTACTCTTTGATCAAGAGGTTCCCTAGTCAACATATCTTGTGTTATTGTGTCATTGTGTATGAATATTTTCGTATGGTTAGTAATTGCATTGTTTACATGGTTAAATGTTGTTGAAGATGTTAAAAGTTATAATTATCTGATAACTAATTCACCCCCCCCCTCTCAGTTATCTTGGTGGACTTTACTTTCTAACATACTCGACCTCATCTATCTGGAGATTTAGCGACCAAATAGGAGTCTCATAATCGCTACAACTTTTTACAAACCTTCTTTTCATTCCACAACTTCACGATAGCCACATGATCAAAATTTGATGGCATTCACTCAGTCTCGGTAGTTTTGAGATGACATCACTTTTATCTAGTGATTAAGAGAAAACTGTTAGATCTTGGATTTGATTGAAATAATCAACGACATTCGCGAAGTCTCATGAACTTTACTCTGACTTTGACTTTCTGAAGAGATCAAGCGACTAGGCCAATCTAGAGATCTAGCAACTGTAATGAAAATAGCTTTGATATATTTCATCTAGAGACTTAGTGACTATAGTCAGATTATAATCATTGAAGAATTTATCATTTATTTATCTTATCTTGGCAACCAATCATGGTCAAACACATCATCAAATCTGGCAATTGAATGTAAATTATTTTTCATTTTCTCTGACCTTAGCAAACAGTTAAATCCTAGTCATCTAGTGATTATGCAACTGACCGCATCTCTTAATCTCTTAATACCTTCCTTAATTTGGGTTAGATCCAGAGAGCTGGCGAAAGCAATTCTCATGGTCATTGAAACTTTTACCACTTTGCCATTTTATTTAGAGATCACCCGGGTGAAGGTTTTAGGATCTGGAGACTGGGCGACTATAGTTCCTTTTAAATCATTTTGAGAGTATAGTCGCTAGGTCTCATAAAGCTCATCAGGTGAATTAGATACTACCCGACTAAAAGCATTTTTCTGAATCGCTTAAAGAAAAGGAATATTCTCACAACTTAAGGAGATTGCACGACAAAGGATTTTGGGAGGTCACGAGACTTAAAGGAATATGCCAAAATCTTTAGGAGATTAAGCGACTAGCCGACAGAAGTAAAATGCATAGGCTTTAAAGGGTTTGTTAAGTGATTCAAAAAATTAACAGCCAAATAGAACTCGGATGAATACTTCTAGGGCTTCTTGGGTTTTCAAAGGAATTTTGACCTAGCACTTAGGGTTTTCTTCAAATTTAATCAATTTTTTGAGCTCTGGGATGGAAAAAGGCAGAAAATTTTAACATGAAAATAGGGAAATCCTCAAAGGATCAAAATTTCAAAGGGATGACTTCAAAAATAGAGAAAACAACCAATAGGTTATGAGGTAATTGAGAAGAAGTTAATGGGTGAATTTAGTTTGTTTGAACATTGTCCAAGAAAAAATTATGATCCAAAAGGATACATACATTCTTGTAAGAAGAAGAAAAATTTGGGGGATTACCTCCATGAGGCAATAGAGGTTGAAGATATTTTTAGGAACCTCAAAGATGAGGAAGCACATAGAGTGACTGGAAAATACAATAGAAAATTGGATGAAAAGATGAAACAACTAAGAGAACTTGAGTCTCAAGAAGGGACGGGAGAAAGTGGATCAAATGAACATGAAGCCATTTCTAGGATGAAGGAAAAAGAAATGGAGGAGGAGCCAGATAAAGATGAGAATGTTGTAACAAAACTAGGGATCTATAAAGATACTAGATTAGATTACCATTATTCTTTTGTGTCCGACGATGAGTTTGTCAAGTCAAAATAATTTAAGTCTATCTTGTATAATATCAAAGGTAATAAATTAAGGGAATCTATTCCAAATATAATGCTAGAGAATGAGGTTGGGTTGTTGAAGAAACTCAATGATGATATTGATGTTGAGATAATTACCATGACCCTGTAGAAAGGTAGACAATTGTTGACAGAGGTTGGTAATATCTTATTTATAGGATGGGACCTCAGTGCCTCCTTTATATTTGATATAATGTTGCATTCAAAAAATAAATATTTTAAGGTAGATTTGGATGCAGTCAATGATGTTTTCATTGGTTCAAGATTTTATGAGAATGAAGAAGCATTGTTTCTATGGGAATTATATCTTCCTAACAAGATGCCCAAGATTATTGATGTTGACAAGGCTTTCGGGCACATGATGAAATTAAAATTTGGATAAATTGATCCAATCACCTTTTCAAATATAGGTGTAGACATTTCCAAGTTGAAAAAAGCATAGATGGTCAAACTGGCAAGGGAAAGGGATTGGTAGAAGGAAATGTATGAATAAATCATAAAAGGAAGTGGATTACCCATACCCATGTTTCCCATGTTGACTTCTCCAAATAATTCAAAATGGAAAAAGAAGAATGATGAGATACAAATTGAGAACCAAAAGTTAAATAAGAAAATGCAAACTATAAGGATTGATATTGTTTCTTTTTTATTGCACATAAAGATTTAAGAAATTGAAAAATTACTTTGGAAAATATGTGGGAAGTATATAGAAAGATTAAGGATAATGCTCTATCCCATAACATAATTATGAATAGGTTGGGGGTAAAGTTGCATGAGAAGAATTTGGAAGGAGAAGATACAAAAGAAATTGAGATAAACAAAGCAATCATAAAGCATGAACAGATTGATAAGGAATTAGAATAAGAGTATAAAGAATTCAAAGATGCAATCAAAGAGGACTACCTAATTTTCTTGATCAGAAATAATAATTGAAAGATAAGGATAAATGGATTGAATAATGTTAGAGTCTCCTCAATGTTTCCATCTATGCTACTCATATAGATGGGATTGAGATAAAAGATTCTACTTTGTAGATGGAACAACTTCTCATATTGGAGATCACCACTAGAGACATCATCTACGATGAAGATACTTATTCCTCTGAGGCATATTTGGAGCATATCAAAATATTTTGTGTTCTACTTGGGGATTGACCCATGTTCTAAAGTGTTTCTTATGATTTCTTATTGTAATTTATCTAGTTGATGTTTAGTTAATTCATTGTTTTAGTTGATTTAGTTTTTAGTTAGGAAGTTTTGAGTCTTTTGGCTGAGGGGTATGCCCCTCCACCCTTAACTAAGACCTCATCTATATGTAGGGGTTCATTCTTATATTTTAAGAGAGGAATGGTATATGCAACATTTTTGGGGGATTTTTGTTCATTGGAAATACAAGGCTAGAAAAAGGCATTTTTAACTAGTTAATTCCTATCTATCCAATTCAATACAAGGATCAAGTGTTATGTCATCTCTGATGGTATCTATCTTTTCAATTTTCTGATTAGTTCTTTGTGATAAATCTATTTCATATAGATTGCTTCAATGTATTATCTTATGTTATTATAATTTGAATTAAGTTTCAGTTTGAATATTAGTTCGGAGGATTGGTTGACAAACTTAAAATTATCTTACTAGCCTTTTAGAGTAAAGTTAAATTCAATAAGACTACCCGTAACAAAAAATATAAATTATAATTGTAATCACCCAAAAATGGTCATCTAGACTATTAGCCCCTTTCTAGCATTATTTGCTGAATTTATCAATTGCTTATTCTTGATCAAATCCTAATTTTATCATTTATTCGATTATATTCTATAGATTAACCATTTTATCCTAAGTCTTTATTTAATTAAAAGGAATTCCCTCTCCTTTTATTAAATAAAAAGCCCCCACTTACCTTTTATCCTAAGTTGCACAAATTAAGCATTATTCCTATTTAATAAATAAGAAGAAAAGGCTTTTTGTCTCACATGGGGCACAAAAGTCAACACTTATTTCTCACTAGAGGAGACTTGTGCACAAGGATTGCTCCCACTTTCAAACTCCACCCTTGATCAAATCTTTTGCCTCTTAATCTCCATGGTCCATTTATCTTTAAAAGGAGAGCTCTCTTCTCATTCTAGCATCCCCACTCTTGATGCTAATGTTATGATGTAGGTTTTCTTGGTGCCATTGGAGATTTTGAAGAACTTGTTGCATTTTAGTCCTCATATTTTCATTGTATCTTAGTTCTCATGGCATTCTTAGCTTCTTTTCCTTCCATGCTTTAGCTTAGTTCACATAGTTTAACTAGTAATGGCTTGTAACACTCTCATTTCTAAAGTTTAGTTGCATTCTTATTCTAGCATAGCTTGCATTACATTTTTCATTGTGATTCTTGAAGATATTGGCATTCTTTCCCTTGTCTCTTTGAATCTCCCATTGCATGGTTTAGTAGCAAGGTTGCATGCTTAATAGCTCTAGCTGAGAGCCCTCTAAACGCCCTTGCACTCCATGCCTAGGGAGCTCTACATCGCTTTTCAAGGTTTCCAATCCATGGATGCTCTTGGAGTCAATGGCTTAGAGATGTGCACATTTTGAGTGTACATTTTTTGGTGCCCATAAGCCATTACTAGAAAAACTATGTGAACTAAGCTAAAGCATGAAAGGAAACTAAGCTAAGAATGCCATGAGAACTAAGCTACAATGCAAATATGAGGACTAAAATGCAACAAGTTCTTCAAAAGCTCTAATGGAACCAAGAAAACCTATAGCATAACATTAGCATCAAGAGTGGGGATCAAGAGGCCAATGATGACATTTCTAGTGAAGAACTTATGAGGTTTGAACAAGATGAGGCTGCCCAACGTTTGATGCATAAACTTTTAGAACGTAATGGAGATCAATACTTTCAATACATGACTTCTAGAGGATACAAGCTCCCTCCTGGTTATGATGTATTCCAAATCATTCACAAAAGCGTGCCAACCAAGTATGAAATCCTTAGAGATGAATTACAATGAATGAACCAGTGTCTTGCTCAACTTGCAATAGAAAAGGAACCTCCAAAGGTCTCTTTTGTAGAATCTATTTGTGCTCTTCCCTTTGATAGGAGTCTATACATGGTCCTATTTCCTAAGGATATTGAGGTTACCAAATACAATAAGTATGATGGAAATGGTGATCCCCATGACCATGTGCATCATTTTTATGCTCTTAGCATGGACTTCCTTCAAGAGGACACATTTCTACTATGGTTGTTCCCTAGGAGTTTAAGAGGACAAGCTCTGGAATGGTTTGCAAAATTGACACCCCCTCTCAAGACCTTTGATGAGTTGGCTAGGCATTTCACTCAACATTATTCGTACAACATTCAATAGCCTATTACCATGATAGATCTAGGTGCTCTCAAGAAAAATCAAGGTGAACCATTCGCTACCTACTTGCAATGTTGGAGGTCATTATATTCTAGATATCCTCGTCAACTACCCAAGAGGGAAAAGATTGACATCTTTGTCAATACTCTTGTACTTGAATTATATTACGATCTAAGGAAACAACTATTTTCCTCTTTCAACAACATGGCTGAAAGTGCATACTATATTGAGGATGTTGCCATAAGGAAAGGGGATATTGTGATCAACAAAGATACCAGAGGTAATGGAAAGGACAAAAACAAACCTTGGAACAAAAATAAATATGTTGTCAATGATGGGGTTGTGGATATTCCTAAAGCTAAAGAGCCCGCTTTCAACCTCTCCAATGTTATCTATGTAGCTAAACAACAAGAGGCTGCCAACACTCAAAGTGCATCTAAACCTCAATATGTAGACAAACCCAAGAATTCATATCAACGACAAGTCTACACCAAGTTGGCTAAACCTTATGATGTGATTCTTAAGACCTTGGTTGTCAACAAGTATCTTACGCTTCCTGACAATTCTCATCCCTTCAATCCACTAGTTAAGCCTGATTGGTGGAAAGAGGATCATTTCTACAATTACCATAGAAATAAGGGACACAACATAGATAATTGTTTCAAGCTCAAAGATGCTATTCAAGATCTTATTGATGGAGGTGTAGTTCTAACAGATGGCTTGGTTAAGAATTCTAACCACAAGGCCTTCAAAACTCCTCTACCTAAGTATGAAAAGGGGGAGTCCTCTCAAGCAAACAAGAAAAATCATGATGCCAAGATAAATTATACATATACTAACAATGAGAATGTGATCAACATGTTAGAGCCCATTGAGAGTGTTTTCATGATGAGATCTCAAGGTAATAGTGACATCAATCATGATACACCTAAGTTGGTCTTGCAAACACTTGATGGTTTATCTTCCCAAAGTGAGACACTAAATGTTGTTACTAGGGGGCAAGCCAAAATCATCCTTCAAACTACTCATGATCCCAAACAAGCCTCATCTTCTAAACAAGAGGCTCCTTAAGCCATATCGAGCAATGATCTTGTTCACCAGTTGTAATGAACACTAGCCCAAATATCCATTTTCGAGTTACTTGAGCTATACCCCTTGCATAAAGAGATCCTTGAAAAGGCTCTATGCACAGCGAATGTCCCTAATAACATTGATCCAGATAGGTTCTAAGCTATGGTCAATCATATCTCATCTCCTCACTATCTCTCATTTTCCATAGAGGATGACATGTACCTTAGTCACCCACATAATCTTTCTTTACATATCAAGGTCCAAGTCTACCATACTCAAGTCCACCGAGTCCTGATAGACAATGATGCAGGGTTGAATATTGTTTCCTTTCATGTTGTGCAACAATTGGGATTGTCCAAATTTTTTGTAGATCCTAGGTGAAAGATCACTATCAAAGCATACGATGAAGTGGAGAGGTCTTCAAAGGGTCTTATTATGCTACCTGTCCAAGTGGGTCCAGTTGTGAAAGATATTGTGTTTCAAGTATTAGACATCCCACTCACATACAAAATTCTTATGGGTCATCCTTGGATCAATGACATGCAATCTGTTCCTTATACCTACCATTAATGCATCAAATTCCTATACAATGGAGCTAAAATTGTGATTCCTAGGGACAATGTTATTTCTATTAATACTCTCACTACAGCTGAAATGTTTGTCCTACACAATAAACCTTCTGATGATCCTAGTGTGTCCCTTATTGCTACTAAGAAGAAATTAAAAATGATGAGTATTGGTATGGGTGAATACACATTGGATTCTATTGCTACTATGCCTATCTCTCCTAAGTCATATGGTAGACCTTCAGACAAGATAAAACCTTCCACTTCTACCATAACAGTTTTTGGTACCTTTGTTCACACATCCATACCCTTAGAGGCAAAAAAAGAAGAACAAGCTATTAGAGATTGGATCTATAGAGTGGAAGAAGACAGTACGATAGTTGCTACTCCCATCTCCCCTAGACGCTATGGTAAAGGCTACACACTTTTGTAGAAAATGGGCTATCAAGGTCAAGGACCTTTAAGTAATAATGGACATGCTCTAGTTGAACCTTTGAGTCATACCGATGGTCGACACTCTAAGGATATAATGGGTCTAGGATACGGTGCCAAAGATGACCCCCCTGAATGTTCCAAAAATCCTCCCATGATTAGTGACTCAGATACAGATATGGATGAATCACCACTATACACTATGGCCCAAATGGGAAACAATCTCCCTTCTACTTCACTCCTTTGGGGAGAAGAATGCATACCTAATGATGACATAGCTGAAGCCTCTATGTCTAGAAACAATGTGCCTAATGAATCTGACTTCAAAGGTAGACAACATAGAAATATTGCACAGTTACTAGAAAGAGAAGGTCTCACACATAATGGCATGGGTGCCTCTACTTCTAGGAATCCTAAACCTTCTTGGTGTAAACATCCCAATAGAAGTTCAATGAAAGATTCAAATGAGTATGAATGGGATACTCTCTCAGAAGGATCTTCCACAGTGGATATGGAAATTGATGTGATTTATACTTATAGTGCCCAACCCAATGTAGTTGATGAGTCTCACATAGGGTCTGATGAGTTTGATCCATGTATTGCTTTAGTGAACCACGCTGGTCCTTCTATGCCAAATCTAGATCTTGATACTTTTGGAGCCTACTCTATAGGCTCAACTTCTCTCATCACTAGAGATGATACCTATCGCATCAATAACCTTGAACCTATCACTTCACTTCCTCTCATACACCTAGATCTCATAGATTGGTCTACCTAGGATCAAAGACCTACATTGCCTTCCTTCCAAAATGACTATGAGATCACTTGTTACCTCAATGTCGTTGAACCTATCACCTCTTCCACTAGTGAGCTAGCAAAAAATATGACAGAATCAGATATCAAGTACCTCATTCATAAAATCAAAAGAAAAAAGAAATGGTCAGATGGCAAAAACCACATCGTGGCAATGTTCGAACCCCAAAATAGTAAAAATAAAGATGTATCTAAGGGTGAAAACCTCTCCTAGGCACCCGAGGATGAGGTACTTGGTAGTCTTCCTAGCTACTTCCACAAAAAATCTTCAATTTTGATAGAACCTACACAGCCAATCAACTTAGGGACAGAGGAGTCTCCTAAGATAATCCATGTAGCTCAGTCCCTCTCGGCAGAGGAGAAAGAACAATTTGCCACATTTTTTTAGGAGAAAAAGATAAACTTTGCATGGACATATTCGAACATGCTTGGTTTGGACACTAAGCTTATTATGCACCACCTCTCTATTTCTCTAGGGGTAAAACCTATCAAACAAAAACTCAGAAAGATGCATGCTCATGTGGCATTATTGGTTAAGGCTAAACTTGAGAAGCTTCTAAAAGCTAACCTCATAAGAGCTATTGACTACGCTGAATAGATTTCCAATATTGTTCCTATTTCCAAACATGATAAGTCCATTCACGTATGCACTGACTTTAGAGATCTAAACAAAGCATGCCCTAAGGATGATTTTCCACTTCCAAACATTGATATGATAGTGGACATGATAGTAGGCTATGAAATGTATCCCCTTATGGATGGCTTCTTCGGATATAACTAGATCAAAATCGCCCCTGAAGACCAAGAGAAGATAGCTTTCGCATGTGCATGGGGTACCTTTTGTTGGAATGTCATGCCATTTGGTCTTAAGAATGTCGGTGCAACCTATCAGAGAGCTATGACTACCATATTCCATGATATGATGCATAAAAACATGGAAGACTATGCTGATGACACACTTGCTAAATCACAACAAAGAATCACTCATTTATCCAATTTGAGTTTGATATTGGACTATCAAATATTTGAGTTTGATATTTGAGTTTGATATTTGAGTTTGATATTTGAGTTTGATATTGAACAATTTCAACTCATATTGAATCCTAAGAAATGTGCTTTTGGTGTCACTTCTGGGAAACTGCTAGGCTATATCATATCAGAAAAAGGAATAGAGGTAGACCTGGAAAAGGTGCAAGCTATCATGGAGATGCCACCTCCTCGCAACATAAAGAAATTAAGGGGTCTCCAAGGTCATCTCCAATCTATTAGGTGGTTCATTTCTCAATTAGTTGATAGAGCTCAACCTTTCAACAATAATTTGCATAAAGGGGATACTTGCATATGGGATGAGGAGTGTCAAAAGAACTTGGACCAAACTAAGGATTACCTAGAAAAACCTCTTTTTCTTATGCCACCTATCGAAGGGAAACCTTTGATACTCTACATATCTACTACAATGAATTCTTTAGGATCTCTCCTTGCACAGCAAGATGATATGGGCAAAGAATGAGCTATCTATTACATTAGTCGCACCTTGGTTTCTTATGAGCTCAATTATACCAGCATCAAAAAATCTTGTCTAGAAGTAGTGTTTGCATCCCACAAACTTAGACATTACATGCTCACACATACTACGCAGCTGATCACCAAAATTGATCCTTTAAAGTACCTCTTAAGTAAAGCTACGCTTACTGGATGACTTGCTAAATGGATGTTGATTCTTTCAAAATTTGACATTCAATATGTTGAAAAGAAAGACATTAAAGGACAAGCAATCGCAGATCAATTGGCTGAATTTCCCATGACCAATGATGCTCCCTTCAAATAGACTTCCCAGATGTTTCAATCATGAATGTCACAGAGCGTACGTGGAAAATATTCTTTGATGGTTCTCATACACAGAATGGGGCTGGCATTGGAATCTTATTTGTTACACCTCATGGATACACGATTCCTAAATCTTATAACCTTCTCTTTCCATGCACCAATAATATAGCTGAATATGAAGCCCTTCTCAATGGTGTTAAGCTTTCCCTAGAATGGAGGATTGCATAATTGCATATCTTTGGAGATTCACAGCCTGTCATAAATCAAGTAAACAATGATTACCAAACAAAGGATGACAAGTTGATTCCCTACAAGAATATGATAGACTCTCTTAGGAATTATTTCACATCTATTACATTCCAACAAATTCCTAGAGCTGAGAACAAGGCTGTTGATGCCATGGCTACTTTGGCATCCATTCTACAATTAGAAGAACATGAGTCACGCTTTGAGTTCCTGGTGGAAGAGTTGCATTATCCCGCCTATGATTCTCCTGATGACTGTGTCATTTACACTATGGTTAGTCATGATTCATCCCACTATGCTACTATATTTTCCTATCTCTAAGATCAGATTATTCCTAAAAATCTAATGCACAATGAGAAGGGCCAACTCATCCACAAAGCCTCACATTTTACCCTCATCTCTGGTGACTTGTATAGGAAGGATCTAGATGGAACTCTCCTTAGGTGTCTAGAAATAGAGGAGTCAGAAAAAGTGCTAGTTGAAGTCCATGATGACATATGTGGTTCACACTCTAATGGTCTTGTGTTAGCTCAGAAATTGCTTAGGGCTAGTTACTATTGGCCTACTATGCAAGCTGACATTGTTTGATATGCCAAGTCCTACAAGAAATGTCAACTACACGGGAATCTCATTCATGCTCATGGATGCGAGCTTATTCCCTCTGTTACATACTGGCCATTTCAATAATGGGCCTTCGACTTGGTAGGCAAGATTCATCCTAGTTCTTCAAGTGGGCATAAGTTCATTATTACAACTACTGAATATTTTACCAAATGGGTTGAAGTTGTCCCACTATCTGCAGCTATGGGAAAACATGTTGCCTTGTTTATCTTGAATCACATCATTTTCCACTATGGTATTACTTCTTCCATAGTCATGGATAATGGTGGCCAATTCAAGAATAAAGACCTAAAACAATTGTGCAAAATATTCAAAATTAAACAACATTGGTCTTCTATTTACTACCCTCAACGGAACAACCATGCTGAGGCCTCAAATAAAACATTGTTGAAAATCCTTCATAGGACAGTGCACAAATCAAGCAAGGATTGGCATTTTTAGATCAATCCTATGTTGTGGGCTTATAGAACTTCTATTTGCACTCCTACAGCTGCCACACCTTTTTCCTTGGTCTATGGTTCTGAGGTTGTCTTACCATTAGAGGTCATAATACCATCACTGATCGTCTCTCCACATGGTTTGATTAAAGACGAAGACCATAGGGCCATGAGAGTTCATGAGCTTACTACTTTGGAGGAACGCTACAAGGCCACCTTTGATCACATGCGCACTTATCAAAAGAGTATGTCTGCTACCTATAATAAGAAGGTTCATCCTAGAGAGTTCCAAGTGGGTGAATTAGTCCTAAGAGAAAATCCTAAGAATCAATAGAATAGAGAGTAGAAAGGAAAGTTCGAGCTGAATTGGTTAGGGCATTACATCATCATGGTAGCATTTGGGTCTAGGGCCTATCAGTTATCTAAACCTGAGGGAGAAGAGCTTGTTGAACCTATTAATGTTCTACATCTGAAGAAGTTCTATGCCTAAGGTTCTTGAGCTCTTTGTATATATCTTATCGATCCTAAAAAAATCTTAAACAAATTCATATATGATGCTGAAAAAATCCTAAAAAGCATATAAAGTCCTAAAAAAAAAGAGCATCCTAGTGAAAGCCTAGCAATAGGCGCTTTGATGTCTCACCAAAAAAATTATATATTTCAAAAAAAAAAAAGTCCTGAAAAAATCTACCTAGCGGTGAAAACCTAGAAATAGGTGCTACTTGAGACCCTTACACCTATATCTATCAATCTTGTGTGGCGCTCATTCGCTCCACTTCTCGCTTTGTCTCTCCTAGCCTAGAATTGACTCTTGTCTTAGTCTAGGGGGCATACATTGTTTTAGCTTATCTTGGGTCTCTTTGTGTGTCAAGGTTTCTTGGGCAACTTGGTTCAAATAGTGTTTCTCAACACTTTCCATCTATGTTTTTCAACACTTCCCTAGTGGCAAGTGTTTCTCAACACTTATCAGATATCCTAACCATAGTCTAGAATGATATGATATTTCTCACCAGCAGATGCGATACTCAAAGTTTGACTCTATGACCTACACACACGCACTTAAACACTTGACTCATTGAGACTTGTTTGAATTTATTTCTTTGTGTGTTGTCTATGATGATTTCTTTTGATGAGTGTTCTCTCCCTAATAGTTTTTGATGATTCATAGCTAGAAGACTGGGGGCATGAGGACATGTTTCATCTATTTTTTGCCTGTGGGTATATCTTGTTGGTCCTAACTGTCATGAGAATTTATGCTTGTTACACTTGACACTGAGGATCTACAATGTATTATCCTTGACTTTTTTCTGCAAGTGCATGTTTATGGTCATTTTAACTTTCTTGTGTCTCAATGCGAGCATAATCTTGCTATACTAAACTTAGGGAACCTCACTGTACTAGTCATCTTGACCTACATGTCTTTGATGCTTAGGTGGGATTCCCACATACCTATCTGATATTGATCATATTCATATACCCATAATTATACTAGTGTGTATTGTATGATCTTGTGACACTACCAATAAAGCTTGATGATGATTAGTAGAGTCTAACAGCTTCGTAGCCTTGCAAGTAAACCACTTTTCATAGTAGCTTGCATTCTTAGGTTCATATTAGTTTAGTTTTGCATCTTGCATATGGAGAGAGCTCTCCTTTCATCTTTCACAGACTTGTCAGTCAATTGTGCTCACCTTTCGCTTCTTCTCAATCATGTCTTTCACTTCTTATCTTTCATATCACATCCTTTTCTATTCCTAACATCACAAGGGGTTAATCTTATCATCATATATAAAAAATGTCATTTTCAGAAACATGAGTCTATATCATAACATGAGAATAAAACATACATCCATGAGAGAAACTATACATGAGCATTTATAAGCATATATCATACATTTGAGTAATATAACAAGATAATAATACTAAAACATCCATCACAATGAGACAAGTACACAAGATATATCATAATCCAGTCATGTCATGTCATATATATATATATATATATATATATATATATATATATCATGATACAAATACAATATGAGATCCAAAAACCTGGATAAAGTCTCAAGACATGTCTATACATCCAAAACCCTAAACCTAGGACTGGCTCTCCCCCTCATGTGTAGGAGGTGCTGGTGGAGCTAGTGGTCCCATCTTGTCAGCTAGCATGTCTGACCTCCCTACCCTCTTGGAGTAGAGTGGCAATTGCTGACCCTTAGGCATGGCTACTATGTATAATCTATGGTAGTATGTCACTCATACTACCTCCCTCCATATCTCCATGACATCATCCCATGCCTCTCTCTCCCACCGATCTATCTTGGCCCGTGCATCCATAATATGTTGATCATGAATAGCGATCATGGTTCATAGCTGCTACACCTTAGCCTCTAAGGCCTGGAACCTAGCCTAGAGATCCTCTCCTCCTCTAGCTGTAGGCTGCTCCTGCCCTACCTCAACCCATCGGCAAACTAGTCTCACCTCCTCCTCCTCCTCCTCCTCTGCCTATCGGTGTGACCATCTGCGGCCACCCGATTGGGACCCCTAGCCTACCTCCTCTCTCCTCCCACCTCCCCCTCCTCCATCCTCTCCATCCCCACCCGGTGCCTGTGGCTATGCATCCAGGACTGTAAACCTTGGGAATGGATGTCTTCAATGCTTTGCTATGTATGCCACGTATGCCCCTGCATCTACCATGTCTGGCAGGTAGTCCCATGGCTCCCACCACAATCCCACTATCTCTTGCGCTACCTGTTGGTAATCTAGCATCGGAAGCCATCCCAATGTCTCCTCCTCCCATACCCTAGCATGTGTAGTGGTCTCTACTGCCACTCTTTTTTGCCAGCCAAAATGCCTCCACACTTGATTAATCACAAAATGCTCCATAATCTCTGCATGCCTACCTAGTAATGGTCAGCTGCATAGCATATACCCGAGCTCCCGATCCTCATCCCGCCACCACTCACACTACCTATATGGCCTCCACTCAAATGTTGTCAACTCATCTAACAGCCTCCTATAATATGTGAGGTCCCCACTTTGTAGCTATGTGATGAACCTGGTATATCGATATATGTAGGGAGTCCTCCACTCCTAAGGTTGTACCTATGGTCACACAACAACTACGTGCTCCCATGCCCATATCTGCACTAGGATGGCCCCGCATGCCCATGATTGGTCATCCCTATAGATGATCTCATGTAGCTCATGATACATATCTGCAAGGATTATTGTCCCCCATGCCATCCACCTAGGTCATGCCACCAGGTCTACAACTAGTCTCCCCTAGCCTAGTGGGAACCCTCTTTGACTCTGGTTAGTGATCAGATTCTATGCTACTATGGAGCACACAATGCATGGCACTAGATAGTCTTGACCGTACTCCTCTATCAAACATTCCAAACTGAGATGTCTACCTAGGATGGTAACATCCTAGAAGAGGTCCTGAATGGCCTACCTCCCCTCTATGGGAGTCTGATCATAGTATACCTGTGCCAACAAAAAATCATGTCAGTTTTCATCATATGGAAACACTACATTAATGAACATCTCTACAAACATGATTATGCTCACCACATCTCCATGGCTTGGTACATGAAGGATCTAGTAGACATCCTCAAGTGTGATAGTGGCCTCTCTGATCGACAAGTCAAAGATGTTATGCTTGCTATGCCACCTCTTTGCCAGTGATGTCAGTAACCTATGGTTTGCCCATATATTGGGCATCTCCAACAAGTAGTCGAAACCCATCCGAGACAAAGCCACTCTCCCTGGATCATCTAGATCCTAGACATAGGGCAACCTGACCACCCTTGGTGCTCTAATGATGAGCACTGATAGAACCTCCTACAAGCCATAAACCCACAAACTAGATGTTAGAACATGTCATGATAGATGTCCAAAATCTGTACAAGTAATCTCAAAAGCAAAAATTATCTCTACACATGTTATATTGCTCAAATTAAAGTCATGTGATACTTCTTATTATACTGGTGCAACACTATCTATTGATACTATATCATGTGATACTTTCTTGTATAGTGGTGCGATACTCTTGCTTTGTGTGATAGTTCGCACCCAGTCGCATGACATTTTGTCTAGGCATGTGCAATACTTTCCTGGACGGTCGTACGACACTTTGTGGCCCCATGAAGTCTCATATGATAGAGTATATAGCAAGTGTGTGATACTTTTAAAATTATCGCATGATGTTTTGCTAAAGCATAATTTGAAAATTCAAAAAACATGCTTTAAATGCAAAAAATGACTCAAAATGGCTAGTTTTTATGAAAACTTACCAAGGCACCATACTGAGGAGGTTGGTTGTGCAACTGACCATGCTCAAATTAATGTGTGTGAATGGGAATGCCTACTTGCTGACCCATATTCTATCTCAAATCTCTCAAAGTTCTCAAAACTCACATAAGACAAATGAATTTGAAAATGACCTTTTCACCCCTTATATAGCATTTTGACCTAATTTTCAAAACATCTCAAAATTTCATGAAAATTGCACCCCTAGCTAATTTTGATGTCTTGGATCCATTTTTGGGATCAAAATAAAAATCCAAGTTCATCTTGATAGTCAAAATCACATTTTAAAATTTCTCATTCTTTTGCGCAGTTGGCTGACCGTTTGAGGCCTGGTCCTTCGATCTTCGCTGGGGCATCTTCATTTCTTCATCTCCATCTCTCTAAACCTTCTAGTCTTTCATTCATTTCCTTCACTTCATCTCTCTAAGGTTTTGACTTTATCTTTATCCTATATCTTTCTTAGTTAAACCTAGGAAAATTGGGGCATATTTTCACTGCTTGATGGTTATTCTATTATCTTTCATCTTCAATTATGATTTATGGTGATTTGATCATGTTTCTCTCATCTTTCTTCTACATTCCCTCTACCTCATTTTGATTTCAATCCTGAGGGGGAAGACATATTCTATCATCTATTCTCCAGAGCATATGCTTGACCATTCCATTTGCTCTGATTGATCTATCTATCTATCTATTGTGCTTGACATGTTAGTTCTCATCTTGAGTTCTGATATTGTCCATCTCTCTCCTAAGTGTTTAGTACTATCTCTACCAAGCTAACCATGCAAGATTTTCTATCTCTCTGCACTTCATTCTTTGGAGTCAGATCTCTATCTATTGCCTTCTTGGTTGATCTATTCTTTGATGTAATGTGTTCCCATATCGATCACACATTAGTCAAAGAGGGGAAAATTTAATCACCCAAAAAGGTCATCTAGACTATTAGCCCCTTTCTAGCATTATTTGCTAAATTTATCAATTGCTTATTCTTGATCAAATCCTAATTTTATCATTTATTCTATTATATTCTATGGATTAAACATTTTATCCTAAGTCTTTATTTAATTAAAAGGAATTCCCTCTCCTTTTATTAAATAAAAATCCCCCACTTACCTTTTATCCTAAGTTGCACAAATTAAGCATTATTCCTATTTAATAAATAAGAAGAAAAGGTTTTTTGTCTCACATGGGGCACAAAATTCAACACTTCTTTCTCACTGGAGGAGACTTGTGCACAAGGATTGCTCCCACTTTCAAACTCCACCCTTGATCAAATCTTTTTCCTCTTAATCTCCATGGTCCATTTATCTTTAAAAGGAGAGCTCTCTTCTCATTCTAGCATCCCCACTCTTGATGCTAATGTTATGTTGTAGGTTTTCTTGGTGCCATTGGAGCTTTTAAAGAACTTGTTGCATTTTAGTCCTCATATTTTCATTGTATCTTAGTTCTCATGGCATTCTTAGCTTCTTTTCCTTTCATGCTTTAGCTTAGTTCACATAGTTTAACTAGTAATGGCTTGTAACACTCTCATTTCTATAGTTTAGTTGCATTATTATTCTAGCATAGCTTGCATTGCATTTTTCATTGTGATTCTTGAAGATATTGACATTCTTCCCTTGTCTCTTTGAATCTCCCATTGCATGGTTTACTAGCAAGGTTGCATGCTTAATAGCTCTAGCTGAGAGCCCTCTAAATGCCCTTGCACTCCATGCCTAGGGAGCTCTAGGTCACTTTTCAATGTTTCCAATCCATGGATTCCCTTGGAATCAATGGCTTAGAGAAGTGCACATTTTGAGTGCACAATAATATCATAAATATGCCTTTGAGGTTATGGTCTTTTTTTAAAAATAAGTTATTAAGACTCTCACAAGGTTACACATATGATCATTCAATTGAGTTGGTAAAAATAGTAAGAGATTAAGGCACTAGTCTAATATTGATCACATTCTAAAATTTGCACACTTATACATGTTTTCTACCCAATATTACAAATAGGATCATCAAATATATGAATCCATGGATCAGATGACCTACAAGAAAATATATGAATGGAAGTGAAAAAATATGAAGGTCAAGGTACTTCTAGATGGGAGAAAAAGTAAGATACATCTCATTTTTCAAATGATTGACCATAAGTAGATAGATTATTTATAGATACTTTATGATCTAATCAATAACATTAAATTCTATTCAAAAATGGTGTATAATATTTGCTATAGATTTTATTATCTCATTGACTCCCCCAAAAATTAATGAATCCACAAAATGAACAAATGTTAAGGAATGAACTAGGGTAGTGTGTTTATTCTAGAACAAAATTAACTCACAAAACCATTGAGGCATCTAGTCACTATTAGAATGATTTTATATAGTAACTAAGAGGGGCATGAATCATTTATCTTTAGGTCTAGATGCACCAATTGAACTTTTAAACTCTTCAACAAACTTAGATCTAATCAGTAATTCACTCACTCTCTATAGCATATATTAGTAACATAAAACTTGCAGTCCACTATCCAAAAGTAATCAACTTGTAGAATATAAAACTTTCAACATTCACATCAAATAGCATTCACACAAGTATAACACCACAATTTAATGTGGATGCCCAATTTGGTAAAAACCACCAGTAACATGCTACTAATTTTCACTCTTTTGAAGTGAGCTCTGTGAGAAGCCAACCATGTTAAAGGTTTACAACACACAATGTTAGGTGTGACCTTGTTAAAAGATTTCATCACCCTATTAAGAGTGGCCTGGTTAGAGGGCTTAAGATCATTCCATTAGAATGTCACCTTAATTAAAGGGTTTACAAAATGACTGTTAGATTAACCTTGATAAAGGATTTTGACTAATACAATGGTTAGAAATTAACAAAAGGTTCTAATCTGAAATATACAACTCACTTTTTAAATATAGATCCAATGCGTGCATATGTTGATTTACTAATTGACCTTCATTACCATCTCCATCTCTGATCTTCTCAAAAATCTCTTCAAGCAATCACCGCAACTTTGTTCATCTCTTCACAACTTCTCCTTAGCCTTCTTTTTAGATTCATTAATCAATAACGTCAACCTTTTCCAAACTCTCTATAACCTCATAATTAAGTCATCCTTATACCTCCTTGATCAAGTAGATTAATCTTTTTTTGCTTAATCTCTTCCGTAGATCTTAGGTTTAGGTTAGATTCATCAAATCCTTCCATCATTTTGTTCTCCTTTTCCTTTTGAATACATCTCCAAACTTCTCCTTAAATCCATAAGAAAATGGTTTACAATGCATTAAATGCTCCATATCATTTATTAATAATTTTAACACATTTTACATATCCCAAGAATTCAACTATGCTGGCTGGGATTCTCAATTCTTTCACAAACTTTAAATTACTAACACTTGGTCAATATTGTGTTCATCTCCTTGCTCATAACTAGATATCTCAGTCATCACTAAAACTTTCCTTCTCAAAAAATATTGTCTTCACTCAGATAATTATTTGTTGCTCGCAGTCAATTACTGATGCTTGATCAACACTAAATCTTCTTGGCTTATACTAGCACTCAATCGACACTAGCATCACTTGGCTTAAACTAAATTTCTTCACTTTTTTCAGTTAAGCCTATGCTTCAAATCAATTGACTTCTTCACTTAGTGTTAAAGATAAAAAACACATTACCTTGTCAATGTGCCAACTAATCAAGTACCCATTGAAGTATCACATAACTCAACCTTTCCTTAGGTCCTTTTGTTATCTCCTCTTTTTAAATCCTCTTCATCAATCAAAAGATAGGGTATTCTACTAGATAGAAACCATCTCACTAGTTAAGGTTTGACATCAATGACAATATAAAAATTATTTCAATTGTAGTTCCAACAATCTCCCTCTTTGGCATTGATGGAAATAACATATGTTATACCATACAATCCAAAACAAATGCAATGAAGCAACTTTTGTCAAATTTCTTTGTGTATTAGATCTTCATGAATATCCTTAGCCTCATTCTGATTTCTAGCCAAGTAACAGCTCCCTCTTGGATATATTTAGCTTTGTCTTTTCATCTATCTGAATCTTTCCCTCTTTCTTATTCAATCTCTCTCTCAAGTTTACTATCTTTCTAGGGTTGTCTACTAAATCTCTCCCTATTTTATAACAATGCCAAAGACATTCATCTTTACCATGTAGATATCTTCATGTCATTTCTTTGAATTTTATTACTCCCTCTATCATCTTTCTTATGAATGATCAACATCTTTTGCTTTACTTTTCACAACTCTAGGAAACTCCTATAGTGTGACCTCTACATCAATTTGTCAGATATTCTGATTTATACCATTTGATGTGATGCTCCTATATGTTACTAGGTAGCCTCAGTTAGAGGAATCACCCCTAATTTACCTCTAATATATTCATGAGAATCTTTAGGTAATTCTTTTGTGAATATATCTGCTAATTTTTCCTTTGTATTCACATATTTCTAATCTCACTTCTTTGTCTTGAACTAGCTCTCTCAAGTAATGATACTTGATAGCAATATGCTTAGTCTTAGTGTGCATTACAGGATTCTTTGATATGTTGATAGAACTTGTGTTATCATAGAAAATAACAATTGGCTCAGTAATTTCTTCCTTCATACCTTTTAATAATTGCTTAATCCACCCTAAATTTGAATAATTCAATGTTTTTGCTACATATTTAGCTTCTGTTGTAGATTGGGAAATGCAATTTTGTTGCTTGCTTATCCAAGAGACTAATCTCTTTCCTAGAAATAATGCACCACCACTTGTACTATTTCTATCATCCACATTTCTTGCCCAATCTACATTAGTGTAAACTTGTAGTTCAAACTTATCATTCTACTTGTAATACAATCCATAGTCCTTTGTTCCTTTTAGATATCTCAATATCCTTTTCACTGCCATCATGTGATTCTCTTTAGGATTTTCAAAAATTCTTGCAACAATCCCAACTGCTAAGGCAATATCTAGTCTTCTATGGACAACATATTATAACTTTCCAATCATAGATCTATACAAGGTTTGATTTACGTCAATTGTATCATCAATTTTTTGTAGTTTTTTTCTAGTAGCCATGAGTGTACTTACTAGTCTAGAATCTTCCATACCAAAAGTTTTTAGTATCTCCTTGACATACTTAGACTAAGTAATATAGATACCTTTCTTCATTTGATAAACTTGCAAACCAACAAATAATTTGATCTCACCAAACATAGACATTTCAAATTCAATTTTTATTTCATTTGAAAATGTTTGAACATAGGGCATCTTGTCCTCCAAATATAATATCATCAAAAAATATTTCAGCTAAAAATATTCCTTTACCTTTTTCAGTCTTCAAATATAGATTTCTATTGTCATTTGTCCTTACAAATCCAATCTTTATCAAATAATTGTGCAATCTCTCATACCATGCTCTAGGGGCTTGTTTCAATCCATATAGTGACTTATTTAGTTTACAAACCATGTTCTTGTTGCTTGGGTCAAAAAACCCTTCTGGTTGTTCAATGTATACTTCTTCTTCCAGTATTCCATTCAAAAATATAGATTTGACATCCATTTGATACACTTTAAATCCTTCAAAAGATGCATATGCAAGTAGAGTCCTTAATCCTTCCAATCTTGCAACTGGGGAAAATGTATCCCCATAGTCAATGCCTTCTTCCTATGCATATCCCTTGCATACCAATCTATGTTTGTTCCTAGTGAATTCTCTGTATTCATTTAGCTTATTTTTGAATACCCATTTTGTTCCAATAACATTCTTGTCTTCTGGTCTCGGCACTAGTGTCTAGGTTTTGTTATTTTCTATCTACTCTATTTCTTCATTCATGGCTTGTATCCAATCTTCATTCTCTAAAGTATCTTTCACTATCTTAGGCCCAAATTCACATAAAAAGCATGTTTGATCTTTCAACTTACTTCTTTTCATGACTCCAGATTATTTATCTCCAATTATTTGTTCTAGCTTATGATATATTCTTACATACTGTGCCAATGTAGGCTCATATTTCATTTCTACTTGATCTTGATCTTCAAGTTCATCTTGTAGATTCTCTACTTCATCTTATGATTACTCGGTAGCATCCTCGTGATGCTTGATATTTTCTTGTTGTGGCTTGGTAGGCTCATGTTGTTGCTCAGGATCTTTGTTTTATGGTTCAAGTACATTACTAGCCTCTCCTTCTTCCATGTATACAAAAGATCTATAATGTTCAAGTTCTTTCTTGCACTCAACTTCATTGTTTTCTACATATTCAACTCTAATATTTTCACTTTCCACAACTTTGTTAGTGTTAGAATTCAAACACTTGTAATCTTTTCTCTTAGTGGAATATCTTAGGAATATATCTTCATCACTCTTAGCATCAAGTTTTCCATTCCTATTGTCTTTCAGTATATAACATTTTCTTCCAAAGACTTTAAAATATTTCACATTAGGTGCATAACCATACCATAACTCAAAAGGTGTAGCATTTGTACTTTCTTGATTATACTCAATTCAAGGTATGAATAGTTTTACTTCGAGCTTCTCTCCAGTATTTTTGTCCAACATTCTTCTCTATCATTAGTTTTCTATCACAATTCATAATTGAACTATTTCTCCTCTCTTTTATACCATTTTGTGGAGGTTTCCTAGGTGCATACATTTGTCTCTTTATTCCTCTATCATTGTAGAATATATTTAACTCTTTTGATATGAACTCTCTCCTCTATCAGATCTCAAACATTTCAAGATTTTACCTATTTCTTTCTCAACTTTTCCCAAATACCACTTAAACAACTGAAAGGCATCAGATTTTTCTTCTAGAAACATCATAGTCATCATTCTAGAATAGTCATCAAAAAATAGAATGAAATATTTATCACCGTAGTATATTTTCACACCAATAGGTCCACAAAGATCAGTATGAACCAATTCCAAAATATTACCAGAAGTATATATCTTTCTCTTGAAACTAGACTTTGTCATTTTTCCCAATTGAAACTGTTTACACATCACATTATCAGGTTTCTTCAGTTTCAAAAAACCTCTAACTTTCTTCATCTTACTGATATTTACCAAATTTTCAAAGTTCACATTGTGTGTGAGTTATTGACCTACAAATCTGCAACACAACACTTCAATAGGACATTACATCAATTGTTAGAGAGATCAATCAAACAAAGGAAATAAATAATTAAAGGTATCATATTGCTCTCTAGTTAGCACAAGTATGAAAAGGGTTGTAAATTTCTCTCATATTTAACCCTAAATAGTGACAATGCAATGCTAAAATGAGAGATTCAAGATTACTATGCAAGAATGAAGCTAAAACTAGAAAATGCATTAGAATTGGCCATTAGATCAAGAATTCCTTTACTATCAACCTAATTTAAATGTTTTCTAATTATATATGAGCATATGAGATCAAAATGAAAGCATGAATACATGAAATAACTATCAAAATCAAAGAATTAGCTCCAAAATCAAAGAGAGAGAGAGAGGATTTGAGAATTCTCTTTTATAGAATTTTTGAGGTTTTGAATGGTTGGGATGCATCCATGAGGAGTGGTTGAGATGCTTCCAAGCTTGATCCATGTGAGTGATCCATGTGATTACCTCTCATTCGCTCAAAGTGTGTTTGTTGTGCTTATTAATTTGAGAGGGGTTTATTCATTTTTTTTAATTAATTACTCTAACCATGAATTTAATGGGATTGATTTAATTAATTGAGCATAGAGGAAATTCAATTGATTTTGCTTAATACTTTGATTATAAATGCTTGAATTGAGATTTTATTAATTTTATTGAATTTTATGAAGTATGTCAATAATCAAGAATCAAATTAACATAATCAAGGTTTTATCTCAAATTAGGGAAAATAGGGTTGTAGGTTCTATTAGCCCAATTTTAGGTGATTACATTTTCCCCACTTTGAATTGCTTTGCGAACAGCATAGAGATTCCAAGAAAATATGATTTAGCATGATTGAATGGAACTGACAGATTCAGGAGATTTAGAGAGTAGCGAGAACTACTCTGAGCTCAAGTGATTTAGAGAGCAGTGAGGACCACTCTGAAAGATTTAGAGAGCAGTAAAGAGAACCACTCTAAATTCAAGAACTCTAAACTTGATCGAATGAAAACCTACTTGATTCAAAAGTCATCAATTCTGAACTTGATTGAACAAGAATTGATCATATCGATTTCAAGCTTGATTGAACGATAACCGATAAGATATTCTGAAAAGAAATTTTAGTTAAATTTGGTTTGTAGTAACTGATCATGCTGACGAATAACCAATTTGATTTGAAGTGATGAAATTGATCAATGTCACAAAGATTAACAGCCTCAACTTGATTGAAGAAACTATCATGCCCTTGGTGTTGAAGAATTTGATTCAAAGAATTTGAATTTTTGTATGATTATGCCCCCTCGAGACTGAAATCAAAATAAATTCAGATAAAATCATTGTTTTCAAGCATTTAGAAAGAAGTTCGATGATTGAAATGAATCTGGATCAAGCATAAATCATTTAAGAAGTGTTAGCAAGCAATTTGGATCGATTTTAGTGTTAAAGAAACATTATTTGACCAAGTTTAACCAAGAAAATGAAATAGTTGACCAAGTTTGACTTATGTTTAAGAAATATCTTGGTATAAAATTTTGATGCATCAGTGAGAAAATCACTTTTTACAGCTTCTGGCAAGCTTTCTGTGCATTAATTACGCTCTGTACAGCTCCCATTAAGTGCTTTTGATTGAACTTTGACTTTTTTTTACCATGAATCTGATTAATAACCATGACTACATTGATTTACCATGGTGATAGCATCATTCCTGCTTGTTTTGCCCCTATTTGACTACAATATAACCATAGTTGACTTCTGAATTCTGACTTTTCTTTGTAACTCTATTTTTACTGTATTTTAGTGATACAGATCACCTGTTTCAATTTTGGTCCCGATATTAAGCCTTTGTGATGTCTTAGAATGAATGTTCCTTAAGGCTTCGGGACCTCCGAGATGCTCAAATAGGTCAAAAAGTCCATTTTTACTATTCATTTTCACTTTCTACCTTTGATTTTTACTGAGCTCTAAGAGAAGATGGTGTTCCCAGTGGAGAAGCACTGATTCAACCTAGCTCAGCGACATGACTGACCTCCTCACTATGTAGCACCTATGAGTACTCGATAACGATCTTTGCCAAATTTGAAATTTTGAATTTCATGCATTTTTACACCATTTATAGCAATTTTAATTTCTTATCGCATCTCATATGCGGGATCGCACATCGTCAATCCCATGTCGCATCCCATTTTTCACACCATTCTGGATTGCATCCAAGATTTCCAATATCATACCCTGGTGGGTCGCATCTAATCAAATTCAACCCATTTCATGTTCAATCTGTCCTTTTATCATTTTTGGTCAAAACAGGGTCGCATCTAGATTTTGCATCGCTTCCCGTATTTCCTGAGTCACTTCCAGGATTTGTTGGCTCACATCCCATTAAAAGATCGCATCTTGGATTTCTTGGATCATTTTTAGGATTTCAGGATCATTTTTTGTTTTCTAAATTTTTAGCCAAGTTTCTTGTCTTTTTTGCATTCCTTAGGCAATTTCTCATCAATTTTATTTGTCTAATGCTAACATAATGCCCCTATTTTCTATTATATAGACTAACTTTGATGTGATTGCTTTTATATGTCTGCGGCCTACTCAGGTCTTGGAGCTACATCAGCAGCTATCAGTAGAGGATCAGCGTGTAGTTGCATGTTGTAGATTATGGAGTTTGGCCAATTTACTCAACCTTCAGGTGAATCATAGATTACTAAAAACACTTGCTGAGAGGTGGCATTCTGAGCATAATATCTTCTAGCTACCCACTAGTGAGATGACTGTAACACGTAACAATGTCTGGCGTATACTACATGTTCCTGTCATGGGCTCTAGAGTAGAGTATGAGGCATCCGATGCTGCAGCAATAGTGGATGCTTGTCAAATTTTCTACGATGATACTATTGCTAGGCGCTACCTCAGTTGGGACCACATGGTGGCCAACTACACGCCACTTCATATTTACTTGGCTGGACTGATAGGAGGGTTGATGATGCCAAACCAGGCTCAGCATGGTTTTATGTGTGGCTGGTCATGAGTCATCAAGGATATGATTCGAGCACCTCATTGGTTTTCTTGGGGGAGCTGCATCTTAGCTCACTTATACAAGGAGCTCCATGAGATAGTCTATCAACATTTAAGGACTATGACTGTAGGGAGCCTTATTCTTCAAGTCTGGGTGTGGGAACACATCCCCATCACATGGTCAATTGTAGATAGGCACCGTAATGTAGGTCTGCCCTATATTTATATGTACTTAGGTCTATTACAACAGCCCCATCTAGGCAAGTTAGAGTACTAGCAGTGTGTTCTTGATGATGTCACAGATGTGGTTTAGAGACCTTATGTAGATTGTGAGGGATGGCCATCTAATGTCAAGTAGATGCCATATTTATTTTAGAGTAGGTACCTAATTGGGTGGACCCAATACATTGTTGAGTGATTTTTTATCAAACGTGTGTTTAGGAAGTATGGAAGAGTACAGGGTCTCTCTCAGGAGACATCTATATATGCACACATCAGAGATGAGGAGCCCCAGTGGGGGTCTCGATTGATTTATGAGATAGTGTTGCATGAGATTTCATAGATTGCTCATGTAGACTGGGAGTACCACCTAGAGATACTTGATGGCCATATTACGAATGCCTATCATACACATTATACTCAACACCCATATCCTAGATTCACTGCTCCTAATGAGGTCGCTCCTCACCTAGAGGATGCGCTAGATTATGATCCTTTTGATGATGGTGGTGGCCGAGGCCAAGGTGCTCAAGGTAGAGATATGGGGAGAGGTAGGGATAGAGGATGGGATGGAGGGAGGGATGGTTAGGGAGGTGAAGGTGGAGGAGGTGATGATGGAGATGGTAGGGGTGGTGGAGGTGGAGGCAAAGGAGGTTATAGAAGTAGACGGTAGGCCTCTAGAGGAGATGGTGGACAGAAAAGGTAGAGGATATTGAGAGTCACTTCTCCTCATAGGGATATAGGGCCTTTACTCCATAGGGATGAGCATGTATAGAGGCAAAGGGTAGCAGGGGTGGTGATCAGGCACAACAGTAGGCACACAGAGATCCCACTATAGGCGGTGATGGAGACCCATTGTCATAGTGTGAGCAAGAGAGAGCTTCATTGCAAGTAGAGGTGGCCACCCTCCAAGCGCATTTATCAAAATGAGATACTTAGTTGTCTTAGATGAGAGTGGAGTGTGATAGATATGCTCACACAGCCACCCACTAGGGCCAGAGAGTGACATACTATTTTTCTTTGTATTGTTTTGTTGTTCCTACTGCTCAAAGAGCTCCACTTTATTCTTTTATAGCTCAGTAGTCAGATGGTGCAATGCCTCCACCCATTCCTGGCAGAGCAGATGTACCCCCTCCCGATCATCCATGAGAGGATGAGGGAGCCAGTGAGGCCTGACATTTTGTACTATTTATATCTCTGATATATATCTGTTATATCTTGTATTTGTACCATTTTTTATCAAGACATTCTCTCATGTCCTCTAGACTGTTTATTGTTGATACATTTTTTCATGTGATACTGATACTTTGATACTTGTTTTATCCATGCTCTGACAAATTGTTCTAACATTCTGATATTCACACATTACTAATATATTGATGCTTTTGTTGATTATGATATGGATGTTTTATCTGATTTATCTTGTTTCATATGATGCTTCTAATTTCTACACATGTGGGATATTTGAAATTTGTCTTATGCTTTGGATATTGATGCAATGGTCATACTTGGTCATGATTAGATTAGATGATGATAAAATGACATCATGATATATTTCACTAATATATGCTTACATTTTTATTATTTTCAAAGCTTTTATGAATGTATGGATTATGACTATGTATGAGATGTAATGCAATACGATGTATGAATGTAATGCCCAAAATACTAGCACAAAACACAACAATAATTTTATTTTTTTAAAGAACACTAATCAACAATCTAGGTTGCACACAAGCTTACTAGATAAAAAACTCGAGGCATCAAGACTAACCCAAAATGAATCCTAAGGGGAATCATGGCACGCGTTGGCATGCCAACATCCCTTATTCGTCAGATGACATTAACCAATGAAATAACCCTAACTAGGTTTGGTATAAAAATAGTCTATAAGGTTAACCTTAGTTCAAATTCCAATTAAGTAATAATGAAATTTTCCCAACTCAAAAACTTGGGTAAGGGAACTAAATAGTTGACAATAAAAGATAGAGTTAATTCTAGGGAATGTACCCCTAGATGAGTATGTGATTTATATAAAGCTTCAATACATGATATTAATGTTTTGTCTAAGGAATTTTAAATAGATTAACTAATTTCTCTTATAACCCAATTATTAAAAGGAGATAATAAGGTCATTAATTAAATAATAATTAAATAAAACATCCCATAATTTAAAATAGATATTAATATATACCCATTTCTAATTGTTTAATCTCAAATTAATACAAAATTAATAAAAAAATCAATTAAATAATTTATTCAACATTAGCTTCTCAATTAAATTTAATAATGTTCTATATAATGAGGGTCGATAATTAAGAAGGTCAATTGATAATAATTAAGGGATAATTAACTATCCTTCCTCAACTATAATTATAACATTGATAAACTCCAAATAATTTAAATTTATGTAACCTCTAAAGTTCTAAAACTTAATTAGCAAAATTGAAGTATATAATGTAGAGATTATTTTAATAAAATTTTCAACACTAGCATAACAAATGAAGAATATCTCTTTTATTACTGAATTCAAAATTTCAAAACTCTAAAAGAAAATATAAATAAACCTACACTAATTTTTATCAAAATTATAAGTGAAAATCCAAAGACACTTAAATGAAATAAGCCTAAAGTATTAAATAAAATAAAGTACCACCTACATTAACCAAATTATATATAAATGAAAAAGGAAAAAAATTTCCAAAGAGGGTATCCCTACCCTAATTCGAAATTAGGGTTAGGCCCCACTTTATAGAATGGAAAAACCTTAAATTTTCTCATTTCTTTATGTAGGGATGAGACAGAGAGCTGGGTATTTGAAATTGTGAAGTTTTTTTTGTATTCACACAACTGCACATGTGTGTATACATACCAGAGGTGTGTATATACACACAATTATATTTGTGTAAATATATTTTCACAAGATCTACAATGGAGGGCCTGCGGATTTCTTCCATGGTTTCAACAACCCATTTTCTCTTATTTACCAAGGTAAAGATATCTCTATTAATTAGATTTTTATTTTTTTTAATGTCTCTGTGAGAACAGAGAGCCAATCTCTATTTTCTTACTAACACATTTTCAGAATGATTTGAAAAGAGGGCTTTGTTTCCTTACAAGTTCTGAATAGGCCCTGTATGCTCTATATTAAAAGCTTATTACTTTCTTTTTATTAAACTTTTATATAACTCCAGGGATTTCGAAAAAAATTTAATTCAAACCTAGCAAAAAAAGAAATGTAAATTTTTTAAATCCTGTTACGGAGATCGGACGGCTGTTTTTATTTCTCGCAGGTCGCAAGCCAAGGGGGAAGAGGGGGGGCGGGGGGGGGGTTCATGCCCTACCTGCTGTAATACCCCAAAAATGGGCTATAAGTTCATTAACCTCTATATCGACACATCGAATGAAATTGACATCGAAGTCCTAACCAAAGGCACATCTGAACATCATCGAATCATAACTGATTATCCTAAATTCTGCATCGGGGAATATTCCTAGTAATATTCATAATCATCATAATTATCTTTGATTTAATGATTATTTGGCAATAAATCTAATTTATCCTAATGTTTGATTAATTGAATATTCTAAATATTTAATTAATTAGATTTCATTTGGCCACTTAATTATTTAATTGAATTTAATTCCATTATTCCTAATTATGATATTTAATTTTGACAATAAATCTACAATCTTACAAATAATTGATTAAATATTTTATTTAATTAATTAAATCATTTTTGTCAATTTTTAATATTGTAATTTTGAATAAAAGTTTGATTAAATGATTGATTAACCCATAAATCAATTGTTTTATTTCCAAAATCAGTTAAGTTGAGAATAAATCACTTTATTTATTTATTAATTCATAATTATCCATGTGCACAATCAAAGAGCAGTTAAACTCCAAATCAGAAAATCAATGCAAGTTATTGACTTTTTGGAACTCAACATCATTTTTGAGTTTTAAAGTTGATCTAAACTTCTAATTTGAGTTAAAAAGCTATTTTTGCATGATTTTCATGTTTTTGTGAATTAAATTATCTTTATTTTCAGATAACTCAAAAATCAAGTTGAGTTTATTTGAGTGATTTATGGCTTTCTTTCATGCATCCTCAAAGCCCTGGATTTCTATAAATCAAGGCTTTAGCTCTTCACAAATCATCTCTCAAATCCACAGAATCTCATAATTTACAAACTTATGCTGGTGAATTGCTATCTAGAGAATCAGAGCTTCTTTGCGAATCAACCACGTTTTGTGAGATCACTTTTATTTTCATATTATTGTTAGATCAATTTCATATAGATTAGATTTCATATCAAGTTTTTATCATTCTTATTGCATAGAAAATTAAAAAAATATAGATTCATTGCATTCATATTTCATATCAGTTTTGCATTCAAATCCTTCGTTTAGGTGTCGTCAAGGTCACTGATCTCGATAACAATCTGAGAACATCATACTCGCACCTATTAGAAGGCAATAAATCACCTAGTTAGTTTAGCTTTCAATTCATTGCACGATTTCATTTTTGTTAACCTCTAATGTTTTACTGAAGTGTTGTGTCTATAGATCAAGTACAATTTTCACACACATTTCTGGTGCCCACCGTGGGGCAACCCACCTTTACATGCTAGTTTTGATTTTTTTGGGGAGGTAAAACCCTAAAGTTTCAAAGATTTAATTTTATCTCCCAAACAGCTTAGATTTTTGCTATAAAATTTTTTTCTTAGGTTGGCCACATATCAAGGAAGCTACAGTAAAAAATTTAGAATTTTCTGAAATGTTTTGAATTTTTAATAATTTTTTCTTGAAATTCTGGAAAAAATCAATATCTGACGCAAATCAATATACTTTTTGGAAATTTTTATATTTTTGGAAATCTCTTTAAATTCTATAGGGGTTCCATTCTTTTTATTTTAAATTTGGGCACAATATAATAGCTCAAATAGTTAATTTACAAAAATTAGTATTTTTTGGTAAAACGGGTCTCTAGGGCACAAATGAAGAGATTTTTCTAAAAATTTTACATTTTTTAAAATCTCTCTATTTTTTAGTAGGGGTCTCTATTCTGAATTTTTATTTTTGTGGCCAAAATCATATCAAAAAAATCAGATCTTGTTGACTAGGTCAAATGCAGCAAAAAAAATAAAATTTTGTGATGGGTATGAACTTTTTTTTTTTACATGGTTCAATGAATGATATGAGTTGTCCTTTGGGTTAATTTGTAGTTATTATTGCTGATAATAATTTATTTTTAGAGGTAACCCTAGGGTTTTCATAAGTTGAAGATACGTTGCATATCTTGTTTGCTTGTTTGCTTGTTTTCTTATCGGAGAGTTTGTTGCTTGCTTGCATGGGATTGCTTAACAAAGATAAAAATCAAGTAAATATCTATGCATCATGAGGATCTCAAGTATTCTAATTGTTCTGATAATATTTTTATTTGGACTTAAAATAAATCTCTCGTGTGTCTAGCTTGAGTGCTTCTTTTCATGCTTTTGTTTTACACACTTGCATAATTGATACTAGGTTGTGACACCTTAGGTATTCATTTAAGCAGTCTTAGATACTTGTGATTGATCTAGATTGCTATCTTGGGTTATTGGACTTGCTAATCCATCGGCCCCTTGTTCCACCCCGTGGTTACAATCTCAGCGCCATAAAGGGGAGGGGTCTAGAGGATAGAAGCGTTAATTGTTCCACCAGGCAACCCTTTTGTGCTTTTTAGAACTCACTTGTTTTCTAAGTTGTGAACTCATTTTTAGCTTGTGTGAGGGGTTAATTGTTCCACCTTGTGGACTCACCTCATATTCACTTTAAGCATTAAGTGTTCCTCTTTCTGCTTTTTGGTACTTTTGGTAGATTTACTTTCAGAAATATATTTGTGCTCACATAGTAATTAGGCCATATGAACACTATTTGTGATTCTTGAGAGATTGGATTCCTAGTGAAATCCTTCTTGATGATAGAATCCTTGTAGGTAGAGAGGATACTTAGTGCGTTTCACATTCTACTCAGTTAGTGCATCTTCTCTTATTGATCGATACATTCTCTCTTTGAAGAGGTTGATAGATCACATGGGGTTGACATCATAGACCTTGGTGAAACAAACTTTGTCTTAGCATGTCAAATTAATCTGCTTGCTTTGTTTGGGTTAAAAGTGAAGAGGCATCAAAACCTTGGATCTAGAGCCAAGTCCCCTTGTGGTATCATACTGTGAGTCACCTTTAGAGAGGGTTAACCGTAGCGAATGATCCCTTCATAGGGAAAACTGCGTTGACGGAACCTCAAGCAGTAATAGCCATTTCAGACGTGGTAGTAACAACCACTATATAAATGTCCTTGTGGAAGAAATATTCATAGGTGTGGTTCATTGTTGGGTTGTCAGATCTCCCTAGCAGCTCCTAATTGATTAAATTCTCAGACTGTGTAAAAACCCTGGTGCACCGGGATTGGAGTTCACCCCTTTGGATCATAAAAGTTGCAGAGTCAAACCATTACTAAAAACAATAGTGAGGCCAAATTTTTATTTTATAGGGTATATGTGCATCATTGCAAAACATTTTGGAACATACACAATTAGTGCTTCTGAGGATTAGAATAAATAAGTCACTTGATTGTTCATGCGCAAGGTTGCTTTTGTCCCCTGTTCATTGTTTTCAGACATGCTTGAAATCACTTGCTTGCTATTTTTTGTGCTTGTTTATCTATCTGATTGTTGAAAATGGACAAATCTGTTACAATCCTCAAATCTAGACATTAAAATTTGCAAACAATCCGAATCTGAAAACTCAAAATTTGCAAAATCTGAAGTAAAATTCTTTTCTGGAGTCCACTGTCATCTCAGTCAGTCAAAAATTCATATGAGTTTCTATCAAATGTCATTTCATTACTACCCAACTATCATGTGGTAAAGAACCCAGTGTCACACGAGTCTTTATGCCAGTCAAATTCAAAAAGTCAAATCCTGCTAGCAACTATCGTGCGAGTTTTTGCAACTTTCGTATGAGTTTTTCAACTATCGTTTCATAGCATACCCACTGTCGTACAAGTCTGCAGAGTATCATTTGGGAAAATTTTGAAAGTTGTCAAAAATTGTCAGAATTGCCAGATACTTAGCTTTTTAGCCTATTTCCAGAATCTGTCAAACAAATCACTGTGTCAAGAATAAAACAGTAGCCATTGAGAATCAATACACATATCTCAAAGAATTAGTACACATGAGGAAGAAACTCTAATCACCACTATGATGAAACAAATCCATGCTATGCAAGTCAAACTTAACAAACTTGAGAAAGAAAAGGAACCTAAAGAGTTCTCCATGGAAGCTCTATGCCCTTTTCCATTTGATAAAGACTTGTACATGTCACCATGCCCTCGAATAGAATATGAGCAACGTGATAATCCTTATGATACCTCTTCCACGGAGAGTGACACATCCATCTTTGGAGACTACGATGACTATGATGATGGACAATATAATGATACCTATGACACCTCTGTTCCTAAGAGTCCTTCTCATTTGTTCTTGCTTACTAGAAATGGGATGTCACATTGGATAGATCGTGATGGTGATCCATATAATTTTGATTTTGAAAGAGACTTTGATGATTTATGTGCACAATACCTAGATGATACATCTACTTCTATTGAGGAAGAAAAAGCTTACTGTGCTGATTATAAATGTGTATACTACAAGGATCTCTCCTCTAAGAACTCTCATGCTGAAAATAAAGATTACACTCTCAAGAAAGATCATGTTAATGCTGAACCTTTGTCTTGTGATGGTTCCCTTCCATCCCCTACTTCCTCCAATACCCATACATTTCCTAAAGCTTCCAAGCCTATCAAATCTTTCACAAGTCCTTCATCCACCAAAGGTCCTAATACTTTTTATGTAGTTTCCTATAGTTATCCTCAAGGGCTACCTCTTAAAGAAACTCAAGCTAACCTTCACTTGGCTGCAAATACTTTCAATAATTCTAAACCTAAAGATCCTAAGCCTTCATATGCTATAATTCCTACTCCAGCTAGTCCTTCCCCATCTCTTCCAAAGTCTTCTATACAATTACAACATGATCCCTTGTCCTTAGAAGTAGCTCCTTGTCAAGAGGACTCTAAAAATGATAAAGAAAAGAATATAAAAAAAGATCAAGATCAAGAAACCTCCATGTCATCCAATCCTTTTCATGATGTCTCTTATCCACTTCAAGAGTCTTTTGATCCTACACATCCTTTTTCATGCATTCCACCATGTCTTAAGTCTTCTCCTAAGCAAGATCAAGCTACTACTTACACTGTTGAGCTTATTGACAATCAAAATAACCTTGCTACACTTGTGCTTTCCAAAGATGATACTTCCATTAAGGTTGGTAAAAATGGTGTTGTTACTTCCAATGTTAAGCCTATTGAAAATCAAGAGAAAAATTATGCGCTTATGCTATCCAAAGATCCTTGTCAAGATCAAAGTCTTCCATCTTCTTATTCTACCACTTCATGTTCATTTCCACTTTCTACTCTTCCTAAGTCTTTGCAAGCTTTGAACAATCCTATCAAAGAAGGTGCTCATATTCAAGATGTCCATGATTCTATTGAAAATTCTAATGCTCACTCTAAAGATGCTAATATCCTTGGTTGTCATATAGATGCTGATGAACTTATTGATTATCCTTTTGTATCTTCCATGTCCATCCTTGGACCTCTTCCACCACTACAAAGGGCTTCACATCTACCTTCCATCTTTGGTCCTTATGTCCCTTCACTTTCCCCTCCTAACTCTCCTAATTCACCATCCATCTTGGGTCCTTACATCCCTCCATCTCCCATCTTTCCTCAAGATCAACATAGATGCATACCCTTGAATCCTTTTCATCCACCCACCCATTTAAACTAGTCATATCCTCCTTCTTCCACAAGTCCCAAGTCTTTTGGAAGTAACTTGAATGTTTAATACAAGAAAAAGAAGCAATACAAGAATCCACCAAAAAAAGAAGATCACCATGTCTCCTCTAATCGACATGGAGGCATAAAGTCAAAAGAGATATCTAAAAAAAAAACTACAAGACAAGTATGGGTTTCAAAATCCATCATTAATGATATTCTCTCTAGATCATCAAAAAGAAATGAAAAGCCTACGGCTATATGGATTCCAAAGTCTCTCTTGAAAGAGTCTGGTTTTGAGAAAAAAGTAAAGTTGACAATCAAGCTTCCAAATGCTTCCACTTCATCTTCTTCCAAAAGCATTCTTCCATTCCATGCACCTAAACCACAACCTCTGCTATCCATTCACCATATTCCTTCATATATTCTTTCATTCATGTTTCCTCCATCCTCTCGCCACCCTTCAAGGTGTGTGTTGACGTTGATCTTGCCTTCCTTTCCATCTACCCTTTCATAATCCTTCCATTCATTATCCTTCTACCTTCTATCCATTTTCCTCATTTGCCTATTCCTCCTATCTTCCAACCTCACTCACTTTACATAAAACCCTATCCTCCATTTTTCTCTTCCATATTTCTTTTCCTATGAGCATCTTTGAGCATATCATTTTAATCTTTGGCATATCATGGTTTATCCTTTCAAGGAGCATTATCTAAAGAGCTTGCCTTCTTCCAAAAAAAAAATGAAATTTTTTTTTGAAAATGTGCCTTGGTGAAAACATGGAAACATGCGCCTTGGTAGCAAAAGTAAAGAGAAATAAATTCATCCTACAGTGAAAACCACTCCCTTGTGGCACCTTGGATAAGTACCATGATGAAAACCTAGCAGTCAGGCATCATGCGTAGTTCTTCTACATATTTCATCCATTCCATCTTCTCTCTTTGATCTTAACAATGTTGATCTATACACGAACATTTGGCTATTTTGTGAGCTATCTTATGATGATCTTTCTTTCATTCCCTTCCTCTTTAGCCTTCATGTCTATTTTCCTCCATTCATTTTCACCTATCGCTATCCTTTTCCCGTTTCATCTTGATCTAATAAAAGAAAAGAGAAAGAGTAAAACACGATGCTTTGAAACCTCTTGACATGTCTACTCCTTTGGACTACATCTTTTCCTTCTTTGGCATTGCACTTTTGTGACTTATCCTATGATGGCCTTTCATTGCTTGTCCAAATGTGCTTTACATGACAATTTTTCCCTAGCTTGGGTATTCTTGAGGAGTTTTCCCTTGAGGATTTCTCCCCTTCATTCTCTTGTCTTCCATCTCTTCCACCAGCTTGTCAATCCCTCTTGTTCTCCACCTTGCTAGACATTGGGACTGCATAATATGATCTTGCTTGGGAGTTTGCAATGGAAAAAGATGCTATCAAGTATACCAAGTATCAGAATAGGTATCAAAACAAGTATTAGAATAAGTATCAGAACAAGTGTTAGAACTAGTATCAGAACAAGTATCAGAACAAGTATCAGAACCAAGTATCAGAACAAAGTATCAGAACAAGTATCAGAACAAGTGTCAAAACTAGTATCAGAATAAGTATCAGAACAAGTATCAGAACCAGTATTAGAACTAGTATCAGAACCAGTGTCAGAACAAGTATCAGAACACCTACTGGGGCTACACCTTTCACTTTATTTTATGGTTCTAAAGTGGTACTACCTATTGAGGTTGAAATCCCATCACTAAGAATTAGAATGCATGGTCTAGTAACTAATGATGACTACAGAGTGTCTAGGTTGCAAGAACTTGAACTACTAGATAAGCACAGACAAGCAGCATATGATCATCTCAGAGTATATCAAAAGAGAATGTCTAGTGGTTACAACAAGAAAGTTAGACACAAAGAATTCCAGGTTGGTGATCTAATCTTGAGAGAGAATCCAAAACATCAATCACATCGAGAATGCAAGGGGAAGTTTGAACCCAACTGGCTGGGTCCCTTTGTTATCACTACTACTTTTGGCTCTGGTGCCTATCAACTCTCAATGACTAAAGGAGAACAACTCTGAGAACCAATCAACATTCTCCATCTGAAGAAATTCTACGCCTAAGGCATTCAGTCTATGGTAAAATATCCTAAAAAAATCTTTAAAATCTAAAAAAGTCCTAAAAAATGATTATCTTGGTGAAAACCTAGAAATGGGCACCTTGATGATTCACAAAAAAAGTGAAAAATATCAAAAGTACAAAAAAAATTGAAAAAATGAAAAATACAAAAAAATGAGAAAAAGAAAAAGTGCCTTGGTGAAAACCTGGAAACGGGCGCCTTGGTAGCAAAAATAGAATCTCTACCAAGATGGTGAAAACCTAGCAAACGGGTGCCACTTGTTTCAAAATGCTCCATCTATCAGTGCAATCTTGGTCTTTCCCAACTTTCAGTCTTGCTTTAGTTTGTACATATCTCCCAGTTTGTTTCTGCATTCTTGTTCTCAATAAGTCAGTTTGTACACCAATCAGCTCAAGCGTATGTATCCTATCAATGTTTAAACACTTGGAGGTAATCACAGTCATATCCTATGGTCTCTAGTGTATCTTAGACATATCATATCTAGTCAGAGTCCTTTGAAGCTTCATCCAAGTTAGTCAATCTATCTTGTCTCCAGAAATGATTTTGCATCTACAAACAATGCAATCAACATCAAACTGAAAACTGAAAATAATCTATGCTTTTTACAATGCTTTTATCTCCTTGTATGCTTACTGATTTGCATTGAGATTTTTGCATATTGTGTCCCTTTGAGCTCTTTGATGATGTCCTTTATAGGATTTAGAGAGTGATGACTGGGGGCATAATCTTTTCTTTGTCTTCTACTTATATGTGAAAATCTAACAACTTTGGAAATTCTAGATTGAAATGGTGTCCGACTGTAAGAGCCTCTATCTCAAATTGGATGGCCATGCGTACCTCAACCATTGATACCTAGAAAATTCAAGGAAGTTTGATCTAACTATTGTCTTTTTGAGTGAGTTCTTTCCCCTACTGTGAAACCTGATCTTACCTAAGGATGTGAACGATAAAGGGTCACTATGGGTAATTCACATTGGATTTAGAATGATCTCTTGACTGTTTGATGTGTTTGCAATGCAAGGCATATTCTGGTCATCATGACATTTATGTTTTGATGCTTATACAAATTGCTATATCAAAATGGACATGATATTCAGGTCATCCTGGCGTTTATGCCTTGGTGCTTATATCAAATCTGATATTCTGAAAACAAAATCAATATTCATATATCCATGATTGTCATAATCAGTGGGTGTTGTATTGATTCTTGCGCATACAAATTGATATTCATATGTCTATAGTTTCATAACTAGTGGGCATTGTATTGATTTATCCGGTTACCTAAAATTTTAATGATGATAACAAATCGACACATGATCAATGACTAGGTCCTAGGTCTTAGGTTGCATTTCATACTGCATGTCTCTTTACATTTTTGCATGTTTGCATGATCTCACAATGGTTGGCTAAACTTCAATGCTTAAATGATTCTTCAATCACATCTTCAAATCTAACAAGAGTTGAATCTCACATGAAGGTTCCTCCAACATAACAGCAAGTAGAATCTTTTTTCGGGATCAAAATCAAAATCTGAGATCATTTATATTATTAACTACTTGCATAATCAACCTTCAATCATCATAGAAATCCAGTATTCAACTTAACTGATTATCTTATGTCAAACTATCAAAATTTCAACTTGGTCAACTATGGCCAACTCATGGTTTAACCTAGTCAAACTTGGTCTTCAGGACCTCTAAACGATGCAGAATGCATTCTCAAACATGTATAACCACTTCTTAAATCAATTAACATGCTTCTGAACTATCAACATTGAATTCTCTTGTCAAGTTTCAATTTTAATCCCAAAGCGAGCATGGTATTGCATATCATTCAAAGTCTATAATCAAATTTGAAATTATATCTTTCCTCAGTAATCAAGACAACAACCATGTCTAGTGGTTGATTCATCAAAAGACCTCATCACTTGGGGAAAATCAATCATCACTCGAGGCATATCAGATTCCTCGAGATCCATATCAATCTAGTACTCTCCTAATCTTGTCAATTGTATCAGTTTTTGCAACTATCAATTCAATTGTGTTATTTCTTTGATTCTTCGGTAAATGAAGGGTTTAGATGTGATACCTACATGATTCTTCTAAGGACAATCGAGTCTGGAATCGGTCACTCACTTCTTCGCAATCATAAGGTTTGAAATCAAGTGTTTTGACACTTCTTTGCAATCATTGGTTCATTACTTTTATAGTTTCCATTATCTTTGGTCATTCAGGACCTGTTATCTTCATATCAAATCTGTCAATCAACTTCTGTCTCATATCAATTATCAAACATCAGTTTCATATCTTTATCAAACACAGACTATCTTTGAACCACTGTGCTTCACACAGTAAGTTCATTAACCTCTATATCGACACATCGAACGAAGTCAACATCGAAGTCCTAACCAAAGGCACATCTGAACATCATCGAATCATAATTGATTATCCTAAATTCTGCATCGGAGAATATTCCTAATCATCATAATTATCTTTGATTTAATGATTATTTGGCGATAAATCTAATTTATCCTAAAGTTTGATTAACTGAATATTCTAAATATTTAATTAATTAGATTTAATTTGGCCACTTAATTATTTAATTGAATTTAATTCCATTATTCCTAATTATGATATTTAATTTTGACAATAAATCTACAATCTTACAAATAATAGATTAAATATTTTATTTAATTAATTAAATCATTTTTGTCAATTTTTAATATTGTAATTTTGAATAAAAGTTTGATTAAATGATTGATTAACCCATAAATCAATTGTTTTATTTCCAAAATCAGTTAAGTTGAGAATAAATCACTTTATTTATTTATTAATTCATAATTATCCATGTGCACAATCAAAGAGCAGTTAAACTCCAAATCAGAAAATCAATGCAAGTTATTGACTTTTTGGAACTCAACATCATTTTTGAGTTTTAAAGTTGATCTAAACTTCTAATTTGAGTTAAAAAGCTATTTTTGCATGATTTGCATGTTTTTGTGAATTAAATTATCTTTATTTTCAGATAACTCAAAAATCAAGTTGAGTTTATTTGAGTGATTTATGGCTTTCTTTCATGCATCCTCAAAGCCCTGGATTTCTATAAATCAAGGCTTTAGCTCTTCACAAATCATCTCTCAAATCCACAGAATCTCATAATTTGCAAACTTATGCTGGTGAATTGCTATCTAGAGAATCGGAGCTTCTTTGCGAATCAACCACGTTTTGTGAGATCACTTTTGTTTTCATATTATTGTTACATCAATTTCATATAGATTAGATTTCATATCAAGTTTTTATCATTCTTATTGCATAGAAAATTAAAAAAATATAGATTCATTGCATTCATATTTCATATCAGTTTTGCATTCAAATCCTTTGTTTAGGTGTCGTCAAGGTCACTGATCTCGATAACAATATAAGAACATCATACTCACACCTATTAGAAGGCAGTAAATTACTTGGTTAGTTTAGCTTTCAATTCATTGCACGATTTCATTTTTGCTAACCTCTAATGTTTTACTGAAGTGTTGTGTCTAGAGATCAGGAACAATTTTCACACACACACCCGCCACTCCACTATGGAGTGCGAAGGACATTTATCCCACCCGCACCCATAGTGGGTGGCGGCAGGGTTCTGTTCTACCACTTCCCTTAGGGGGGCGGTGGCAAAGGGGGCCTCTGCCCACACAGTTGGGGCTTTGGCCCTGCCGTGAGTTGCGCGTGAGGGTCTGCAATAGCAACCCCAAAAAAAAAAAAAATTTAAATTAATTTTTTTCTTTCATAAGTTTTTTTTGTTTATTTAATATGTACTTAAAAAATTTTATATATATATATATATATATATATATATATATTAGTATATATGTATACAACATTAAGAGTATACATATATGCTAACATATATATAGTCTATTTTTTTTTAAGATTAAATAAGTTATATATATTTTTACACAATCTGTGTACTAATATATATTAATATATATATAAATAGCAACACATAAACTGTTTATCAATGGTTCAAATAACAAAATAGGATTATTTGCGATGCATGTGTAAGTATGTTTATGTTTTCATATATTTCAAATTAATTATTATGTTAATAAAACTAATGTAGATCCATGCATTTTTTGTTTTATAATTTAATCATTAGAATTCCATTTTTTTATTTGAAAATTAATCAAATGAATTGTGTTCTACATTCAATGATAGACAAATTTATAAATCAGAAGCTGAATGCATTTCATGAGTTTTGTAACATATAAATAATTCAATTAAAACTTAAATACTACTTTTATGTATGTGAATAAAGACGTAAAAATGTGAACATTCTAACAGTAAGTTTTTAGTTTCATTAACTTAGGTTATATAGAAATTTAATTAAATAAAGTTTCTTGTACTTTCCTCATAACAAAAAATAGGACTAAAACTCAAATTTATATATAGATTCATTTATGCATATTCATGATAAATTCTATATTTCCAAAAAAATTATAGTAAGAAATTTACATCCTATTATGTAAATAATACTAAAAATATATTTATTTATTTTGAAATGCTCTCACAATATGAAATCTTTACTTAAAGAATGTAACTTAAATTTATGTTTTCCTCATATGATTTACAGCAACAGTTACATAATTTTTCTAATTGTAAAAAGGAAACTAAATCTAATTAATTTGTAGAAACATTAGAATTACAACATTTAACTTACTACAAATTCCCTTAATGCAAGAATTTCATAAATCATTCTCATACAATTCATTTTTAAAACAACTATACAAATTCCACCATGAACTTTTCTATCACCCAAACTTGACAATTTATTCAACTCATCCCTTATGCAAATCTACAACAAAACATTTCTTACATGACCATGGAGGCTCACCTCCCAGCCAAGGCCATTATATGGCCACCCCCAAGCTAGGGGAAACAAGGTAGGATAGGATGCATACATACACATACACACCAACTAAACTTGAACAAGATGAAAATTTTACAACATAAACTCCCAATCCCAAGGTTTCACAAAGGATCACATTGATCCTACAATGGGTGAAGGTGGAAACAATCTTTGGAGAGGCCATACTTCAAACAACAACAATTCCTTTCTTCTCTTACAAAACATGCCTTCACAAGGCTCAACTCAACAAACTTTCTCATCTCATAGATCACAAATCAATCTCCTTTATGGCCCCCAATTTGCAACAAAATTAGGCTACATGGATGCCCATACATCCATGCTCTACACAAAATATTTTCCCAACTAATCCCTTCACCCCAAGAATCTCAAATCCTCCCAAGGATGAGTGTAGTCTTGCACTCCCAAAACATTCATAAACAAACAAAGAAAGGAAAAGACTACATGAAATCAATTTGAAAGCACAATACAACATTCTCACAACATAATTCAACAAAACTATACATTTACATAAACAAGTCTTTCATGATAGATGCACCTACCTTCCTTCAAGAATATGGAAATGTGAATTTTGATGGAGAGCTCAATTTTCCCTTTCCTAGAATTTCCTTCTCCTTCTCTAAGCCTCTAGATCTACCAAGATGAAATTCTCCTCCAAAAACCAAAATCAAAGTAGTAGAAGTGTTTCTCCCTCTAGTCTCATTTTCCTATTAGAAAAAGCATTCCTTCCTCTCTACCCTCATCCCAAGGTGAAGTAGATATCTTGGTTCTTGTTTTCTTTCCACATGCCCTTAACTAAAGAATGGGAGGAAAATAAAAACATGGGGAAAGGAACTAACCTTGAAGGCATACCCAATTTCGTCACTCTCAAAGAAGGCTCTCTTTGAGAGGCCATTTGGAAGCTCTGGGTGATGAAAAAGGTAAAAATTGACCCTCAAACCTATGTATATGCATTGGGGTACCTAAAACTAACCTTAACCACTCCCTAGAGCTCAATTTGACCTCTCTAAAACCCATGTGAAGTTAACTAATGAAAATGGGAAAGATGTGACTCATGCCTTGGTTCCCTAACCAATTAGCTACACCTAGGGACTCACAAGGTGACTTAGGGGTAAGATAAGGTCAAGCATTCCACTTAGGCATGCCAACACATAGCACTAGTGTCAAATGACACAACAAAAGAAAGCACACATCATGCCACTTAATTTACACATGGCATGCCAAATGGATAAATATATTTACATTTACACACATAATTTGCATCCAATTATGCACCTTAAGACACTTACAAATTACATTCACTCAACATCACATTTATGAATTAAAAACACATAAAAACAAGGTCGTTCTCTTCATAGAGTCGACCTTGGCCTTTACTATTTTCACATTGATCCATCCTTTTTTCCCCGCATTTAAAACCATGGTCATAATTCTGCACACTTGATTTAGATATCAGTACCACATGAAATCATCACATATATAATCATATCGAAAGAGAAATAGGATCTATAATAACATTCAAATATGAATACATTGAGAAACTGCATTTCATGATTTCAACATAAACATAAACCATATTGTATCCTATTTCTATAAGAATATCATGTAAGTTCAATTTCACTTAAACAAGTAACCCTAAGTCAAATGCAAAACCATTACATTAGGAAACCAACATCACAATTATCTCAATTTCCTATTCCTTATGATAATGTAAACCAAATGTGAAATCCAGAATTCAATTATCTTTCTATATAATAAAGTCAAGATGAATCTAACATAAGCATGTAAAGGTACGTCTAACATCATCATCCATATAATCAAGTAAAATCATCACATAATGTCTAATGATAAGAAGTCATAATCAAAATAGGTCTAATATCTCAAAACAATGTATCATCTAGATAGTTCGTAAGTGAAAACATTAGTCGAGCTAAGATGGGTCAGGCTAGGACCTCACATCCTCCCCCCTAGGCATGAACTTCCTCCTTGAGTTCATCGAATAGATGGGGATACTGAGCTCTCATCTATGTTGTACCCTCCCAAGATGTTGTGACCTCATCATAGAAATCCCACTGAATGCTAACCTGGTCTAGCTCTTGGTTTCGAAGGGCTAGGGTCCTACGATCCAGTATACCAATGGGCTCCAAAGCTAGCTTCCCATCTGACTCCACCTGTAAAGCATCCCAATAAATCATATGAGACTCATCATAAATATATTTCCTCAAAAAAGATACATGAAACACATCTTGGATGTGTGACAGGCTAGGTGGAAAAACTAAACAATATACAACTGGGCCTATCCTCTCCAAAATCTCAAAAGGTCTAACAAAGTGAGGGGCCGGCTTAGAACCCTTTCCAAAATGGATTGGGCTCTTATACGGACACACTCTCAAAAAGACTCTATCCCCAACCAACTAATCCCTATCAATCCTCCCAATATCTACATACTTTATTTGTCAATCCTAGGCCTCTCTAAGATGTTGCCTGATCAGATCTACCTATTGCTCCATCTGTTTGACTAACTCTAAACCAATAGAAACCCTATCTTCAATCTTATCCCAACTCAACAGCATCCTGCAAGGTCTACCATACAAGGCCTGGTAAGGAGGCATACCCAAAGATGTATGATGCCCATTATTATAGGAAAACTCAACTAAATATAGGTACTCCTCCCACCTAATTTGATGATCCATCACATGCATGTGTAGCATGTTCTCTAACACCTAGTTGACTCTCTCAGTTTGACCATCTATCTCTGGATGATAAGTTGTGCTGAAGTTGAGCCTGGTGCCCAAATCGGTCTAAAGCTCTCTCCAAAAAGATGAATTAAATAGAGAATCCCTATCAGATATAATCATACAAGGAATTCCATGAAGTCTAACAATATCTCTCAAGAAAACCTGTGCCACTGCAGGTGTTGTAAAGGTAGTACAAATAGGTGATAAGTGGGATACCTTGGTCAACCTATCCACTGTCACCATAATAGCATCATGGTGATGAGATGACATAGGAAGACCAACTATAAATTCCATGGATATAACATCCCACTTCCACTCAGGTATCTTATGCAGCTAAAGAAGCCCACCTGGATGGTGGTGCTCCACCTTAACTCTTTGACACTCCAAGAATCTAGCCACAATCTCTGCAATGTGCATCCTCATACCCGACCAATAATAAAGTTGTCTCAAATCTACATGTAACTTCTTGACTATGGGGTGTGCTGCATATGGTGCTCTATGGGCCTCAAGAATAATGAAGTCACACAACCCACCGAAAGAAGGTACATAAATGCATCCTCTGTGGAGAAGAAGACCATCAGACTCTAGGGTATAATCTAAGAACTTCCCCTCAAGGGGTCTCTGAGCCTAAACCAACTGAAAAACCTCCAAATAGAATCCATCCTCATGCAAGTGTTGCAGTATGCATCCTCTCAAATATGTGCTAGTAGTCATAACTAAAAGTTCATGACATCTCCTGCTCAAGGCATATGCTACCACATTATCCTTACCCTAGATGTAATGAACATCAAAGTCATACTCACAAAGGAACTTCATCCACCTCCTCTGCCTAGCATTAAGATTTAGTTGTGTGAATATGTACTACAAATTTTAATGATTTGAGTGAAACTCAAATATATGACCCAATAGGAAATGTCACCACCTCACCAAAGCATGCACCACTACTGCTAGCTCTAGGTCATGGGTAGGGTAGTTAAGCTTATGAGTCTTGATTTTCCTAGACTCATAGGAAATAGCTTTACCACCCTGCATAAGCACTACTCCAATCCCATCCAATGATGCATCTTTGCATACTAAGAAGTCCACTGATGGATCTGGTACTACAAGGATAGGTGTGCTAGTAAGTACTCTCTTGAGCTCCTAAAAATCTCTCTCACACCTCTCTGTCCACTCAAACTTCTTCCCCTTTCTCTAAAGGGAAGTGATAGGATGGGCTACTCTATAGAATCCCTCAATAAATCATCTATAATAGCCTACAAGATCCATTAAACTCCTAACCTCTATCACACTAGTAGGTGTTGGCTAATCCATAATCACTCTAATCTTAGATGGGTCAACTGAGATTTCATCTCCTAATATCACATGGTCTAGGTAATGAACCTTTGATCTGAAGAAGGCACACTTTGACAAACTATCAAACAGCTGACTATCCCTCAAGCACTGCAAGACCTATCTCAAATGCTCCTCATGCTCATGCTCATCTCATAAGTAGATCAAAATTTTATCTAAGAACACCACCACAAATCTATCTAATAATGAGTGAAATAATCCATTCATGAGGCTCATGAATACGGCTAGAGCATTCATGAGTCCAAAAGGAACCACGGTAAACTCATAATGGCCATAGTGTGTACAAAATGTAGTCTTGTGGATGTCACTCTCCATAATCCTCAACTGGTGATACCCTGACTTCAAGTCTATCTTTAAGAACACACGGGCACCCTGAATCTGATCGAACAAATCATCTATCCTAGGAAGTGGGTACCGATTCTTGATGGTCACCTTATTTAGTTTTTGGTAATCCATACACAACCTAAGAGATATGTCCTTCTTCTTAACAAAGATGATAGGTGCACCCCATGGTGATACACTAGGATGAATGTGCCCTTTCTCCAAGAGCTCCTCCAACTGAATCTTCATCTTGCTGAGCTCATGGGTAGTCATCCTATAGGGTTCTCAAGATATGGGCTCTACTCCTAGCACAAGATCAATGTAAAAATCCATTGCTCTATGTGGTGGAATACCAGGTAGCTTTGATAGAAATACATCTGCAAACTCCTATAAAATAGGGTGGTCATCAAGGGAAGTCTCCTTCTCAACCTCCTCCTCTTTGTCACTAATGGTGATGGAAAACAACTGACAATCCTTTCACATGCATCGCTTAAGCTACATAGAAAAAATCATATGAAGAGATATAGGTCTATGAACTCCTAAGATAACTGAGGACACCCCATCATCATCCACACACTCAAATCTCTTTTGTCTACAATCCATCTTGGCTTTGTGGGCATAAAGTCAATCCATGCTAAGAACGACATCATAGGATCCTAGTGGTGTGACACGAAGGTCAACTGAGGTGGTCATGTCCCCAATCTATAACTGACATCCCCTCACTAAGGAACTAACTGACACCCTAGTGCCTGAGGCTAACCCAACCTCCCAACTGACATCCTACCTAGCTACCACTAGCCCAAAATGCTCCACTATAAAAGGTGTAATAAAAGAGTCAGTAGCTCCTGAATCAAAAAGGATAAAAATGCTACTACCTCTAATTGTGCATGCAGCCTCAATAACTGTAGCCTAATGCTTAGCTTGGTGGTTATCAACCACTACAAATACTCAATGGGATCTACCCATGTCTCCTATGGTAGGCTCTAAAGCTGCCACTCTCTGACTGTCGGCTAGATGACCCATAGGATAGTCTCTATCAATGTGCCCCATAGCACCACATGTATAGCATGGACCTCATTCTTTTATCTGAATCCCCTAAGGTATAGACTACTAATGTCCTCCTATCATACTAGATCCACTATAGCCACCTCTAGATGACTAATTCTAAGCTCTCTGATCTTGTCAAGAACTCTATGAATGCCACTGTTTGGGCTTAGATCTCTACTGTCCCTATGGAGGTCTTTGTCTATAACTCTGCTGAGACTATTGTTGTTGTTGTTGCTAAGGTGCTCTAGAAGACCTTGAGGAGTTCTTCTAATTTCCCTTTTAGTGGGATTTATGGAAACCAGAAGACTATGGTGCAAAACTATGGTTATGTGACCTGTCATGTGCATCATGAGACCTATTATGGATCTCCTCAACAATCATGGCCCTCTCTACAATATTGTGTAAATCACCTGAAGGAACCTTCTTCACCCTATCAGCTATAGCATAGTTCAACCCTTTAATAAAGTAGTTGACCTAAAGTTTCTCATCCTTCATAGAATCCACATACGGAAGGAGCTTGAGGAACTTACTCTCATACTATACTATAGATAGACCTCTTTGTTGTAGGTCATGAAACTCGTCAATGCAACGCTGCCTGAAGTGCTCTGACATATATCAAGCTTTGAATCTCTCAAGAAAGGTCTCCCATGTGAGGCTGTATATGACTAGGTGGCTCTTATACTCCTCCTACCTCCACCAAGTAGAGGCAGTCCCTCTCAGCATGTGTACTACAAATCATGCCTTAAGGTTACTCTCGTAAGGATGCAACCCAAAACAAAACTTGAGGCTCAAAAGCCAAGCCTCACCCTCTTTCCCACCTGTGGATCCTAAAAAGGGTGGTGGTTGTAGTCCTATAAGATCCCTGATCTGGTCCCCTGTATCACAGGGTACTCTTGACACTACCATTGGTGGTGGCTTTGGCATGTGAATGGACTCATCCTCATGATCTACCTGCTCCTCAACCTGCCTAGTAGTAGGACTCCTACTCCTCTCCCGAGCCTTAGCCTACTGACCTCCTAGAGGCAATCTATCCATAATAATACCAGCTAAAGTCTATAGTGCATTAAGTATATCCTGGTCAGGATTAGGTGGCGACACAAGAGGGGGTCCCTGCTCATCACCTACTCCCTTGGCTGCCTACTATGTACCCTCTACTACCACATGGCCACCTCTGGCTCTCCATCTAGGTTGGGGAGCATTCCGCATGATTGGAGGCATCCTACACTAAGGTAGAAAACAAATAGTGAGTTGGAAAATGTAATGGGTTTAGGTTCCTAGAGTAGAAACTGTGCTCTGATACCAGAATGTAATGCCCAAAATACTAGGACAAAACACAACAATAATTTTTTTTTTAAATAACACTAATCAATAGTCTAGGTTTCACATGAGATTACTAGATACAAAACTCAAGGCATAAAGACTAACACAAAATGACTCCTAAGGGGAATCATGGCATGCACTAGTGTGCCAACATCCCTTATTTGTCGAATGACATTAACCAATGAAATAACCCTAACTAGGTTTGGTATAAAAATAGTCTATAAGGTTAACCTTAGTTCAAACTCCAATTAAGTAATAATGAAAGTTTTCCAACTCAAAAACTTGGGTAATGGAACTAAATAGTTGCTGATAAAAGATAGAGTTAATTCTAGGGAATGTACCCCTAGATAAGTATGTGATTTATATAAAGTTTCAATACATGATATTAATGTTCCCTCTAAGGAATTTTAAATGAATTAACTAATTTCCCTTATAACCCAATTATTAAAAGGAGATAATAAGGTCATTAATTAAATAATAATTAAATAAAACATCCCATAATTTAAAATAGATATTAATATATACCCATTCCTAATTGTTTAATCTCAAATTAATACAAAATTAATAAAAATAATCAATTAAATAATTTATTCAACATTAGCTTCTCAATTAAATTTAATAATGTTCTATATAATGAGGGGTCAATAATTAAGAAGGTCAATTGATAATAATTAAGGGATAATTAACTATCCTTCCTCAACTATAATTATAACATTGATAAACTCCAAATAATTTAAAATTATGTAACCTCTAAAGTTCTAGAACTTAATTCGCAAAATCGAAGTATATAATGTAGAGATTATTTTAATAAAATTTTCAACACTAGCATAAAAAATTATGAATACTTCTTTTATTATTGAATTCAAAATTTGAAAACTCTAAAAGAAAATATAAACAAATCTACACTAATTTTTCTCAAAATTATAAGTGAAAATCCAAAGACACTTAAAATAAAATAAGCCTAGAGTATTAAATAAAATAAAGTACCACCTACATTAACCAAATTATATATAAATGAAAAAGGAAAATAATTTCCAAAGAAGGTATCCCTAACCCTAATTTGAAATTAGAGTTAGGTCCCACTTTATAAAATGGAAAATCCCTAAATTTTCTCATTTTTTTATGCAAGGATGAGGCAGAGAGCTGGGTATTTGAAATTGTGAAGTTTTTTTTGTATTCACACAAGTGCACGTGTGTGTATGCACACCAGAGGTGTGTATATACACACAAATACATTTTTGTAAATATATTTTCACAAGATCTACAATGGAGGGCCTGCAAATTTCTTCCATGGTTTCAACAACCCATTTTCTCTTATTCACCAAGGTAAAGATATCTCTATTAATTTGTTTTTGTTTTTCAAATGTCTCTATGAGAACAGACAACCAATTTCTATTTTCTTTCTGAGACATTTTCAAAATGATTTAAAAAGGGGGATATGTTTCCTTACAAGTTCGGGATAGGCCCTACATGTTCTATATTAAAAGCTTATTACTTTCTTTTTATTAAACTCTTATATAATTGCAGGGATTTCGAATAAAATTTAATTTAAACCTAGAAAAAAAAATGTAAATTTTTTTTACCCTGTTATGGAGGTTGGACGGTCGTTTGTATTTCTTGCAGGTTGCAGGCCGAGAAGGAAGAGGGGGGGTTTTGTTGCCTACCCACCTCTCCACTATGGAGTGTGGAGGACATTTATCCCACCCGCACCCATAGCGGGTGGTGATAGGGTTCTGTGTTGTCGCTTCCCTTAGGGGGGCGATGCAATAGGGGGCCTCCGCCCAGTCGATTGGTGCTTTGGCCCTATCGTAAGTTGCACGCAGGGGTCTGCAACAGCAACCCCCAAAAAAAAAAAATTTATTTATTTTTCTTTCATAAATTGTTTTTGTTTATTTAATATGTATTTAAAAAATTATATATATATATATATATATATATATATATATATATATATATATATATATATATATATATATATATATATATATATATATATATATATATATATATATATATATATATATATATATATATGTATATATATATATATGTATATATATATATATGTATATATATATATATGTATATATATATATATATATGTATATATATATATATGTATATATATATATATATGTATTTATGTATGTATGTATGTATGTATGTATGCATGTATGTATGTATGTTACATTAAGAGTATACATATATGCTAACATATATATATTTTTACATATTTTATGTACTAATATATATATATTAATATATATAAATAGAAATACATAAATTTTTTATCAATGGTCCAAATAATAGAATAGGATTATCTAAGATGCATGTGTAAGTATGTTTATGTTTTCATATATTTCAAATTAATTGTTCTGTTAATAAAACTAATGTAGATCCATGCATTTTTTGTTTTATAATTTAATCATCAAAATTTTTATTTTTATTTTGAAAATTAATCAAATGAATTGTGTTCTACATTCAATGATAGACAAATTTATAAATCAGAAGTTGAATACATTTCATGAGTTTTGCAACATATAAATAATTTAATTAAAAGTTAAATACTACTTTTATGTATGTGAATAAAGACATAAAAATGTGAACATTCTAACATTAAGTTTTCAGTTTCATTAACTTTAGTTATACAGAAATTTAATTAAATAAAGTTTCTTATACTTTCCTCATAATAGAAAATGGGAGTAAAACTCAAATTTATATACAAATTCATTTATGCATATTCATGATAAATTCTATATTTCCAAAAAATTTACAATAAGAAATTTACATCCTATTATGTAAACAATACTAAAAATATATTTTATTTTTTTGAAATGCTTTCACAATATGAAATCTTTACTTAAAGAATGTACCTTAAATTTTTGCTTTCGTCATATTATTTACAGCAATAGTTACATAATTGTCCTAATTGTAAAAAGGAAACTAAATCCAATTAATTTTCAGCAACATTAGAATTACAACATTTAACTTACTACAAATTCCCTTAATGCAAGAATTTCATAAATCATTCTCATACAATTCATTTTTAAAACAACTATACAAATTCCACCATGAACTTTTCTATCACCCAAACTTGACAATTTATTCAACTCATCCCTTATGCAAACCTGCAACAAAACATTTCTTACATGACCATGGAGGCTCACCTCCCAGCCAAGGCCATTATATGGCCACCCCTGAGCTAGGGAAAACAAGGTAGGATAGGATGCATACACACACATACACACCAACTAAACTTGAACAACATGAAAATTTTACAACATAAACTCCCAATCCTAAGGTTTCACAAAGGATCCCATTGATTCTACAATGGGTGAAGGTGGAAACAATCTTTGGAGAGGCCATACTTCAAACAACAACAATTCCTTTCTTCTCTTACAAAACATGCCTTCACAAGGCTCAACTCAACAAACTTTCTCATCTCATAGAGCACAAATCAATCTCCCTTATGGCCCCCAATTTGCAACACAAGTGGGCTACATGGATGCCCATACATCCATGCTCTACACAAAATATTTTTCCAACTAATCCCTTCACCCCAAGACTCTCAAATCCTCCCAAGGATGAGTGTAGTCTTGAACTCCCAAAACATTCATAAACAAACAAAGAAAGGAAAAGACTACATGAAATCAATTTGAAAGCACAATACAACATTCTCACAACATAATTCAACAAAACTATACATTTACATAAACAAGTCTTTCATGATAGATGCACCTACCTTCCTTCAAGAATATGGAAATGTGAATTTTGATGGGGAGCTCAATTTTCCCTTTCCTAGCTTTTCCTTCTCCTTCTCTAAGCCTCTAGATCTATCAAGATGAAATTCTCCTCCAAAAACCAAAATCAAAGTAGTAGAAGTGTTTCTCCCTCGAGTCTCATTTTCCTATTAGAAAAAACATTCCTTCCTCTCTACCCTCATCCCAAGGTGAAGTAGATATATTGGTTCTTGTTTTCCTGCCACATGCCCTTAACTAAAGAATGGGAGGAAAATCAAAACATGAGGGAAGGAACTAACCTTGAAGGCATACCCAATTTCGTCACTCTCAAAGAAGGCTCTCTTTGAGAGGCCATTTGGAAGCTTTGGGTGATGAAAAAGGTAAAAATTGACCCTCAAACCTATGTATATGCATTGGGGTACCTAAAACTAACCTTAACCACTCCCTAGGGCTCAATTTGACCTCTCTAAAACCCATGTGAAGTTAACTCACGAAAATGGGAAAGATGTGACTCATGCCTTGGTTCCCTAACCAATTAACTACACATAGGGACTCACAGGTGACTTAGGGGTAAGGTAAGGTCAAACATTCCACTTAGGCATGCCAACACATAGCACTAGTGTCAAGTGACACAACAAAATAAATTACACATCACACCACTTAATTTACATATGGCATGCCAAATGGATAAATATATTTACATTTACACACATAATTTGCATCTAATTATGCACCTTAAGACACTTACAAATTACATTCACTCAACATCACATTTACAATTTAAAAATACATAACAACAAGGTCATTCTCTTCATAGAGTCGACCTTGGCCTTTACTATTTTCACATTGATCCATCTTTATTTCCATGCATTTAAAACCATGGTCATAATTTTGCACACTTGATTCAGATATCAGTACCACATGAAATCATCACATATATAATCATATCGAAAGAGAAACAAGATCTATAATAACATTCAAATACGAATACATTGAGAAACTGCATTTCATGATTTCAACATAAACATAAACCATATTGTATCCTATTTCTATAAGAATCTCATGTAAGTTCAATTTCACTTAAACATGTAACCCTAAGTCAAATGCAGAACCATTACATTAGGAAACCAACATCACAACTATCTCAATTTCCTATTCCTTATGATAATGTAAACCAAATGCAAAATCCAGAATTCAATTATCTTTCTGTATCATAAAGTTGGGATGAATCTAACATAAGCATGTAAAGGTACATCTAACATCATCATCCATATAATCATGTAAAATCATCACATATTGTCTAATGATAAGAATTCATAATCAAAATAGGTCTAATATCTCAAAATAATGTATCATCTAGAAAGTCCATAAGTGAAAACATCAGTTGAGCTAAGATGGGTCGGGGTAGGACCTCACAATGGACATCTCACTTTTATTTCTGTATGGATGATTATGGATGCATTATGCAAGATTTTTTATGATATGGAATGGATGAATGCAAATGAATATCAGTGATATATACTCAATCATTTCATTTCAGTTCTTTATGATTTCATGATATACTTGGTCAAACATGGAAAGTGATTAATGTTTTTAGAATTATTAGCTCACCTTAATGTTTTAGATAATTGAATTCACACATTCATGCTTATGCAATTTAAAATGAATGCAACTGTATTAAAATTAATGCAATTTTAAAATGAACTTCAATGCAAATAAAAGACATGAAATGCATCTAAATGAATCTAATGCAAATTAATATGATATACAGCTAAAAATGAACCTTAATGCAATTAACCAATGAAATGCACCTAGACTAAGACACCTAGGAAAGTCACTGTTTATTCAAGATGGATTGATTGTCATCATAGAGCGCTTGTAACAGGATTTCATTAGGATAGTACAATTTTCACTAATAGATTTAGTAATCCTAAAAATATGAATACTTCCTTTTATTCATCATGTTGAAAGATAACCTAAATATTAAAGCATGCAGGCTAGAATGTTATGTTAGTTACTTCCTGTTTGATATAAACCTTTTCTTTTCTGGTGCATAATGTGTAAATATATACACACAATGACCTTTAATTTTATATTCATATCCTTGGGTATAGTCTAATTTACTATGTACCTTACTAGAAAGTAGTTTTTTTTCATCTCAGATTAAAACAGACCAGGAAATAAATCCAAACTTATCAAATTTTTCATAGGAAATAGGTCAAGGTATAAATGGCATTCCAATCATGATGGAGGCACTTATAGTAGACACCCATTCCCCATGATCACCTTAGATCATCAGATTTATTACCATAAATAAAAGATAAAGAAAATATTATGTCCACAGTCCTTGTTCCTCTAGTCCATAGGCATCATCGAGTCACTCAAGGAAACATAACAATCAAAATTTGATAATAAGAAAAGTTTGTTATGCTTTTAAAATGATCATTGTATTTTCTTTGAAGAAAATAATTGTGATTATAGTGTTTAAGAACACTTTTGATTAATCTTGCAAACACACGCATAGAAACTATTATCAGTCATCAATTTTTCTTTCATCCATAAGTGTTTTACCTTTTTAGTGTTTAGAAACACTCTTCTCATCATGACGTTGTGTTTAGGAACACATTTAGCTCCAAGTATTAAGAAATACTATTTCTTGTTGGCATATAGAAATACCTTTTTTTTCATAGTTTATTGTCTGTTGCGGACTAGGGTGGTATATAGAAATACCTTTATTCATAGTTTAATGTCTATTGTGGATTCAACATCCTAGAAACATATATGATCTTGATCAATGCCCCCTAGGGAAAACGGTTTACCTAGGACCCTAATGTGGACAGATTCCAACCTTAGGAAGACACATTTTTTTGATAGTTCATTTCAGGATTTGGCATGTCACAAAAGTGATTGGAAGATATATACAAAATGAGATTTGCATTGGCCAAATGCGCAAGCGTTGTCTTGATAGATAGAGTGTTGATCACAAGTAGTGCCTATTTACCAGGTTTTCACCACTTGGCCAAACATATTTCTATTTTTGCTATCATGGCACTTGTTTACCAGGTTTTCACCAAGACACTTTTTATCTTTTCCAATTATTTTGTACTTTTTCTTTTTCTATTTTTTTTTGGACCCACCAAGGTGCCTATTTGCTAGGTTTTTACCGAGATGGTCATTTTTTCAGGACTTTTTCCATTGTTTTTTATTTTTTTCAAGATCCATATTTGTTGTTTTTGAACTCTTTTTTTCAAGAACTTTTTCAATATATAGGAGTTACCTCAAGAATGTCAGGAATAAAAACTTTTCAGATGTAGAGTGTTGATTGGATCTAGTAAAACATCTCCTTCAGGTGTAGCTAATTGATAAGCTCCTGATCCAAATGTTGTTGTAATGACAAAAGGACCCAAGAAGTTGGGTTCAAATTTTCCCTCTTGTTCTTGATTCTATTGATTCTTAGGATTTTCTCTTAGGACTTGATCTCCTATCTAAAAACTTCTTGGTTTTACTTTCTTGTTGTATCATCTTGACATTCTCTTTTGGTAGGATTTAAGATAATCAAATGCATGTTTCTTGTGCTCATCTAGCAATTCTATCTGTAGTCGAGATATTCTATAGTCCTCATTAGTGACTAGATGTTTCAATGATACCCTCAGTGATGGAATCTCTACCTCAACTGGTAATACCACCTCTGATCCATAAACTAGTACAAAAGGAGTTGCGCTAGTTGGTGTTCTAATACTAGTTTTGTAAGCCCATAATGATGGATTGATTTTTAAATGCCATTCCCTTCCTAATTTTTTCACTTTCCTATGCAAGATTTTAAATATATTTTTATTTGATGCTACAACATGTTCATTACCTTGAGGGTAATAGATTGAGGAACAATGCAAAGTGATTTTAAATTGAAGACACAACTCATCTACATCTTTGTTTTTTAATTGACCCCATTGTCATTCATAATCAATGAGGGTATGTCATAACGACATATGATATAATTCAAGATAAACATAGAAACTTGTTTTCCAATTACATTAGACAGTGGGATAGATTCCAACCATTTTGTGAAATACTCAGTTGCAGTAATGATGTATTTGTGTCCACTTGATGAATTAGGATAAATCTGACCAACTAAATCAAAGGCCCATTGCTAAAATGGCCAATGTGTTATGAAAGGAATTAGTTCCCTAGCTAGAGCATGTATCAGGTTGCCATGGATCTGGCATTTCTTGCATGTCTTTAAAAAATGGATAACATTTTTTTCCATTGTGGGCCAATAGTATCCAACTCTTAAAAGTTTCTTAGCTAATGAAGAATTGTTTGAGTGTGATCCACACACACCTTCATGAACCTCATTTAATTCATGATTAGACTCTTCATGTTATAAATACCTAAGAAGTGTACCATCTATAATACGTCTAAACAAGTCATTAGCGATGATTATATAACGTGATGCCGCTCTTATGAGGGATCTCTTTTCATTTTTGGAATATCCCTCAGGGATTGTTTGGTCTCTTAGATAAGAGTAGATATGGGCATATCAAGACAACACTTGGGTTTCAAGGACACAAACAATTTTGGATTTAGGTGATTCATATGCGGGGAATGGGAGTTCTTCCACCAGGAAGTCATAGTGAAATTAGTGTTCCTCCATTTGTAACATGGATGCTAAAGTAGTCATTGCATCAGTTGCTCTATTTTTTGATCTTGGAATTTGTTGAAATGTGATGAAGACAAATTATTTCTTCAAGTCATCCTGCATTATTTTGTAACGCATGAGCTTATCATCTTTTTTCTGATAGTCACCATTCACCTTATTGATAATGAGTTGTGAATCTCCATAGATGTGTAACTCAACAATTTTCCATTCTATTGCAAGTTTGAGTCCATTCACAAGAGCTTCATACTCTGTTATGTTGTTGGTGCATAGAAATATCATTTTATAAGCTTTTGGAATCTTGTATCCTTGTGGTGTAATGAATAAGCATCTAGCTCCTAATCCTTGTTGTGTGAAGGAGCCATTAAAATACATCTTCCAGGGATGTTCCATTAAGTGCAGAATAGATTCATTAGGAAACTCCACATGTAATGTCTTGTCATCTGTTAATGGTGTTTCTACAAGTTAATCAGCAATCACTTGTCGTTTAATGGCTTTTATGTTGACATAATCAATGTCAAATTCACATAAAATTAGAACCCACTTTTCTAGTCTTCCTTTCATAATTGTTTTACTTAACAGATATTTGAGTGGATCAATATTAGCAACTAGGTTCACCTTGTGTGCCAACATGTAATTCCTAAGTTTTTGGGATGAAAACACCATTTCTAAGCATGCTTTCTCAATCATTTAATAGTTCAACTCATATGTGACCAAAGTTCTATTGATGTAATATATAGCTCTTTCCTTCTTAGTCTCATCTTCTTGTGCAAGCAATACTCCTAATGATGTATTTTTAGTTGATATGTAGAGAAATAGAGGTTTTCCATAAATTGGTGCCATTAGGATTGGAGGATTCATCAAATATTTCTTGACTTGGGAAAAATTCTCTTCACATTGCTCATCCCAAGTAAATGTAGTTCCTTGACGCATCAACTTTGTGAATGGTTGTGCTTTATCTACCAATTGAGATATAAACCTTCTTATGGATTGTAGCTTGCCTTGTAGCATCCTCATTTGACTAATGTTTCTAGGTGATTGCATTTCAAGAATAGCTTTCACCTTTGCTAGATCCACCTCAATTCCTTTTGCTGAGACTATGAATCCTAATATTTTTCCAGATGACACGCCAAATGCGCACTCCTTAGGATTAAGTCTTAATTGGAATTGTTCCATCCTGTCAAAGATTTTCCTTAGATCTTCTATATGTGTAGTCCTTATCTTTTATTTTGCCAATGTGTCATCTACATAGTCTTCCATGTTCTTATGCATCATGTAATGGAATATTGTGGTCATTTCTCTTTGATAAGTTGCACCTACATTTTTAAGACCAAATGGCATCACATTCCAATAGTATGTTCCCCATGCGCATGTGAATGTAGTCTTTTCTTGATCTTTAGGAGCAATTTTGATTTGATTATATCTAGAAAATACATCCATTAGTGAGTACATCTCATAGCCTGTTGTCAAATCTACAATCATGTCTATGTTGGGAAGTGGAAAATCATCTTTTGGACAAGCCTTGTTTAGATCCCTAAATTTTTTGCAAACTCTGATGGATTTGTCTACCTTAGAAACAAGAACTATGTTTGAGATCCATTCCACATAATCAATAGCTCTAATGAATCTAGCTTTCAATAGTTTTTCTAATTCTACTTTCACTAGCAATGCCACATGTGGATTCATCTTTCTAAGTTTTTGCTTTACTGGTTTTATATTAGGTGAAATAGGCAGGTGATGCATGATCAAATTTGTGTCCAATCCAGGCATATCTAAATAAGGCCAAGAAAAATTGATCTTCTTTTATTTGAATAAATAGGTGAATTAGATCTTTTCCTCTTTTGTCAATGAATGAGAAATGTGGACTAGTTGAGGGGCTTCTATTGTTCCCAACTTAATGGGTTGTGTAGGTTCAATCAAAATTGGGGACCTTTCCTGAAAGTGATCTGGGAGGATATCAAGAATCCCATCCTTTGGCACCTCTAGGATGTTTTCACCATCGGATACATCTTTTTCTTTCTCTCTTTTAGGATCTGATATTGCCACTAGGTGGTTTTCACCATCAGATCTCTTGTTATTTTTGTTTCTCATTTGAGAATGAGAAACTTGATATCCTCCTCAGTCATAGTTTCACTCTTTACACTGGTGGAAGAAAGGAAGGATTCACAAGCATTTAGATAACACGCTATGGAATAGTCATTGTCAAAAGATAATAGGTGTGTGGTTGTAGGCTCATCCCAATCTATCAATTCAAGGTATATTAAGGACAAAGATTCAGTAGGTTCAAGAGATAGCACCACATTATTATCAATTTCATTAACTCACAAGATGTCTTCTATTAATTTTTCTTCTAAATAGATGTTAGGATTATTAGAGTCATGTTCATTATTATTAGAGTTTGTGTTAGTGTTATGCAAATCTAACTCTAGTGGTCTAGCATTAGAACTCTATCTTTCTTTAATCAAGACTCTAGGAGAAAATTTGTGTATCACATCTACCTCTATATCCATGGTAGCATCAAAAAGGATATCCCATTCATATTCATGTGAGTCCACTTGACTATAATCTGAAACCCCCAAGAAGTGGGCAATAGTCATTGGTACTCCTTCTTCAGGAGCATGGTTCTCTTCTTCTTGCAATGGTTCCTATGAAATTATCATGTCTATTTCTTCATCAAAGTGAGGTGTATCAAAAATGTGAAGACCTTGTTCTTGTTCTTCTTTAGATTCTTTTGCTTGTTCTTCTTCTGGTTCTTGTTCAAGATTGGTACCAATTTATGATAATGGGTCTCCTTGTAAGAGCAGCAACCTTCCATAGGAAATAGGTTGTCCTTCTACCTCTTCTTCATCATTTGAGTCTCCTAATCTATCAAATATAGGACCACTTTCTGCTATAGGATGTCATGTTTCTTCCTTGAAGCCTAATCCACTCTTGTCTTTAGGATTTTTGAAATCCATATGTAGAGGTTCTACAAGTACTTGTTTATTTTGTCCCAAGGGTTCTTTTCCTTTGTACCCCATTTGTTTCATGATCTCATACCCCTTTCCATATTTTTTTGGAGCTATCTTGACATGTTTGATATTTCCATCTTCTCCATTTTCTTTATAAAGCCACTACAAGATAGCTTTTTCTGTGTTTTCTTCTTCAAGGGATACTTTTGCTTTGACCATTCTGGTTCCTTCATGTATAGTTAGAGAACTACCATTGGATGGTGTAAATGTTGATGAAGGTCTTCCTTGTGTTCTAGGAGATATGGGAAGATCCATTAAAGATATTGTGGGATCTATCTTGTATTCACCCATAATTGTCTCTTGGATATCGATCTTTTTAGCAAAGATTTTCAAAACCATTTATTTGGATGTCTCTACCTTATTAGAGCTTCCTTGTTGTGAGGAACCATGCTTTCTGTTTGTTTGAGATTATTGCAAGGATATGTTGTATCTGCTAGAATAGTCACCTCCACTCCATTTTGAGGAAACTTTAGGCATTGATGGTAAGTAGAAGGCACGGCTTGCATTGAGTGTATCCATGGTCTTCCAAGAAGAATGTTGTATGTGAGTGGTAAATAAAGAACTTGACATAGGACATCTTACTCTACGGGTCCCACTCTAATAGGTAAAACAACTAATCCTTTGGATGATCTTTCTTCTTCATCATAAGCCTTGATGGTTATCTTTCTTCTAGGATCAATTGCATATTCTGAGAATCCCAATTATTTTACCAAGTTATACGTGTAGATGTTCAAACCAGCATCTCCATCTATCAAGACATGTTTGACTCGATGTTTATGAATAAGGACTTCTAAATGTAGAAGTTGGTTATGTGGTTAGTTCAATGATTTATAAATTAGAATAACTAAGAGGGGGGGGAAATCAATTAGATCAGTTATCCTATAGTCCCAAATACAAAGATGTAACACTTAAAACAATTCCAATAAATTTTGCAGCTCGGTAACATAAACTATTAAACTGTCTGTGCCTTTTACCAATTACCAGTTAATTAACTCACTGTGATTACCGACCAAATCAAATATGCAGTATGTAAAGTATGACAATAAAAAAATCATCATAGAAATACATAACACAATGATTTAATGTGGAAACCTTGCTAAGGGAAAAACCACCTGGGACCGGTAACCCAAAATCATTTTCACTCTTCTAAAGTGAGCTCAGTGAAGAGCCAACCCTGTTAAAGGTTACAAACACACTGTTAGGTGTGACCTTATTAGAGGATTTAAGACTAAAAGTTAACTTTTGACCAGCATTCACTATGGGGCCAATAAGATAACAATGTACATTCCTTGAATGACATAGGGGCATAACTTAAGACGGTTAAGTCCACTCGGTTAGGAGATTTTCTATATCAATGGTTAAACTAAAACATTAGTTGATCTGATTACAATACAACTTAACTTGCAGATGTTTGGATCTATTCTAAGCTCATAAAAATCCTCTGATCAATATTTCAATTCACTTCCTCAACTTAATTTCACTTGGTAATAGCTCTCTAATGCTTGGTACTATTCTACAGTTTGGTTCTCCTTCAACCAGTATGATCAAGCATGCATGAAACTATATTCACATGAAATCTCTACACTCTTCTTTCTTCCAACATAGTTTCATAAAGAAACTCATATCTCTTATATAGATAGATAAACCATTTTCATATCAACCATAAGATTTTGTTGCTTATTCTTCTTTGTTGATTTTACCTCTTAAACCTTCCTCGGCAGTTGTGTTAGTAACATGTTTCAATTCCATCCTTTAGATCTTCTTCAAATTTTGTCAGTTGTGAATCTCACAACAAACTTTATCCTCAATCTTGAAATCATAACAATTTCTAGCTCACTAAATTATGTCGGCAAACAAAAGCTCGATTAATACTATCGCTCAGTATACACTACACTAGCTCGGTGTATACTGAAGTGCTTCATTTACCGACCACATTTCCTTGTACAATTTTGCTTCCTTCTTCATAATAGATTAATGCAACATAATCAAGTCAATAATATGAGATCATAGACTCATCAATAAGTTACCCAAAGTATTCCTTATCCTCATCTATCATATCCATCTCTCTCCATGTAGATATCTTAGTTCTTCATCTTTTCTCTCCTTTTTATAGATGTTTAGATGTTTGTAACTTACATGATAAGTACTGTCAAAACTAGTTGACATCAATGACAACATAATGATTGATTTAATTATCTTACATAACATTCTAGTAACTCGGTGATCTCTAATCATTGATCTTCAAGTCATTTAGGTATTCAATTAGTTGTAGTTCATCAATCTCTCCCTTTGGCATTGATGGCAACATAAGCAATATGAAAATATCCCATGCACATGCCAAAACTGTATTCTACAACTATGAAAGTAAATTTTGTAGCTCAGTAAGCTCTCCCTAGCTTGATTTTTAATTTGTTTAACCACTATGTTACATAACAACATTACAAGTGCAGACTCTCCTCTATGGATTTGATCTTTTCAACTCTCAAATTCCTTCTATTCTCAGTAGAAAATCTTCAAATCTCTACCTAACTTTCTCAGATTATCTCTCTCTTAGATAGATATTTCATATTCGAGCCTTCTCTTCTTACTATTTGTCTCTCCCTTTGACAACAATTCCAAAGAAAAACATAAAACATATAGCTCTGCAATAGCCAAGTAACTCTCTATTGTTCGGTGCAGACAATGTATCTTTGTATACTGATATGCAAATCTCTTTTCTAGCTCATCAAATCTTTCACAACCTTAGACAATCCAAAGTGTGAGCTGTGTTGCATCAACATGAATGATCTTCTGATAAGATTAGGCTGATGCAAACTCTAGATCACATTAGTGACTAGTAGATAGGGGATGGACCCCAAGTCTAGTCCTCAAATATTCAAAAGTGTCCTTCGATAGAGGCTTGGTAAAAATATCAGCAAGTTGTTCCTTTGATATGACATAGTCCAGTTTGACTTGCTTCTCTTGTACTTGTTCTCTTAAGTAGTGATACTTAATTGAAATATGCTTGGTCTTCAAATGCATTACAAGATTCTTAGAAATATTTATTGCACTAGTGTTGTCACAATATATAATCATCAGCTCAGTGATTACCTCATTCATCCCTTCCAACACTTGTTTGATATAAGCAATTTTTGAATAGTTTGTAGTAGCAGAAACATACTCTTCTTCGACAGTAGACTAAGAAATACAAGGTTGTTTCTTACTTGTCCAAGTTACAAGTCTTTCACCAAAGAAAAATGCTCCTCCTATTGTACTCTTTCTATCATCTATATTTCCAGCCCAATCTACATCGGTGTAAACTCTTAGTTCAATTTTTTCTTCCTTAGGATACCATAAACCATAATCCTATGTTTTCTTTAGGTATCTCAAGATTCTTTTCACTAAAACCAAATGTGAATCCTTTGGATTGGTAGAGAATCTATCCACAATCCCTACTGCATGTGCAATATCAGGCCTACTATGTACTACATACATCATTTTACCAATCATAGATCGGTACAATGTCTGATTTACCTCTATAGATTCATCATCTTTTGTTAATTTTCAGCTTGTCACCATCGGTGTTCCTACTAGTTTAGCATGTTCCATGTCAAATGTTCTCAATACTTGCTTTATGTACTTTGATTTTGTGATGAAAATTCCATTATTCTGTTGAATAACCTGCAAGCCTAGAAAGAATTTAATCTCTCCAAACATAGACATTTCAAATTCATTTTTCATCTCATCAGAAAATGATTTACAAATATGATCTTTTTCTCCAAAGATTATATCATCCACAAATATTTCAGCAATCAAAATAGTATCATCAAATCCTCCTTTCATGTACAAATTGTTGTTTTCACTAGTTCTTACAAAACCAATACTTAAAAGATAAGTATGTAACCTTTCATAACATGCTCTTGGTGTCTGCTTTAATCCATATAAATCTTTGTGTAGTCTACATACCATGTATTTCTGATTCAGATCAACAAACCCTTCTATTTGTTCTATGTAGACCTCCTCTTCTAGTATTCCATTCAGAAAAGTTGACTTAACATCCATTTGATAGACTTTGAACTTCTTATGTGTAGCATATGCAAGTAACATGTGGACTCCTTCTAGTTTAGAAATAGGTGCAAAATTTTCACCATAATCAATACCTTCTTCTTGTCCATATCCCTTGCAAACAAGTCTGTCTTTGTTCCTTGTAACTTCTCCATTCTCATTTAGCTTATTTTTGAAAATCCATTTAGTACCGATAACATTTTTATCTTTCGGTCTAGGTAGTAAATTCCATGTCTTGTTTTTCTCAATTTGTTCTATCTCTTCATTCATAGCATTTATCCATTCATCATTCTCAAGTGCAACCTTAACATTCTTTGGTTCAAACTCACAAAATAAGTGTGCATTTTGTCTTAACTTACTTCTTGTCAGCATCCCAACTTGCTTGTCTCCAATGATTTGGTTCTCATGATTATTTCTTCTAACAAATCTTGCTAGCACTTGATCTCTTCTTTGTTCTTCATTCTGTTTAGGTTCATTTCCTTGCTTGAAAGCTTCTTCCTAATCCTTAGTTTCCCTTTGTTGTTCCTCGATGTTGTTTTCCTGATGCTTAGTCAACTCAGCCTCTAGCTTTGGTAGGTACTTTGGATGTTCAACATAAACAAATCTACCATATTCTTTCGGCTCCTTATTTCTTTCTTCATCATTTTTGTCAGAAAATTCATCAACTCTAACATTAGCACTTTCAATCATCTTATTAGTAACTTTATTCAGACACTTGTAAGCTTTAGTTTTAGTAGAATATCCAAGAAATATTCCCTCATCCCCTTTTGAGTCAAATTTCCTGTTCCTATCATCTTTCAGAATAAAACATTTGCTACCAAAAATTATGAAGTAATTTACACCGGTTTGTAACCAAACCATAACTTGTAGGGTGTCTTGTTTGTGTCTTTCTTTAGTTGTACTCAGTTTAGGACATATACAGTTGTGCTAACTACTTCTCTCCAATACATATGTGCAACATTTTTCTCTATCATTAGTGTTCTTGCACAATCAACAATGGATCTATTTCTCCTTTCAGCAATCTCATTCTATTGCGGTGTTCTAGGTGCAGAAACCTATGTTTTGATGCCCTGCTCATTACAAAAGTTAGTGAATTCATCAGAAATAAACTCACCACCTCTATCAAACCTTAAGAATTTTAGTTCTTTTATGGTTTCTTTCTCTACTTTATCCTTGTACCATTTAAACATCTTAAATGCCTCAAATTTCTCTTTTAAAAATATAACAGTCATCAATCTAGTATAGTCATCAATAAACATAATAAAGTATCTATCACCATAGTAGCTCTGAGTTCTCATGGGACCACATAGGTCGGTGTGAACTAACTCCAAGATTCTTTTTGTTGAATAGTCTTTACTTTTGAAACTAGATTTTTTCATCTTCCCTTTCTGACATTGATGACACATAACATGATCAGGTTTAGTTAGGCTAGGCAGTCCTCTAACTTTTCTCTTTTTACTAATCTTAATCATGTTATCAAAATTTACATGACATAACCTTTTATGTCATAACCATGCATCCTCATTTTTCATAAACAACAAGTCTCAACATTGTCAAAATAAAATAAGTTACCTTTTGATTGTCCTCATGTTCTGATAAACTTTCCACTCTCATCATATATCTTCACCTTCTTGCTTTCAAATGCCAATTGGTGACCTAAGTTGTTAAGTTGTGCTACACTTAGCAAATTATAATTCAGTCCTTTTACCCAATAAGCATTATCACATCTGATTTTATCATTTATCAATAAAGATCCTTTTCCTTTAACCATGCAAGGTGTATCATTACCCATTTTTATTGAACCTCCATTATAGTGCTCAAGATGATCAAACTTATCTTCATCACCAGTTGTGATGTGTACAGCCACTATCTATGATCCAAGTATCATTTTTACTAACTTTAGAAATGAGTGTTATTTCTACATACCTTTCCTCTTCCTCGGAATAATCTTTCATCACAAAAAGTACTACCTCAACATCATCATCACTGTCAGTGTCTGTATCATTCTCCTCAGAAAAGTAACATACCTTTTTACCTTTATCTTTGTGATCTTAGTTATCTCTGGTGTACTGTCAGTTATCTTTGTTATTCCTTCTACCATAGGTTCCACCTCTAGATCTATCTCTGTCATTCTCATCTTCTTTCCTGTTCAAGCATCTAGCAATTGTAATCACCTAAACATGGACAAGATTATTTAAGTGAGAAATCAAGGCAGGGATCAACACAATTAAATTCAATTAAATCAAATCAAAATCAAAATCAAAGATAAATTTCAATTCAACATTAATCCAAAATTAATTGAAAATCAAAAGCTATAAAATCAATTTAAATCAAATAAATTATGATAAATTAATAAATTGTGTAATTAATCTAATTAATTACATAGTTCAATTTAAATCAAATCAACCCATTCAAGGGGTACACATGGCTAAACAAATTAAATAAAGTCAATTAATTAATTCATATTTTCTCTCAACACCACATGGGAGGAAAAAGCCTCAACCAATAGGAATTGAGAACCAAGCTCACATGGATCAAGCCTAAAATGAATCTCAATCACTCACTTGGAGGATGAATCTTGTCCACCCATTTTGTCTTCTTGTCCCAAGCTTTGAGGACAATCCATTTAAATTGTCTCCAAAGGGTGGAACCAAACACTTAACCCCAACTCAATCATGATCCACTCAACTACACCCCCTACCCTTGCCAAAATCTATAAAAGCAAGGCATAATTCACTCATAAATCATCCACAAATCTGAGAGTAGCATCAAACCTCTTGCAAATTAGAGCTAGAAAGGAAAATATAGAAGCTAATTAGCATTTCAATTTGGAATTTATTATTTTAGCTTGTTTTATCATATCAGTCTCATTCTAGGACTGTCACTAATGGAGGCTTGCTGAGAGCTTTATCATTAGCATCCCTAGCTAGAGATCCATAGAGTGCTTAATTTTCAATTTTTAGCTTCAATAGATTGCTATTTGTGGTAATTTAGTGTTTATTTTGATTTATTGATGATACTAACCCTATGAAGGTACTTTTCTAGTACACAAAATGGCGCCCACCATGGGGCATTAGGCCTCATTTTTCTGAAAATCCAAAAAAATTTCATATTTTCAAATTTTTGCATGTTTAACTCTTTATTTTGCAGGTGAAGTGGTGCGTTTGACACTTTCTATGGTGCTTTTACCAAGTTTTCTAGCACTTATGATCTTTGAAACAATGCATTAACAACAAAGTTTTGCACCTTTACACGGGGTTTTAGCACTTTTGATTCCTTCTATTATCTGTCTAATCTTCTTTCAACGCTTTTTCCCTTACTAGCCTGCATGTTTGATCAATTCTCCAGTGCTTTTATAGTGTTCTTGATGCCTTTACACAGAGTTTCAGCGCTTCTGATCTCTATTTTAGTGCTTTTAATACTTTTTTTTAGCACTTTTAATTTGATCTATAGTGCGTTTGAAAATTTAAGTAGCACTTTCAATAGATTCTATAGCACTTTTGATTAAATTAAAAATTAACAGAATCTGATTGTCGAAAAATGTTTTCTGTCTCTACAGGATGACTGGTCATAAAAGAATAAAAAAACCAGAGACCAGATTCAATAGTGAGGGAAAAGCCTTGACAAAGAGGATCAAAGAGGAAAATATTGCACACATCAAGCTGATTTTGGAAGATTCTCAGCAAGAAATCAAGGTATATGAACAATACTTAAAAGTTTTAGAAGCATATAAAGAAAATTTTGTATCATTGAATTGGATTTATTCACCTTAATCAAGTTTTGCTCAAATTTGATAAATAAGGCTTAGATTCAATTTTATCTTTTTTTTCTTCATTTTGGCAGGTTGTGTTGACTAGCTTGTTGGAGGAGAAGCAAGTGGAAAGGAACGATCTCCACTAGGTGAGCATTAAAATACAAAATTCATCAAAAATGCCCCTAGCCTTAGCTAGCTTCATTTGAAGGTAAGCCTAAACTTAGTCATTTTTTTTCTTAAATTGTGGTTTTGTCATTTTCAAAATCTAGTAATTAAAACAACCTATTATTGTTTGAGAAATTAGACATTAGGCCTATGCTCTTCACTTTCTAGGTGAATCAAATGCCAAAAGTGTTGAACTCCTTGATTAAAAGAAAGGCTAAGTAAATTATGCACTAAATTTGAACAACCCCTTGTTTGTAGAAAAGAGTAGAAATACTCGATTCTCATTAGTTAGTGGGCTTAGTAATTGAACCTTGTTAAAAGTGTTTGGGGATTAAGAAGTAGATAGGGATATGCTCTTCACCTTTTTGGTGAATAAACTCCCAAAACCTATCTCTTTATTCCACTTTATTGCTTTCAAATGAAAATGCTAGATCTATAGTGGGCTCGCCTCCCAAGATTTTCCTTAATAAGGCTGGTGAGAGGGACAATCAAAAGTGGGATAGAATCGCCTTTTATGTGATCATCCAACCCACTATAAAACAAAATTCATGCATCCTTAATGGGGTGTGTGACAAAAGGGTGTTAAATTTTTGAACTTCCTCAAGTAGTCCTTTGGGATTGCGCAAAACTATGACATATCGGTGGTGGGAAGCCTCTTAATATACTTGGAGGATGAAAGTTTAATATCCATTTTGAATAGAATATTGATTAAAAACCTTGTTAACTTAGCAAAGACTACCTTATAGAGCCATGTTTACAAACCAAATCTTGAGCTTGGTAGATTGCTTGAAGTGTCTTTTTGTGCAAAAACCCATTATAACGTCCTTGAAAATTCAAACACTTTTTGTGTAGAGGGTTAAAAAGAACAAATGTACTTGTGGTTGTGTTTGAAAAATACATAGAACAAGTGAGAGAGATCCATTTGAAAAATCATCTTATATTTTTAAAAATCTCTTCATAAAAACCAACAATTACCAAATTGAGGATCAATTTGAAATCAAACTTTGTTGAATGCCAGTTTCTACACATTCTCGTAAACTCAAATTATCTTTACAAGAAGATGGCACTTGCATTGCAAAAGAGGTCCCGAATTTGAATATCAAAATCTTTTCAATGATCACGACCAAGGGGATAGTCTCCCAAATCTATTTTAAAAAAGACTTGAATCAATGGATCGAAATTCCACATTTCACGATTACCATCATGGTGGAAATAATGATAATATCAACAATGCAAACCAAGAACCTAAGGAAATTCTTGAAGAAAGGGCTAATAGAGCAGCTCAAGATACTAATTTTATTGAAGTCATGGACAAACTAATAGATAGGGATAAGGAGAAATTTTTCCTAACTCTAGCCCAAGCAGGGGTAAAGCTCCCACATGATTATGATGTGGATCAACTCAAGAAAAACAAAGAAGATGAAAACCCAATGAATGCTATGACTGAACAACTAAAAATGTTCCAAGCACAAATAGACTTAATGAAAAAGGCTGCTGAGCCTAAACCTTTCCCTATTGAAGCCTTGTGTCCATTCCCTTTCGACAAAATCTTAGTCATGACACCTTTTCCTATCAATACAATCTTTCCTAAATATGATAAATACATGGGTAAATCAGATCCATAGGATCACCTTAGAGAGTTTTGCACTCTAAGTATTGAATTTATGCATAACACCACGTACTTAATGAGACTTTTTCCAAGAATTTTAGGAGGGAAAGCCATGGAATGGTTTTCCAAACTTCCGCAAGGGATCAAGACTTCTGAGGAATTAGCATCTAAATTTGTAACTCATTACTCCTACAACATTGAACATGAGATTACCATGCTAAAACTTTGTGATACAAAACAAAAGGATGGTGAATCTTTCTTAGGATTCCTTCAAAGGTGGAGGACCATTTTTGTAAGGTACCCACAAATTATCCCAGAAAAGGAGAAGATCTATTTATGAATAATTTAAATTTGGAGATGAACTATAGGCTCCAACTTCAATGTCCCCCTACATTCAAAAAACTTATTGAGAATGGGATTAAGATTGAAGATGTATTGGTCAAAAGGGGAGAGATAAAATTGTTTAAAGACAATAAACCCTATACCAATACTAATAATAATCATTATATATCTAATTATGCCAACAATAAAGGAGCCAACAATCACAATGATAAACCTAAACTATGGTTGAAGAATAATAACAAAAATATTGTGAATGATGGATTTTTGGAAGCCCACAACTTGAAGGCTACCCCATTTAACTTATCAAGTGGAGTGAATTCAACATACAATGTGAATCAAATGAATAAAGATCCTTTCAATAACTCCAATTCCAACAACCACAACAACAATGCTAATAATAATCCCTTCAATAATGCTAATGGAAATAAGCCTAAGCCCTTCTTTTCCACTTATCAAAAGAGAAAATTCACCTTCTTAGGTGAGCCATTGGAAAATGTGTTAAGGACTTTGGTGGCCAATAAGATCATTACTCTACCCGAGTTAAGGCCCTATGAACCCCAAATTAAGCTGAATTGGTGGAATGATTCTCACCATTGTGGGTATCATCAAAATAAGGGTCATAAGACCAATGAATGCATGAAGTTAAAACATTTGGTGCAAGACCTAATTAATTATGGTACAGTCAAAGTTGAAGGGCCCCAAAACAATGAAGATCATACGGCTTCCAAAAACCCCTTTCTAAACCATGAAAAGGGTGAGTCATCAAACACTAACCAAAACAATAAAAGAGGTAATAAGAAAGTCAACTTTTCTCATACTTATGATAACATAATTAATGCTTTAAGTGGTGATGAAAGAACCATAAATATTATCGTGGTAAAAGAGAAACCAAGGGAAGCAACATCTAATGTTGTAACTAGCGGAAAGCTTTGAAGATTACTCTACCTACAAATGCTCCAAGAACTGTTCTACCCAATCAAGCCTCATCTTCATCATCAAAAAAATATAATTTGGTTTATCAATTACAATGAATCCCTGCTCAAATCTCTATTTTAGAATTGCTCAAACTCTAACCAACTCACAAGGAGATTTTGGAAAAAACCTTGGTAGAAACAAATGTACCTCTAAATTTGGAGGCAAACAAATTTCAAAATATGGTGGGACATCTTATTGCACCTCATTACCTATCTTTTTTAGAGCAAGATGACATGTCATTAAATCACCCACAAAACTTACCTTTGCATATAGAGGTTATAATTCACAAGCATAGGGTAAAAAGAGTCCTTATTGATGGAGGGGCCAGCTTGAATATTTGTACCCTAAACTTGGTGAAAGCCTTAGGATTATTTGAGGAGGCTATTGACACAAAGAAAAAGATAACTATAAAAGCCTACGATGACAAAGAGAGAGATTCTAAGGGTGTCATAGTACTTCCTATTAGAGTTGGCCCAATGCAAAAAGAAACCATTTTTCAAGTCCTAGACCTAAATCTAACTTACAATATCTTACTAGGGAGACTGTGGATTCATAAAATTAAAGTCGTGCCTTCTACCTATCACCAATGTCTTAAATTCCCTTATCTAGGGCAAGAAATCATGGTAAGCAAGGACTCAAACCCCTTTCAATATTATAACAACATGAAGCCTATCAATGATTCTCTAGTCCCACATAATATAGAAGGGTCTATTCCTCAAAGACTAGAGCAAGGTCAAAGCTCAAAAGATCTCCCATCTTTAAAGGGAAAGGAAAGAGAAGAAAAAGAAGTTGTTGTTGAAAACATCCAAAGTCCTACTAACCTAGCTACATCAACAAAAGGGAAAGAAAAGTTTAGTGAGGAGAGTACTCTTGAGATAGATCTATTCAAATCTACAATAAGGAGGCTCATTACCAAAAGATGGATCATATGATGAGAAACTTTGAGAAATAATGTAAAATTAAACAAAAGGGAGTAGGTGAATGCTCCTTATCCATGATGGACCTACCTTTATCTCTGAAATCATATGGAAAGCCATCTAATCTACCTCATAAATATAATGATCACTTTGTGAGGGCTAATACATCATCATTCATGGAGGAAGAAGACAATGAAATCCTAAACTAGTTATACAAGGATGAAGAATCAAGTACCCATGAGAAATGCATACAAAATATAAGCATTCCCACACATCAATATGGGAAAGGATTTCAAATTATGAAAAAAAATGGGATACAAAGGATAAGGACCTTTAGGAACAAGAAATGAAGGACTCCTTGAACCCATTGAAATGATGTGGAGAGATAGCAAAGAGAAGACATGGTTAGGCTACCTAGAACAAGGGTATACTCAAAAGAACTATCCTAAAGTTTATGATCAAATATTACAATTAGAGTCCCATGGTGATGAAGACTCAAATTATTGGGAATGGGATACTTTATCAAATGAATCATGTCAAGATAAAGGTATTGATGTCATTCATACTTACACCCCCAGCAAAGGGAAAGAATCAATTACAGAATCAAATCAAAATCAAGCCTCAAGCTCAAGCCAAGTGGTCCTAGATAATGTACCAATTAAAGAAATTGAAATAAATCAATGGGTAGGAGAACCCTACATACCATCGTGGAGACCTGTTATGGAAGAATCTAACATTAGGTTTAACCCACAAGATTTTTACCCAATAGAAACCCTAGTGGATTCTAGTGAGGAGGATTTTGACCCTAGTTCTCTGGAACATCTCGAAGAGGCACATGTTATAGACTTAAGTGATACAATGTTTGAACCTTCAAATGAAGTCTTGTCCTTAAACCCTATTGACCTAAACTAAAACATTGATCCTTTGACCCTCATTTATCCAGAATTAATTGAATGGGATTCCATTGAACCTACCATACTCCCAACCTTTTTGAATGACAACTTGGTGTCCCAATACCTAAATGTGATTGAACCTTCTTCTACCATGGAATATTAGGAAGGAGTGGCAAAGGAAGGTATCCAAACTCTCAATTCAATAAAAAATGAAAAAAATAAAAAATGGAAAGAATCTAATATTGAAAACCACATTGTGGCAGCATTAGATCAAAAAGACAAAGAAATAAAGAATGATTCCAAAGGTGAAAACCCAATTGAGGTGCCTAAGGAAGGGAGTTTGGATACTTTACCTAAGCACTATGAGGAAAGATCTCCTATCTTGATTAAACCAATAGAAAAGGTGAAAATTGGATCAGAATCAGAACCAAGGATCATACACTTAGCAGCATCTTTATCTAGTGAGGAAAGAAAAGAATTCATCAAAATTTTCAAGGAAAAGAAAATCAATTTTGCATGGTCTTATGATGATATGCCAGGATTAGATCCAAATTTAATCATGCATCACTTCAACATAAAAGGAGAAGGACCAGTAAAGTAGAAATTGAGAAAGATGCATCCGCACATAGCTTTTCTTGTAAAAGTGCAGTTAGAAAAATTGCTAAAAGTTGGGTTTATAAGAGCCATTGATCATGCCCAATGGATTTCAAAAATTGTACCAGTTTCAAAAGCAGACAATTCCATCATAATTTGCATGGATTTTAGGGATCTAAATCTTGCATACCCTAAAGATGACTTTCCATTACCAAGCATTGTAATACCTCAAAAATGGGCTATAAGTTCATTAACCTCCTACATCCTCAAATCGAATGAAATCGACATCAAAGTCCTAACCTAAGGCACATCTAAACATCATCGAATCTAATTGATTATCTTAAATTTTGCATCAAGGAATATTCCTAGCAATATTCCTAATTATCTTAATTATCTTTAATTTAACGATTATTTGGCAATAAATCACATTTATCCTAAGTTTGATTAATTGAATATTTTCATATTTAATTAATTAGATTTAATTCTGCCATTTGATTATTTAATTGAAGTTAATTTTATTTATTCTTAAATCGTATTATTTAATTTTGACAATAAATCCAATATCTTATGAATAATTGATTAAATTCTTATTTTATTTAATTAAAGCAAGTTGTCATTATTTAATAATATAGTTTTTTAATAAAAGTTTGATTAAATAATTGATTAACCCATAAATGAATTATTTATTTTCAAAAATCAATTAAGTTGAGAGTAAATCACTTTATTTATTTATTAATTCATAATTATCCATGTGCACAATCAAAGAGCAGTTAAACTCCAAATCATAAAATCAATGCAAGTTATTGAATTTTTGGAACTCAACATCATTTTTGAGTTTTAAAGCTGATCTAAACTCTAATTTGAGTTAAAAAGTTGTTTTTGCATGATTTGCATGTTTTTGTGAATTCAATTATCTTTATTTAAAAATAACTCAAAAATCAAGTTGAGTTTATTTGAGTGATTTATGGCTTTTATCCATGCACCTCCAAAGCTCTGGATTTCTATAAATTAAAGCCTCAAATCATCTCATAATTTTGCAAGCTTACTTTGCCAAAGTCGTCTACGAATTGCACAACTATTTTAAAGAATTGAAATTTGGAGAATCAAAGCTTATTGTGAGTCAAGGCTATTGTGAGATCAATTTGTTTTTTTTACATTCATTTAGATTTTTTTTATCATATCATTGTTAGATCAATTCATAGCATATCAATTTCCATATTAGCATAGATTCATATCAATTTTTCATTATTATTGCATAGAAAATATCAAAAATATAGATTAATTGCATTCATATTTCATATCTAGATCAATTGCATTCAAATCGTTCATTTAGGTGTCATCTAGGTCACTGATCTCGATAGCAATCTGAGAACATCAATCTCGCACCTATTAGAAGGCAGTAAATCGCTTGGTTAGAGTAGATTTCAATTTTGCACGATTTTGATTATAGCTAACCTCTAATGTTTTACTAAAGTTTTGTGTCCATAGATCAGGTACAATTTTCACACACATATTTTCTGGTGCCCATCGTGGGGCAACCCACCTTTACATGCTAGTTTTGATTTTTTGGGGGAGCTAAAACCCTAAAGTTTCAAAGAATTAATTTTATCTCTCAAACGGCTTGGATTTTTGCTTTGAAATTTTTTTTTCAAGTTGAACACATATCAGAAAAGCTACAGTAAAAAATTTAGAATTTTCTGATATGTTTTGAATTTTTAATAATTTTTTCTTGAAATTATGGAAAAAATTAATATCTGACACAAATCATCATATTTTTCAGAAATTTTTATATTTTTGGAAATCTCTTTAAATTATATAGGGGGTCCATTCTTTGTGTTTTAAATTTGGAGGCAATATAATAGCTCAAATAGTCAATTTACAAAAATTGGTCTGTTTTGATAAGACGGGTCTGTAGGGCACAAATGAAGAGATTTTTCTAAAATTTTTACATTTTTGGAAATCTCTCTATTTTTTAGTAGGGGTCTCTATTTTAAATTTCTATTTTTGTGGCCAAAATCATAAAAAAAAAAAAAAATAGATCTTGTTGACTAGGTCAAATGCAGCAAAAAAAATAAAGTTTTGTGATGGGTATGCACTTATTTTTTTTACATGGTTCAATGAATGATATGAGTTGTCATTTGGGTTAATTTCTGATTATTATTACTAATAATAATTTATTTTTAGAGCTAACTCTATGGTTTTCATAAGTTGAATATATGTTGCATATCGTGTTTGCTTGTTTGCTTGTTGGAGAGTTCGTCACTTGCTTGCATGGAAAAGCTCAACAAGAATTGCTAAAAATTAGGTAAAATCTACTAAGCACATTGTGAGGATCCCAGGTATTCTCCTTCATCTAATAACATTTCAATTTGGCCTTAAAATAAATCTCTCATGTGTTTAGCTTGAGTGTTTCTTTGCATGCTTTTTCTATGAATTTGCATAATTGAATACTAGGTTGTGACACCTTAGGTATTTATTGGTAGTCTTAGATTACTTGTAATTGATCTAGATTGCTATCTTGGGTTATTGGACTCGCTAAATCCATTAGCCCCTCATTTTCACCCCGTGGTTGCGATATCAGTGCCACATTAAAGGGGAGGGGTCTACAGGAAAGAAGGGTTAAGTGTTCCACCAGGCAACCCTTTTGTGCTTTTTGGAACTCACTTGTTTTCTAAGTTGTGGACTTGTTTCTAGCTTGTGTGAGGGGTTAAGTGCTCCACTTTATGGACTCACCTCATATTTTCTTTAAGTGTTAAGTGTACCACCTTGTGCTTTTGAATACTTTTGGATAAATTTGCTTTCTGGAATATATCTGTACTCACATAGTAATTAGGCCCCATGAACACTATTTGTGGATCTTGAGAGAGTGGGTTCCTAGCAAAACCCTTCTCAATGAGGGATCCCTTGTAGGTGGGGAGGATACTTATTACATCTCACATTCTACTTGGTTCATGCATCTTCCCTTATTGATTGATACATTCTCTCTCCGGAGGGGTTGATATCATAGACCTTGGTGAGACAAACTTTGTCTTAGCATGTCAGATTAATGTCCTTGCTTTGTTTGGGTTAAAAGTGAAGAGGCATCAAAACCTTGGATCTGGAGCCAAGTCCCCTTGTGGTATCATACTATGAGTCACCTTTAGAGAGGTTTAACTGTAGCGAACAATCCCTTCACAGGGAAAACTGCGTTGACAGAACCTCAAGTGGTAATAGCCATTTTCATCGTGGTAGTGACAGCCGCTATATAAATGTCCTTGTGGAAGAAATCTCCATGGGTATGGTTCATTGTTGGGTTGTCAGATCTCCCTAGCAGCTCCTGAAGATTAAGTTCTTAGACTATGTCAAAACCCTGGTGCACCGGGATTGGAGTTCACCCCTTTGGATCATAAAAGTTGCAGAGTCAAACCATTACTAAAAACCCTAGCGAGGCCAAATTTTCATTTTATAGGGTATATGTGCATTATTGCAAAACATTTTTGGAACATACACAATTAGCGCTTCTGAGGATTAGAACGAATAAGTCACTTGATTGTTCATGCACAAGGTTTCTTTTTCCCTTGTTCATTATTTTCAGACATGCTTGAAACCACATGCTTTCTATTTTGCATGCTTGTTTATCTATCTGGTTATTGAAAATGGACAAATCTATTACAATCCTCAAATCTGGACATTGAAATTTGCAAACAATTCAAATCTGAAAACTCAAAATTTGCAAAATCTAAAGTAAAATTCTCTTTTGGAGTCAAAAGTCATCTCAGGAGGTCAGAAAGTCATACGAGTTTCCATCAAGTGTCGTTTCATTACTGCCCATCTATCGTATGATTGAGTACCCAGTGTCGTACGAGTTTTCATGCCAGCCAATTCTAAAAGTCAAAATCCTACTTGCAACTGTCGTACAAGTTTTTCAACTATCATTTCATTGCCTACCCACTGTCGTATGATTTTTTCAACTGTCATACGAGTCTGCAAAGTGTCATTTGAGAAAATTTTGAAAAGTTGTCAAAAAATTGTCAGAATTACCAGATACTTAGCTTTTTCAGCCTAATTGCAGAATTTGTCATACAAATCACTGTGTCAAGAATAGATCAGTAGCTATTGAGAATTAGTACACGTCTCAAAGAATTAGTACACATAAGGAAGAAACTCTGATGAGGGTCATGATGAAACAGATGCACACTATGCAAGTCAAGATTAACAAACTTGAGAAAGAAAAGGAACCTAAAGAGTTCTCCATGGAAGCTCTATGCCCTTTTCCATTTGATAAAGACTTGTACATGTCACCATGCCCCTGAAAAGAATTTGAGCAATGTGATAACCCTTATGATTCCTCTTCCATGGAGAGTGACACATCCAACTTTGGAGACTATGATGACTATGACGATAGATAATGTAATGATACCTATGACACCTCTGTTCCTAAGAGTCCTCCTTGTCGTGTGTTCCTACTTACTACAAATGGGCTGTCACATTGGATAGATCATGATGGTGATCCATATGATTCTGATTTTGAAAGAGATTTTGATGGCTTTTGTGGACAATATCTAGATGATACATCTACTTCTATTAAGGAATATAAAATGTACCATGCTGATTTGAAACGTCAATACTATAAGGATCTCTCCTCCAAGAACTCTCTGGCTGAAAATAAAGATTACACTCTCAAGAAAGATCATGTTAATGTTGGACCTTTGTCTTGTGATGGTTCCCTTCCATCCCCTACTTCCTCCAATACCCATACATTTCCTAAAGCTTTCGAGTCTTTCAAATCTTTCACAAAACCTTCATCCAACACAAGCCCTTATACTTTTCATGCCATTCCCTATAGTTATCCTCCAGGGCTACCTCTTAAAGAAACTCAAGCTAACCTTCACTTGGCTGCAAATACTTTCAATGATGCTAAAGCTAAAGAGCTTAAGCCTTCATATGATATAATTCCTACTTCAGCTAGTCCTCCACCATCTCTTCCAAAGTCATCCATACAATCCCAACATTCTTCCTTGTCCTTAGAAGTGGCTCCATGTCAAGAGGACTCTAAAAATGATGAAGAAAAAAACATAAAGAAAGATCAAGATCAAGAACCCTCCATGTCATCCAATCTCTTTTGTGATGTCTCTTATTTGCTTCATGGTTCTTTTGATCTTATAGACCCTTTTTCATGCATTCCACCATGTCTTAAGTCTTCTCCTAAGCAAGATAAAGCTACTACTTACACCATTGAGCTTATTGACAATCAAAATAACCTTACCCCACTTCCAATTTCCAAAGATGATACTTCCATTAAGGTTATTGAAAATGGTGTTGTTACTACCAATGTTAAGCCTATTGAAAATCAAGAGAAAAATTATGCGCTTATGCTATCCAAAGATCCTTGTCAAGATCAAAGTCCTCCATCCTCTTATTCTACCACTCCATGTTTTCTTCCACTTTCTACTCTTCCTAAGTCTTTGCAAGCTTTGAACAATCCTATCAAAGAAGGTGCTCATATTCAAGATGTACTTGATTCTATTGAAAATTCTAATGCTCACTCTAAAGATGCTGATATCCTTGGTTGTCATATAGATGCTCATGAACTTATTGATTATCCTTTTGCATCTTCCACTTCCATCCTTGGACCTCTTCCACCAATACTACAAGCTTCACATCTACCTTCCATCTTGGGTCCTTATGTCCCTTCACTTTCCCCTCCTAACTCTCCTAATTCACCATCCATCTTGGGTCCTTACATCCCTCCATCTCCCATCTTTCCTCAAGATCAACATAGATGCATACCCTTGAATCCTTTTCATCCACCCACCCATTTAAACCAGTCATATCCTCCTTCTTCTTCCACAAGTCCCAAGTTCTTTGGAAGTAACTTGGATGTTTGATATAAGAAAAAGAAGCAATACAAGAATCCATCAAAAAAAGATCACCATGTCTCCTCTAATAGATATGGAAACATAAAGTCAAAAGAGATATCTAAGAAAAAAACTACAAGACAAGTATGGGTTCCAAAATCCATCATTGAAGATATTCTCTCTAGATCATCAAAAGGAAATAAAAAGCCTACGACTATAGGGATTCCAAAGTCTCTCTTGAAAGAGTCTGGTGTTGAGCAAAAAGTGAAGTTGACATTCAAGCTTCCAAAGACTTCCACTTCATCTTCTTCCAAAAACATTCTTCCATTCCATGTGCCTAAACCACAACCTCTGCTACCCATTTGCCATATTCCTTCACGTATTCCTTCATTCACATTTCCTTCATCCTCTCACCACCCTTCAAGGTATGTGTTGATTTTGAGCTTTCCTTCCTTTCCATCTACCCTTTCACAATCCTTCCATGCATTATCCTTCTACCTTCTATCATTTTTCCTCATTTGCCTATTCCTCCTATCTTCCAACGTCACTCGCTTTACATAAAACCTTATCCTCCATTTTTCTCTTCCATCTCCTTTTTTCTATCAGCATCTTTGAGCGTATCATTTGATTCCTTGGCATATCATGGTTTATCCTTTTAAGGAGCATTATCTAAAAAGCTTACCTTCTTCCAAAATAAAATAAAAATAAAAATTGAAAATGTGCCTTGGTGAAAACCTAGAAATAGGTGCCTTGGTAGCAAAAGTAAAGAGAAATAAATTCATCCTATGGTGAAAACCACTCCCTTGTGGCACCTTGGATAAGTACCATGATGAAAACCTGGCAATCAGGCATCATGCGTAGTTCTACATATTTCATCCATTCCATCTTCTCTCTTTGATCTTGACAATTTTGATCTATACATGAACATTTGGCTATCTTGTGAGCTATCTTATGATGATCTTGCTTTCATTCCCTTCCTGTTTAGCCTTCATGTCTATCTTCCTCTATTCATTTTCACCTGTCGCTATCCATTTCCCCTTTGGTCTTGATCTAATAAAAAAAGAAAGAAAGAGTAAAACACGATGCTTTGAAACCTCTTGACATGTCTCCTCCTTTAGACTGCATCCTTTCCTTCTTTGGCATTACGCTTTTGTGACTTATCCTATGCTGGTCTTTCATTGTTTGTCCAAATGTGCTTTACATGACAATCTTTCCCTAGCTTGGATATTCTTGAGGATTTTTCCCTTGAGGATTTCTTCCCTTCATTCTCTTGTCTTCCATCTCTTCCACCAGCTTGCCAATCCCTCTTGTTCTCCACCTTGCTAGACATTGAGAATTTATGATATGATCTTGCTTGGGAGTTTGCAATGGAAAAAGATGCTATCAAGTATACCAAGTATCAGAACAAGTATCATAACCAGTATCAGAACTAGTATCAAAACTAGTATCAGAACAAATATTAGAACAAGTATCAGAACCAGTATCAGAACAAGTATCAGAACACCTGCTGGGGCTACACCTTTTGCTTTAGTTTATGGGTTTGAAGTGGTACTGCCTATTGAGGTTGAAACCCCATCAATAAGAGTCAAAATGCATGCTCTGGTAACTGATGATGACTATAGAGTGTCTAGGTTGCAAGAACTTGAACTACTAGATGAGCACAGACAAGCAGCATTTAATAATCTCAAAGTTTATCAGAAGAGAATGTCTAGAGGCTACAATAAGAAAGTCAGACACAGAGAATTTCAGGTTGGTGATCTAGTCTTGAGAGAAAATCCTAAAAATCAATCCCATCGAGAACACAAGGGGAAGTTTGAACCCAACTGGCTGGGTCCCTTTGTAATCACTGCTACTTTTGGCTCTGGTGCCTATCAACTCTTAACGACTGAAGGAGAACAGCTTCGAGAACCAATCAACATTCTCCATTTGAAGAAATTCTACGCCTAAGGCATTCAGTCTATGGTAAAATGTCCTGAAAAAATCTTTAAAATTGGAAAATATCCTGAAAAAATGAACATCTTGGTGAAAACCTAGCAATAGGCACCTTGATGATTCACAAAAAGGTCAGAAAATATCAAAAGTACAAAAAAAAAAATACAAAAAAAATAAGAAAAATAAAAAGTGCCTTGGTGAAAACCTGGAAACAGGTGCCTTGGTAGCAGAAATAGAATATCTGCCAAGATGGTGAAAACCTGGCAAACGAGCACCACTTGTTTCAAAATGCTCCATCTATCAGTGCAATCTTGGTCTTTCCTAGTTTTCAGTCTTGCTTTAGTTTGTACATATCTCCCGGTTTGTTTCTGCATTTCCAGTTTTCAATAAGTCGGTCTATATACCACTCAGCTCAAGCGTCTGTATCTTGTCAATGCTTAACACTTGTGGGCAATCAATGTTATATCCTATGGCCTCCAATATATCTTAGATGTATCATATCCAGTTAGAGTCCTTTGAAACTTCATTTGAGTCAGTCAGTTTGTCTCGTCTCCAGAAAGGATTTTGCATCAACAACAACACATCAAACATCAAACTGAAAACAATCTATGCTTTTTTTTACATGCTTTTATCTCCTTGTATACTTACTGATTCACATTGAGATTTTGCATATTGTGTCCCTTCGAGCCCTTTGATGATGTCCTTTATAGGATTTAGAGAGAGATGACTGGGGGCATAATCTTTTCTTTGTCTTTTGTTTGTATGTGAAAATCTAACAACTTTGGAAATTTTGGATTGAAATGGTGTCCGACTATAAGAGCCTCTATCTCAAATTGGATGGCCATGTGTACCTCGACCATTGATACCCGGATGATTCAAAGAAGTATTGATCTAACTATTGTCTTTTTGAGTGAGTTCTTTCTCCTACTATGAAACACGATCTTACCTAAGGATGTGAACGATAAAGGGTCACTACAGGTAATTCGCATTGGATTTAGAATGATCTCTTGGCTGTTTCATGTGTTTTTCATGCAAGGTGTATTCAGGTCATCATGACATTCATGTTTTGATGCTTATACAAATTGCTATATCAAAATGGACGTGATATTCAGGTCATCCTGGCACTTGTGCCTTGGTGCTTATATCTAATCCGACATTTCAAAAATAAAATCAATATTCATATATCCATGGTTGTTGACTAGTGGGTGTTGTATTGATTCTTGCACATACAAATCGATATTCATATGTCTATGGTTTCATAGCTAGTGGGCATTGTATTGATTTATCCGGTTACCTAAAAGTTCAATGATGATAACAAATCGATACATGATCAGTGACTAAGTCCTAGGTCTTAGGTTGCATTTCATTTTGCATGTCTCTTTGCATTTTGCATGTTGCATGATCTCACAATGGCTAAACGAACTTCAATGCTTAAAAAATTCTCCACTCGCATCTTCAAATCTAACAAGAGTTAAATCTCACACGAAGGTTCCTCCAACAAAACAGCAAGTAGAATCCTTTTTCGGAATCAAAATCAAAATCTGAGATCGTTTATTATGTCAAAATCATGATTTAAAATTTTGGGCCCAGGACGGTCTACTGCTTACATATTCAACCTTCGATCATCACAAAAATCCATAATTCAACTTAATTGATTATCTTACATCAAACTATCAAAATTTTAACTTGGTCAACTATGGTCAACTCATAGTTTCACCTAGTCAAACTTGGTCATCTGGACCTCTAAATGATGTAGAATACGTTCCTGGACGTGTTTAACCACTTCTCAAATCAATTAACATGCTTCTAAACTATCAACGCTGACTTTTCTTGTCAGATTTCAATTTCAATCCCAAAGGGGGCATGGTATTGCACATCATTCAAGTCTGTAAATCTAATTTTATCTGGAATCTATTAGCTTTCATCAGTGATCAAGACAACAACCACGTCTAGTTGCTGATTCATCAAAAGTCCTCATCACTCAGGGCAAATCTATCATCACTTGGGGCATATCTGATTCATCGAGATCCATATCAATCTGGTATTCTCCTAATCTTGTAAACTTTATCAGTTTTTGCAACCATCGGATCATAGTGTTCTTTCCTTGGTTCTTCGGCAACTGAAGGGTTCGGATGTGATACCTGCTAGTTCTGCTAAGACAATCAAGTCTAGAACCGGTCACTCACTTCTTAGCAATCCTAAGGTTTGGAATCAGGCATTTTGACACTTTTTCGCAATCATAGGTTCATTTGCTATTATAGTGAACATTATCTTTGGTCATTCAGGACCTATTATCTTCATATCAAATCAATATCAATCAGCTTCTGTCATATCAATTATCAATTTCAAATCAGTTTCATATCTCTATCAAACACAGACTGTCTTTGAACCACTACGCTTCACACAGTAATTCAAAGAGGGGCAAAATGTAATACCCCAAAAATGGTCTATAAGTTCATTAACCTCCTACATCCTCAAATCAAATGAAATTAACATCAAAGTCCTAACCTAAGGCACATCTAAACATCATCGAATCTAATTGATTATCTTAAATTCTGCATCAGGGAATATTTCTGATTATCTTAATTATCTTTAATTTAATGATTATTTGGCAATAAATCACATTTATCCTAAGTTTGATTAATTGAATATTTTCATATTTAATTAATTAGATTTAATTCTACCACTTAATTATTTAATTGAAGTTAATTTTATTTATTCCTAAATCGTATTATTTAATTTTGACAATAAATCCAATATCTTATGAATAATTGATTAAATTCTTATTTAATTAATTAAAGCAAGTTGTCATTATTTAATAATATAGTTTTTTAATAAAAGTTTGATTAAATAATTGATTAACCCATAAATCAATTATTTATTTTCAAAAATCAGTTAAGTTGAGAGTAAATCACTTTATTTATTTATTAATTCATAATTATTCATGTGCACAATCAAAGAGCAGTTAAACTCCAAATCATAAAATCAATGCAAGTTATTGAATTTTTGGAACTCAACATCATTTTTGAGTTTTAAAGCTGATCTAAACTCTAATTTGAGTTAAAAAGCTGTTTTTGCATGATTTGCATATTTTTTTGAATTCAATTATCTTTATTTAAAAATAACTCAAAAATCAAGTTGAGTTTATTTGAGTGATTTATGGCTTTTATCCATGCACCTCCAAAGCCTTGGATTTCTATAAATTAAAGCCTCAGCTCATCTCAAATCATCTCATAATTTTGCAAGCTTACTTTGCCAAAGTCATCTACGAATTGCACAACTATTTTGAAGAATTGGAATTTGGAGAATCAAAGCTTATTGCGAATCAAGGCTATTGTGAGATCAATTTGTTTTTTTTACATTCATTTAGATTTTTTTTATCATATCATTGTTAGATCAATTCATAGCATATCAATTTCCATATTAGCATAGATTCATATCAGTTTTTCATTATTATTGCATAGAAAATATCAAAAATATAGATTAATTGCATTCATATTTCATATCTAGATCAATTGCATTCAAATCCTTCATTTAGGTGTCGTCTAGGTCACTGATCTCGATAGCAATCTGAGAACATCAATCTCACACCTATTAGAAGGCAGTAAATTGCTTGGTTAGAGTAGATTTCAATTTTGCACGATTTTGATTATAGCTAACCTCTAATGTTTTACTGAAGTGTTGTGTCTACAGATCAGGTACAATTTTCACACACACAAGCATAGATGCCATAGTGGATCTAACAGTGGGACATTTAATGTTCTCACTTATGGATAGGTTTAGTGGCTATAATCAAATAAAGATAGCACCTGAAGATCAAGACAAAATAGCATTTACATGCGTTTGGGGGTCATTCTGTTAGAATGTTATGCCCTTTGGTCTAAACAATGTCAGAGCGACCTATCAAAGAGCCATGACAAAAATATTTCATGATATGATGCACAAGTTCATGGAGGACTATGTAGATGATATACCTTCTAAATATCATTCAAGAGAACATCTACCCATATTAGAGAAAATTTGTGAAAGATTGGAACAATTTAAAGTAAGGCTAAATCTAAAGAAGTGTGCATTTGGCATTCAATTAGGAAAGCTACTAGGGTACATCATTTCAGCAAAAGGAATAGAGGTAGACCCCACCAAATTCAAAGCCATCATGAAAATGGAAGCACCTAAAAACATAAATCAGATGAGATCTCTTCAAGGAAGGATCCAATCCATATGAAGGTTCATATCTCAATTGGTAGAAAAGTGCCATAATTTTACTCAACTCCTTCATAAGGACATAGTTTTTAAATGGCATGAGAAATGTGAAGAAGCCTTCAACTTGTTCAAGAAATATCTAATGAACCCTCCAACTTTGATGCCACCTATAAGAGGCAAGCCTTTGATTCTATACATTTTAGTGACCGAACATTCATTAGGGGCACTCTTGGCACAAGAAGATGAATCAGGAAAAGAAAAGGCTATCTACTACATAAGTAGAACTTTGGTAAAATATGAGTTGAACTACACCTTCATTGAAAGAGAATGTTTGTTCATATTTTTTTCTTCCCAAAAATTATGCCACTATATGTTATCCCACAAGATTAGACTCATTGCAAAGATAAATCCCTTGAAATATCTTCTTAGCAAAACAACACTGAATGGAAGACTAGCCAAATGGGTCATGGTGCTAAGAGAATTCGACATAGAATATGTGGATCAAAAATATATCAAGGGCCAAGTCATAGCTAATCAGTTAGTAGAATCACCATTACAAGATGACCATCCAATACAGGTGGAATTTATAGATTATGAAATTGTGAATGTTGAAGCAAAAACATGGCAACTATATTTTGATGGTTCCTACACACAACATGGATCAGGAGAAGGCATAATTTTGATTAATCCTCAAGGGTCTACAATTCCTAAATAATAAAAATTTATATTCCCATGCACAAATAACATAGCTGAGTATGAAGCATTGGTCATTGGAATAAAACTAGCATTAGAGTGGAAAGTGATAGAACTACAAGTCTATGGAGATTCACAATTGGTTATCAATCAAATTAATGATGAATATCAAACGAAAGATGACAAGATGATACCTGAAAAAAATATGGTTGAGAATCTCAATAAATACTTCACTCTCATCACATTTGAGCAAGTACCAAGAGAGAAGAATAAAGCAACAGATGTAATGGCTACTTTGGCATCACTTCTCCAAATACCAGATCAAAGTGCCAAATATGAATTCCTAGTAGAAGAAGTTGAGAAACCTGCATTTGACCCTACCCATCCTCATACCATTTTTTTACTAACCATGCATGAATTACCTTGGTATGGAGATATTTACACTTATTTAAAAAACCAAATCCTACCCATGGACCAAACCAGGAACCAAAAGAAAATCTTTATTCGACAAGTCACTTGTTATACCTTAATATCTGACACATTGTATCATAAGAGTCTAGATAAAATGCTTCTTAGATATCTAGAGAAAGAGGAATTAGATATAGCCTTACGAGAAATTCACGAGGGGATTTGTGGGTCACATTTGAATGGTTTAACCCTAGCTAAGAAACTTCTTAGGATAGGGTATTTTTGGCCTACGATGGAGAAAGACACTTGTCACTTTGCTAAAACTTGTAGAAAGTGTCAATATCATGGAAACTTGATACATGTGCCCACACAAGAGCTTCATCTTATGATGACACCTTGGCCATTTTATCAATGGGGTCTAGATTTAATAGGAATGATTTATCCACCATCTTTAAATGGTCATAAATTCATTATTACGGCAATAAAGTACTTTACCAAATGGGTGGAAGTTGTACCCTTATCAACTGCAACAAGAAAGCAGATATTCATGTTTATCCTAAACCACATAATATGTATATATGGCGTACCTCATGCCATCATAATGGATAATGCAAAGCACTTCAAAATAAAGACCTAAAGGAGTTATGCACAAAGTTTCAAATGATCCATCACTCCTCATCAATATTTTGCCCCCAAGGTAATGGACAAGTTGAAGCAATGAATAATAAAATCTTAAAGATATTGAAGAGAACTGTGGACAATTCAGGTAGAGATTGGCATATAAAAATAAACCCGACCTTATGGGCTTATAGGACAAGTATCAGAATGCCAACGGGAGCTACACCATTTTCCTTAGTCTTTGGAACAAAAGCAGTTTTACCTTTGGAGGTAGAACGTCCATCCTTAAGAGTATCTCTACATGGTTTGATAAGTGAGGAAGATTATAGAGTTGGTAGGTTGCATGAACTAGAACTGCTAGATGAGAAATAGAAACAAGCATTTGATCACTTAAAAGTATATCAAAACTAAATGGCAAGGACTTATAACAAGCACATCAAGTCAAGAACATTTCAAATAGGTGACTTAGTTTTGCGAGAGAATCCCAAGAATCAAGCAGAAAGAGAAAAGAAAGGAAAATGAGAAGCAAACTGGTTAGGACCTTTTTGTGATCACTTCATCTTTTGGGACCAGCACCTATAAGTTAGCTTATTATGATGGAGAAGAGTTACAAGAACCTATCAATAGCATTCATCTCAAAAGCTTCTACACATGAAGCAGATGAAAGAGGATAGAGAAAAAAGAGTATCAGAAAATACCAAAAACATCCTATTTATTGTACATAGGCAAAAGAGATCTTGAAAATACCAAAAACATTTAAAAAGTAGAAAAGAGCAAACAAATCAGAAATGCAGAAAACATTTAAAACAATGAAAAATTGAGCATGAAGAAAGCCAAAAACATTCAGATATGATCCTCAAAAAGATGTTGTCTTGGTGAAAACCTAGCAAATAGGTGCCTTGAGGATATGAAAAACAAAAAAATTAAAAAAAGAGAAAATACAAAAAAAATAAAAAAAGAGAAAAAGTGCCTTGGTGAAAACCTAGCAAATAGGCGCCTTGGTAGCAAAAAAGGGAAAAAGATTTAAAAATAGAAAAGGAAAGCAAGATCCATTCAATCGGTGAAAATTTGGTAAACAGGCACCATTGAAAGTCCAAGTCAATCTCATACCTAGCAGTCATCCTAGTAAATATTGCATTCGCTAGCATTTGTATATATTGCATAATAAAACCCCACAATTACATTTGCAAGTACCTAAATATTTTGGTCACCTAATCTGCAAATTATCCTAAGTCCAATATTGAAATTATATCAAACTGGGGGCAATCTACTCTAAAGGAGGAAGGATTCATCAAAAGCAAACTTCAATCAATCATCCAATCATTTCATCAACAACGCAAGTGAAACGATCAATCAAATCCTCATTCCAATCCAATTTGAACCAAACACAAAATTTGATCTGAGATCTTACATGACCCTATCTTTATTAGGATTGAAATTATGAAATGGATGGAACTATACTTGAAATATAGATTTAAAAACATTGCAAAAAAAATTTTGAAGTGTTGACTTAATTGATGAAATCATGTCTTTCTAGCGAATCGATGAAAGTTTTTAAACTAGACAAGCTATGATGAAAGTGTGATATTTTATGGATCTTTGAATGACTGTCTTAAGATCAAAGTTTTAAAGTGTGTATTATTTTTCTAAGGATGTGATCATCAAAGAATCATTAAGGACTTGTATATAGGATGAAACTAAGTTTTTTTTTTGTTTACGCAAAAGGATACCTTGGATATTTTCATGTTCAATATCATAATACCAAAATCCACTTGCAACATAGAATCTAACAAAATCAATATTCACACACTCATGATTGGCTTCAATCAATGATAGTCATACTAGAAAGAGATGGAAAAGCAAAAAAATAGGTGCAAAAAGTATTAATATCATCATGGTTGAGCTAGTGATGGTTGTACTAAATCAGGATTCCAAAAATTGCTCAACGATGAATATAAGCTCTAAATTTTTTAATAGTGATAGTTAGTTGCATACATCCTAGATTAAATGCATTTAAAGTATTTTCATTTCTTAGCTTCAAAATTTAAATTGCAAGAGGAAAAGAGAAAGGGGGTGTAGTCAAATCAAAAATCAAATGAGCATCAAAAACTATATGTGATCGAATGTGTTGGAAATCAAAAATAATAAAAAACAAAGGTGCATTCCATTAGTTCATGAGCATTTGTTAGATCCATGTTATCTTGCATTAGTTTGCATTCATTTAAATCTAAGTTCATTCCATATAGTTTGAATCATCTTCATAACATTAATTGCATTAAGTTGCATTCATCTTTCATATATTGCATAAAGTTCAATTCATTAAATGCATTAGGTTACATTCATCCTTTAAATCATTTTTCATTAAGTTCATTTCATTAGATTGCATTCATTTTAAAGCTCGTCTCATTTAAGTGTGCATTCTTTAAATCATTCATATCAATCCATTAAGTGCATTTACCATTACATTTATTAGTTAATGTTCATTGCATCCATTAAGTCATTCCATTTAAAATCATTTTCAAATTCATCATTAGGTGCATATCATTTAGTTCAAAAACATGGCACATTGCATAATTCATTTAAATTCATTAGATATCATTGCATGGAAACATCATTCATCTATATCACATATAACATTTAGAATCATTAATCATTAAATACCCATAATCATTATACATTACATCATATAGGTCTATCACATTGCATACCATAAATCTGGTGCATCCATATATTAGAAGAAATACATCCATTATCCATTAAATCATTACATCACATTAAACATTGCATTATCCATCTAGCACATATATATATCATTTGCATTCGTAAATATCATTAATCATTACACGTCATTAAATTCATATTGCATCCATTCATCTATTCTATGTCATACATAAGACAACCAAGCATAAATAGAACATGTGCATACATCATAAAAATGCATTCTGAAAAGCATAAAACAAAGCATATAGGAGATAGAACCATATAAATCTGCATATCATATTAAAACACCCGAAAACATGAGGTCCAACACATCATGACATCACATAAATTAAATATATCAGAACTGAGAATCAAAGTCTATGGCACCATCATCATAAATCAAAACAGAGTATCAAAGTCTATGATATCATCAAGGAAACATATGGAAATCAAAGTCCATCAGAATATCAACAAGTCAGATCCATTAGATTTCCACAATACATATTAATGTTTGTATCAGTTTTTGGGTTCGATTGTGTAGAATTTTTTTCATCAACATTTCTGATCATACTACATGATCCATCATCAGGATGCTAGAGAGAAAAGAACATAATAAGATAAGTTGCAGATCTAACAGATAATAAAAAGAAGAGGGGGGAGAAAAGACAAGTGCACAGAGATCCACAGTGACAAGACCTACACCTAATAAAAATTAAAAAATTAAAAATTAAAAATTAGAAAATAGAAATTGAAAGGGGGGGGAATATCCCTCCCAATAAAATTATATATATATATATATATATATATATATATATATATATATATATATATACATATATATATATATATATATACATATATATATATATATATACATATATATATATATATATACATATATATATATATATACATATATATATATATATATATATATATATATATATATATATATATGTATGTATGTATATATATATATGGGAATATATATATATATATATATGTATGTATATATATATATATATATATATATATATGTATATATATATATATATGTATATATATATATTCTTCTCTTTCTAATTTTTATTTTCTCTACTTCTTTTCTTTTATTTATAATTTTATTGGGAGGGATATTCCCCCCCTTTCATTTTCTATTTTCTAATTTTTAATTTTTAATTTTTTAATTTTTATTAGGTGTAGGTCTTGTCACTGTGGATCTTCGTGCACTTGTCTTTTCTCCCCCCTCTCCCTCTCTCCCCCCTCTTCTTTTTATTGTCTGTTAGATCTACAACTTATCTTATTATGTTCTTTTTTCTCTAGCATCCTGATGATGGATCATGTAGTATGATATGAAATGTTGATGAAAAAAATTCTATACAATCGAACCCAGAAACTGATACAAACATATCAACAAGTATCAACATGAAGAACATCAACTGATCAAAAGAATACAACAGAGTCCAATGTCTTGATATAAAAAATGAGATCATATACATCATCAATGAATAAATTATATATTTATATATATATATATATATATATATATATATATATATATATATATATATATATATATATATATATATATATATATATATATTCTTCTCTTTCTAATTTTTATTTTCTCTACTTCTTTTATTTTATTTATAATTTTATTGGGAGGGATATTCCCCCCCCTTTCAATTTCTATTTTCTAATTTTTAATTTTTAATTTTTTAATTTTTATTAGGTGTAGGTCATCACTGTGGATCTCCGTGCACTTGTCTTTTCTCCCCCCTCTCCCTCTCTCCCCCCTCTTCTTTTTATTTTTTGTTAGATCTGCAACTTATCTTATTATGTTCTTTTCTTTCTAGCATCATGATGATGGATCATGTAGTATGATATGAAATGTTGATGAAAAAAATTCTATACAATCGAACCCAGAAATTGATACAAACATATCAACAAGTATCAACATGAGGAACATCAACTAATCAAAAGAATACAATAGAGTCCAATGTCTTGATATCAAAAATGAGATCATATACATCATCAATGAATAAATAATATATATCTGTATCATTTCAAGGAATCAACTGGCGGAGCCACCAGCACCATCACTACCATCAGGACCAAGACTAGTATCATGAGGACAGCTTGAACTAGCTTGTAGCCCATGCTAACTCATAGTGGCCATAAAATCATGCATCATACCATTGAGCTCCCTAACCTCCTATCTAATCTCAAAAACATCTGACTGTAAAGCTCAAACCTCTGATGCAGTCACCAGAGCCTCTGAACTAGGAACCTATACAAAAGAAGTCTGTGGTGGAGGCATGGAGGAAGAAGGCATGGAAGAAGATGGAATAGATAGTAATGGAATGAAAGAAGAAGAAGATGGACAAGATGAAGAAGATGGCATAGAAGCAGAAGCGGGTGCCTGTGTTGGAGGAGCCTATGGAACAACTTGTGGAACAATAGGAGGAACCTGAGAGGATCCTACGGAGGAGAACATGTGCTGGCCTACCCTGTGCCTAATCTAATAATGCATGTGTGGCCTAGGCATCCAACTACCTCTAACATCTAGCCCTATGATGACCTTGTCTACTTGTTGGATCCCTGGAAACCTACTGTAAACCTCTATCCACACCATGACCCCTCACCTGACCAGCACCCCTAGGAGGAATGGGAGCAATAGCAATAACTAGAATCAATACTCTCCCTACTCTGGTCGCTTGATGACCCGATCATCCCTGACATGCTCGAATCCTACCTCCACCCCTACCACCATCCACCATCATCCTCAGACTCCTCATCAATATTGAGTACCCACTCAGCTGGATTTGTGAATCTCAAAAATGGGTTCCGAGAAAACCAATCAGCATAATCATCAGTCATCCCAGCATCAACAACATGCTCCCACATATCCCATGGTAAATGAGCCAAATCCTCAATCTCCTACCTCATTGTCCTGAAATCAATAGCATGACCCCATAGTGATCTCTCGGCCTGAACCCAAGCATACATGACTACAGCCTATGGCATACCATGAACGTGCTCATATTGTCGTAGTACTCTCTGGAAGAAAAATCTCTCAATAATATGTTGTATCTGGCCAATCATCCAATGAGGACTACACATATAGGGAATCCCACTCACATCCTCTGGCCATAGCTCACAACCTAAGTAAGGGCACCATATAACTTGATCCATATCATCGATAACACAATGCCAGTAATCCAACTTACCCATATGGGTCTACACTACCATGCCCTCATACATTCAGGAAAATGGCCATCCTAGATTATGCTAACATGTTGTAATAGGTCGTGTCACTAGGAGATGCTCCCATGTCCAAAGCTAAAGTAGAATAGCTCATGCTGAAAGAGTAGAAGAATGTCTATTTACTATTGTATGCAACTCATGATAGAGCTGCACCAATACACAAGACCCCCAATCAAAATGTTGAGGCTAAGCCATCAAGTCCTCTAGAATAGGACCCAAACTGACTGTAAATTTGTGACCTCGCCTATCTGGTACAAGGAATCCTATGATCAAGGCACCTAAAACTACTAGCAGAATTGGGAAAGAATGGAACTGAGACCACTGAATTTGATCATCACCAATGGTAGGATCCTAGAATACCTACCGACATGTTGCCCCATCATACACCTGATCATAGAAAACCAACTCTCCTTGAGTCAGGATATGCAGGATGTGGTAGATGTCCTCAGGGGTGCTAGTCATCTCACCCATTGGTAAATGAAAAGTATTATGGTCAAAGTGCCAATGCTCTGCCATAGTAGTAAGAAGACCTCAATTCACTTGGAATCAAGGAAGAACGAGAAGGAAAGATAAATTACATCGACCTATATGTCTCCAATCAAGAGCACTCAAGTCGTCAATCATGCTGAAGGGACAAGAGTACAAACCATGAATGCCCAGTGACTTAAGCACTACCTGCAAAAAGCAAGTTCAATCATATCAGTGTTGAAATCAATTATCATTTGAATTATCCTAAGTCAATCAAACATTTACAAATATCAAACAACAATCAATTTTCCTTATTCTATTCAGAGAGGACAAAAAATTCATCATCATCCATCATCTAAATCTAGATTGACGATCAAATATTCAAACTATAACTGACTCAAACTGACATCTTACGACTCGCTACCAAATCAAATTTATTACCTAAACTGATCAACTAATCGATGACGATGAACAGTTTGGAAAAATGACTAAGGCATTTTTAAATTTTTCCTATCAGGGCAAAAGCGTTATTTTAAGGTTTAAAAGTGCTAAACACAAAAGTGTTATTTAAGAGATTAAAAGCGCAATCAAAATTATCAAAAGCGTTGTTCTAAGTCATACGCGCAAAAACTTTTCAAAAGCACTATTTGACAACTTAAAAGTGCTATTACAGAGCTCAAAAGTGAAAATTCATGCAAACGCACTAATATAAAAATCAAAAGTGCATTGTGCCCTAGATCCTACATGTAAAAGCACAATTCCACTTCACAAACGTGCTATTCAAATATGCGGAAGTGCTAAAAAACTATCAAATGTGCTATTAAAAAGGGTAAACGCACTATTTCATTTTCAAAAAGCAAAAAAATAGGATTTTTGCCAAAAAAATTCATTTTTTTGGAAAACTAAAGCATGAAATGAAAAACTAAGAATTTTAGGCACTTACCGGAGGTCCATGGGTTGGTGGTCGTAGATATCATCAACCACGCTCGAACCTATGCTCTCGAATCAGGATCACCATTACAAAAAGCTCAATAGGAATCAAAGCAAAAAGTCAACTAGCAAAGTGAAAATGAATAGTAAACTGACTTTTTACCCCTTTATATAGGCCATTTTGACCTAAAAAGGGCATCTTTAACCAAAAAATTCTTCGGGACTCAAATTTTTCATCGAATCTACCAAATTAGGGGCATTTTTCATCACACAAACACAAAATCAATATCAAAAATAAAATTGAAATTCATTATAAATTGACCTAATCAATGCAAAATGACCTAAACCGTCAACTTTTTCAAACATCTATCAAATTTCATTTCATTTCTGAGGGGGCATACACTCAGATAATAAAAAATAATAGAAAAATCATCAAATTAGGGGCACGACCATCAAATCAGAGCATATATTTTATCAGAAAATGTTTTGCTTATCAATTGAAAGGGCATCAAACATCATATCATATCAAATCAGGTACCATATCATGGAATTGTCATCAAATCAACCATCAAGACATCAAAAGCAATCGAACTTTATCAGAATCTGCATCTTACATCAAACAATGAAATATCAGTTGAATCAGGACATTCTTTGAATCAACACGCTTCACACGTTGACTCAAAGAGGGGCATTTGTAATCACCTAAAAATGGACAAGATTATCTAAGTGAGAAATCAAGGCAAGGATCAACATAATTAAATGCAATTAAATCAAATCAAAATCAAAATCAAAGATAAATTTCAATTCAACATTAATCCAAAATTAATTAAAAATCAAAAGCTATAAAATCAATTTAAATCAAATAAATTATGATAAATCAATAAATTGTGTAATTAATCTAATTAATTACATAGTTCAATTTAAATCAAATCAACCCATTCAAGGGGTACACATGGCTAAACAAATTAAATAAATTCAATTAATTAATTCATATTTTCTCTCAACACCACATGGGAGGAAAAAGCCTCAACCAATAGGAATTGAGAACCTTGGAGGATGAATCTTGTCCACCCATTTTGTCTTCTTGTCCCAAGCTTTGAGGACAATCCATTTAAATTGTCTCCAAAGGGTGGAACCAAAGACTTAACCCCAACTCAATCATGATCAACTCAAGTACACCTCATATGCTTGCCAAAATCTATAAAATCAAGGCATAATTCACTCATAAATCATCCACAAATCTGAGAATAGCATCAAACCTTTTGTAAATTAGAGATAGAAAGGCAAATATAGAAGCTAATTAGCATTTCAATTTGGAATTAATTTTTTTAGCTGTCTTTATCATATCATTCTCATTCTAGGATAGTCACTAATGGAGGCTTGTTGAGAGCTTTATCATTAGCATCCCTAGCTAGAGATCCATAGAGTGCTTAATTGTCAATTTTTAGCTTCAATAGATTGCTATTTGTGGTAATTTAGTGTTTATTTTGAATTATTAATGATACTAACCCTATGAAGGTACATTTTCTAGTACACAGCAGCAATATAACCAACTTCTTTGCAATTAAAACAAGCTAAAGGTAATTTATCCTTATATCTACCTTTACCTTTAGGCAGTCTCCGGGCTATTAGTGCTTCAAGTTCATCAAGATCATCATCGGTATTGCTATCACTTTCATTCCTTATATTGTGCTTACTACTAGATTTACCAATCTTAAGAGAAGACATAAAAGTAGACTCAATAGTTGGTACAACATTGTTATCATAATTGTTTAGCTCAAAAGTGGTTAACTTTCCAATCAAACTATCAAGAGTAAGTGTGCTATTAAGTGCAGACCTCATTTCATGAATTGTAGATATTCTGATTGCATAGATAGGCAAAAGTGTTCCCAATATTTTACTTAGCACAATATCCTCATCAATGGTACCACCAGCTCCACGAATAGCATTGAAAACCTCTTTAATTTAGTTTGAGTACTGTATTATGTTTTCTCCTTCCTTCATTTTCATATCATCAAATCTACCTCTCAAGCTTTCAGCTCTAGCTCTCATCACATTTGCATCACCACCATGTACTAGGGCAAGTTTCTCCCACATTTCCTTTGAAGTAATGCAGTCTTTGATGTCTTGAAATTCAACATCAGTAAGAGCAACTGCTATCTCTATCATAGTGATGTTGTGTTCATGTCAATCTCTTAACTAATCAAAAGTCAAAGGACCAGGTGGTTGTAAGTAGCCATTTTCTAGTAAAGGTATAGTAGATTCTCCAATTCTAGATAGATGAAGTTTCATCCAACTTTTCCATGTACTAAAGTTGTCCTTGTTCAGCTTCAGCACTTCTCTCTTATACATCTTCTAATCTTTCTGTTGAAGTCCTTAAAACTTTGTTCCAAGCAACTAGCAGTCTGATACCAATTGTTAGAATAACTGATAGGGGGGGTGAATCAGTTAGATCAGTTATCCTACAGTCCCAAATACAAAGATGTAACACTTAAAACAATTCCAATAAATTATGCAGCTCGGTAACATAAATTAATAAACTATCTATGCCTTTTACCGATTACCAGTTAATTAACTCACTGTGATTACTGACCAAATCAAATATGCAATATGTAAAGTATGACAATAAAATAGTCATAATATAAACACATAACATAATTATTTAACGTGGAAACCCTACTAAGGGAAAAACCACCTAGGACCGGTAACCCAAAATAATTTTCACTCTTCTGAAGTGAGCTCAGTGAAGAGCCAACCCTATTAAAGGTTACAAACACACTGTTAGGTGTGACCTTGTTAGAGGATTTAAGACTAAAAGTTAACTTTTGACTAGCATTCACTATGGGGTCAATAAGATAACAATGTATATTCCTTGAATGACATTGGAGCATAACTTAAGATGGTTAAGTCCACTCGATTAGGATATTTTATGTATCAATGGTTAAATTGAAATAGTAGTTGATCTGATTACAATACAACTTAACTTGCAGATGTTTATATCTATTCTAAGCCCATACAAATCCTCTGATCAATATTTCAATTCACTTCCTCAACTTACTTTCACTTGGTAATATCTCTCTGACGCTCGATACTATTCTGTAGTTCGGTTCTCCTTCAACCAGTCTGATCAGGCATGCATGAAACTATATTCATGCAAAATCTTTGTAGTCTTCTTTCTTCTAGCATAGTTTCATAAAGAAACTTATATCTCTTATATAGACTAAAAAACCATTTTCATATCAACCATCATATTTTTCTGCTTATTCTTCTTCATTGATTTTACCTCTTAAACCTTCCTCGATAGTTATGCTAGTAACACATTTCAATTCCATCCTTTAGATTTTTTCAAAAAATTTTAGTTGTGGATCTCATAACAAACTTTATCCTCAATCTCAAAATCATAACAATTTCTCGCTCATAAAATTATGTCGACTAAACTAAGCATTTAATACTTTCATCCATACTTGATTAACAAAGAAATGTGTCAATGAACACAAGATCAGTTAATACTGTCATTCGGTATACACTACACTAGCTCGATGTATAGTGAAGTGCTTCATTTACCGAGCACATTGCCTTGTATAATTTTTCTTCCTTATTCATAATTGATAAATGCAACATAATCAAGTCAACAATATGAGATCATAAACTCATCAATAAGTTACCCAAAGTATTCCTTATCCTCATCTATCATATCCATCTCTCTCCATGTAGATATCTTAGTTCTTCATCTTTTCTCTCCTTTTTACAGATGTTTAGATGTTTGTAACTTACATGATAAGTATTGTCAAAACTAGTTGACATCAATGACAACATAATGACTAATTTAATTATCTTACATAACATTCCAATAGCTCAATGATCTCTAATCACTAATCTTCAAGTCATTTAGGTATTCAATTTGTTGTAGTTCATCATTATCATCCTCTTCAAAACAATACAGGTAATGTGGGGAATTCAAGTGACCAATCATATCTTGGAATCTATCCACATCTAGATCTTTTGGTACATTAGTGCTAAGTAGGGCTTGATCAAGAACTTCCCTATGACTAGGAGAGATTTTAAACAACTCTAGAATAGATATTTGAGTGGGTGTCCTTTGCAACTGATCCACAAGATTAAACTTTGGAGGTAATGCCACTTTCTTAGACGTTGTTTTTATTGTAACTGGTGCATTAGTTGTTGAAGCTCCTTTGAGAGTGAGCTTAGCTTGATTTCTTGTTACAGTATTAGAAGACTCAATTTTTTTTTGACTCCTTTTAGAGTGATCATATTGATGTTGTGTTCACATGGTTCCACCATATGAAATACATTGTCATCATCAGTGTATGTATAGTTAATCTTGTTACTCTTGGAAGATTCCCCTTTTTCATAGCTAGGTAATGGAGTTTGGAATGCCTTATTATCATTGTTTGTGCGATGTCCATCTACCTTGACTTTACCTTCTTCAATCAGGTCTTGAATAATATGTCTTAAATTCATACAGTTGTTTGTTTTGTGTCCTTTATTGTGATGAAAATTGTAGTAATCTTTATCATTCCACCACTTGGGTTTTACTTCTGGTTCCCAAGGTTTGGAATCAGGAATCTTAATGATTTTATTGTCCAATAGTGACTTCAAGACTACTTCTGATGTATCTCCCAATGGTGTAAATATTATCTTAGGTCTTTCCACCCAAGGCTCTGTTCAAGTAGGAGGTTTATTGAAATTCTTATTAGCCATTGGTGTCACTGTAGAATTTGAATTCTTGTTTTCTTGAAGACTTGTTGTAAGATTGAAAACATCTAATTTTGGTTTTGTGTTAGGAGTATCAACCACTCCATCATTGACTACATTCTTGTTTTTTTTTCATATTTGTACTTATCTTTGGTGGGATAGTACTTATCTTTGTTTTCCTTGTTGATAGTGATTTCCCCTTTCTTGATCAAGACCTCTTCAATATTGATGGCACTATCTATCATCTTATCAAAACTTAGCGGTCCTTGCAATTGTATTGGAAAATTCATTTCAAGAACCAAGTTGTTAATGAAGATGTCCATTTTTTCATTTTCAGGTATCTACCTAGCATATCATGTAAATATTTTTCTCCATCGTTATAGGAAATTCAAGAATGATTCTCCTATTTTATGTTTGGTATTGCATAGATCCAACATTGTTACTATGTGTTGGATGTTATAGGAGTATTTTTGTATGAATTTTTGCACTAGTTCATCAAATGTCTTGATTCCTATAGGTAATTTTGAGAACCAATCCATAGCTTGTCCACCTAAGCTTCGTGGAAATAATCTCATTAGATATGTTTGTTTGTGCATGAATTCCATATTGGTTGCGCAAAACTCCCTCACATGATCTTGAGGGTCAGAATTTCCCATGTATTTGTCATATTTTAGAATTGTGACATTTTTAGGAAATGGAATCATCTTTAGTCCCTTGTCAAAAGGTCAAGGACATATGTGTTCCAAAGAGTATTGTTTTTTTGGTTTGTCCTTCGATTTCTTAAGTTCCTTGATTTCATTTTGCATAGCAAATAGTTGTCTTGTCAAAATAGACATAGGAATAAGATCTATTTTTGCTTAATTTGGGTCACATCATAGTCCTTTGGTAGCTTTTCTCCTTGAGAGGCGAGTCCTATGAAGTATTTTTTCTTGTTTTCTTCCAAAGTTCTCTCAAGGATTTTATGGAATCATTTTCATTTTATAGCTCTTTGGTATTCTTTTTCGGTGGGTTCTTCATCATCTGAGTCATAATGGACTTCTTGTTGTTGAACCTCTTCTTGATTGTTTTGGTCATTTTGTTCATCTTGTATTTCATCCCAATGGAAATCTTCTTTTTTATTATTCATGTTTGTCACTTCGGGTGTCACTGTATATGTGGTGCTTGGAGTTTTTCCAAATAAAGGATTAAGTCTTGAGGTTTCTCCTGTTTCAAATGTGAGCAATAGCACTTCATCTGAGAACGGGTTCTTTTCAAAATGGCAAGATTTGTGTCTTGTATTAACCATGAAAACTTGATTAAGGGATCAATGAGTGTCTTGTATTTAAAGTGGGTTTGAATTTTTGCAATGTCTGATTGTGAATCCAAGGATGCAAGAGTGGTTTTGAAATTGTCTTATGGATCCAACGTCAAAGGGTGCCAAAGTGCCCTGATAGTGAGTTGGGAACCAAAAATGTAAGTGGGTCTGATAATGTGGAAGTTCCAGCATCAAAGGGTGTCAAAGTGCCTTGTTTATGAGCTGGGAACTTGATTGTAACTGATAGGATAAATTGACTTCACAATTTGGACAATGTAGAAAAGACCATGCAAGGTAACAAGACTCTCTCAAAAATAGCTCTTTCAAGTTATCAGATGGATGTGTTTTGACAATAGAATCTTACTATTGGAAAAAATGGGTATCTAGAAATGCAAAAAATTTGGTTCTGATTGGTACGAAAATGCTCACTATCCCAAATGTGACACTTTATAGGAGACTATCAAATTTTGGACTCTAGATGTGATCCAAGAAATATGGGATATGACACAGGAAATGCAGTGGTCAACAGATTTGATCCAGGAAATGAGGTAGACACCAGATGTGATTCAGGGTATACGGGATGCAACTCAGTAGATGGGATGTGATACAGGATTACTAAATGTGATTCAATGATGTTTGTTAATTGTCTATTTCAGTGATTTTTGGGAAAATGTGTCATCTCTGTCAGATTCTAGTGACTTGTAGGTGTTTTTAAATGCTTGTAAATGCTTTGTGTTTGTTCATTTGGGGGGAATTTATCTGAATTTGTACTTAGAACACATCAAGCAATCATTTTAATCAAACATACCTATCCTTCCCTATGCTAGGTAGAGATTAGTACCACTTGTTTGCTGACTTAGGAACACACTGAAAGACTCCTTAGAATATGGTAGTCCAATAACATGCAATGGATATTGGAGCCCATATTAGCCAAGTAGTAACATCAATGAGGGCTTGATATGGTGAATGTCTTGGGAAAATTACTATTTGCCTCACACAAGTGATAAAAACCTTTAGGGGGTGATCCAGGTAGCATCTAACATAAGGTGTTTAGTAAAGGAATCCATTCATAACCATCTCCATAGTCCCGTAAGCAGGATTTAGACCATAAGCCCTATAGGAACTTTAAAATGTGTAGTCTCACAAGAAAGATTCAAGCGGCTCCGCTCTACATGAGATCCAAGTCTATCATTTGGATTTATCATCAATCTCCCAAGACAAGATAGATTATGTCTTCTGAGGCTTTCACCTCAAGGAAGTGTCAAATTTTATAGTGGGGTGGAAGAGTTAGCTTAAGACTTGTCCCCATTTGGGTTGTTCCCGGGAGCTTTTTTCTTCAACCGATAGGCCCTCTAAAGGTAATTCTTTAAAAGAAGGTAGATAAACAACTTAAGGTATGGATTTCTTATTCTCCATAAAGGAGAAGAGCATAATCTCCTAACTCAAATTGTGAATCCAAGACACATCATGCAAGCTTAATTTTAATTACCCCAATTTAACCTCAAAATGCAAACTAACTTTTGAGTTTCTAATTTTCCTCAAGGGAAAAGAGAATACTCCTCTGATCAATTTGCAAGATGAAATAAAATTGTAATTAATTCCTAGAAATCAAAGCAATAATGTCTTGTTGATCTTCCAAGGAAACCTACAAGTAATCATTAGTAGTTATTTATGAAGGGGGAAGGATCATGAGGGGCCAAAGCTATGGCTCACCCTAATGTTCCAAGCCTTCAACACACAATGTGGAAGAAAAATGCTAGAAAGTGAGAGGGAGAAAGCAAGATCTTCATTAAGTTTCATCAATAAACAGTATACATGCCGGGCTGTAAGGCCTTCCCGATTTAGGCCAGATATTACAATAAATTTAGAAGTCCTCAAACATGTGAGGATCCATCAAATTCTAACTTCTAACTTCTTGATCTCTAACTCCTAACTCTAAACATAGACACTAAATTTATATAAGAGTCAACCGAACTGAGTCGGCCTTCAGATCCGCAAACAATGGAAGTAACGGTCAGATTAAGGACCACCAGCTTCCCAATAATGGATACCAGCATTAACTCTATGACCCTTGATAAATGCACACGTTGACCCCAACAAGAAACAAAATAAAACCCGTCGGTAAGTAGAGATAACCGACCAACAGCAAAGCAATACCGAGCGCCAGGAAATTACCGACTGAACTTGGCAACCAAAGCAACCAACCAACTCGGGAGAAGAGAAAACCGACCAACGCAGAGACTACCAACCAAACTCGATAATCAGAAGGAAACCGACCAATGCAGAGACTACCGACCAAACTCAGTAATCAAAGGAAACCAACCAACATAGGAAAGAGCAAACCGTCCAAACAAGAACTGAACAACACAAAAATCAGCAAACATCTTTTTAGTGACACAGGATTTCCAAGAACCCAAGATGCTCCTGCATCAGACACCTAGGGTTGTTTTGAATGATTCATAGAATCATCCAGCAGATATGATCCAAGCTGCATCCAACTCAGACTGTGAAATCAATGAACTATCTTCCATCGGTCTATTCTTCCATTTTACCAAATATTCCATGTATTATTTTCCTCTTGTGCTTTTTCCAACTCTTTCTTTCAAAATCTGTTCAACTTCCTCTTTCTATTTCTTAGGATATTCTATCAATACTGTCATTTCTTTATCAGATTCATAATATTCATACAAATCAGCAATGTTAAAAATCAGTGATATGTCCATGTCATCAGGTAACTCAATCTCATATGCATTTCCACTGTCAATTTTCCTCAATATTCTACAAGGTCCAAACTTCTTCATCTTTATCTTCCCATAAGTTCCAATAGGAAACTGACCTTTCTTCAAATGAACCATCACTTCATCACCCACATCAAAAATCTTATGTCTTCTTGATCTATCAGCTCTATCTTTATATTTATGATTACTTTTTTCCTACTTCAACTTCACATCTTCATGCAATGTCTTCATGTACTCAGCAAATTTCACTCCTTCAGCACTTTTCTTATTTTCATCCTCAATGTCTCTCAAGTTAGATATTCCTCTCGGTTGTATGCCATTCACAATCTCAAATGGTGTTCTTCTTATACTCCTATTCATTGAATTATTGTACGCAAACTCAGCTTGTGCCAACATAGAATCCCAATTGCCTGGTGTGTCTCCTACTAAACATCTCAAAAGATTACCCAAACTTCTATTTACAACTTCAGTCTGTCCATCAGTTTATGGATGAAATGTAGAACTATATTTCAACTCGGTACCAAATTTCTTCCAAAGTGTTTTCCAAAAATATCCAATGAACTTGCTATCTCAATCAGAGATAATACTCCTCGGTAACCCATGTAATCTCACAATTTCCTTAAAGAAAAGGTCTGCTACATTCACTACATCTGATGTTTTTCTACAAGGTATGAAATGTGCCATTTTAGAAAATCTATCCACAACCACAAATATAGAATCATTACCTCTTACCATCTTTGGTAAGCCAAGAACAAAATCCATACTGATATTAGTCCAAGGTTTCTCAGGTACATCAATCGGTGTATATAAACTAGTATTCTGACTTACTCCTTTTACAACTTGACAAATTCCACAACTTCTCACAAATTTCTGAACATCCTTATACAACTGTAGCCAAAAGTGCTTTTCCTTCAGCAAATTCCAAGTTTTATCAATGCCAAAATGTCCAGCCAAACCACTACTATGTTTCTCTTTTATTTTATTAGTTCTCATTACTCCTCTTGGTATACATAGCTGAATACCTTTAAACAACATATCTTCCTAAATAAAATATTCATCCCATTTGGTATCATGTTGATCTTGTAAAGGTTCTCTGCACTTTCTCCATGGCTTAGAAAAATCAGGGTCATACAAATCTTTCATCTCATCAAAACCAAGAACTTGAATTTTCATCTCAGTCATCAAAGATCTTCTCCTACTCAATGCATCAGCAACTCGGTTAGTGACTCCACTCTTATGTTTTATCACAAATGTGTAACTTTGCAAATACTCAACCCATTTCATATGTCTCTGATTCAACTTATTCTGACTACCCAAATACTGTAAAGCTTTATGATCAATATACGACACAAATTCACTCGATATCAAATAATGTCTCCATTTCTTCAGTGCTTGAAAAATAGCATAGAATTCTTGATCATACAGAGAATATTTCCTTCTAGCATCATTCAACTTTTCACTAAAGAAAGCCGCAGGTTTACCTTCTTGAATTAACACAGCTCCAATTGCACTTCCACTTGCATCACATTCCACTTGAAATACTTTACTGAAATCAGGTAATGCCAAAACAAGTAATTAGGCAACCTTCTGCTTCAGTGCTTGGAAACTCTTATCAGCTCCATGTGTCCACTTGAATTCTCTTTTGTCTCCTCTCATAGTCTCAGTCATAGCATTACAAATTGAGCTGAAATTCCTTATGAACTTTTGGTAAAAACTTGCCAATCCATGAAATAATCTTACCTCACTAGCATTCATAGGTGTAGGCCAATTCAAAATGGCTTCAACCTTTTCAGGATCCATCTTCAATCCATCAGCTGAAATAACAAATCCCAAATACACAATTTCTTCTTTCATGAATGAACACTTTTTTAGATTTATTAGCAACTTTTCCTCTTTCAACCTCTGCAAAACTTGTCTAACATGCAACAAATGTTCTTCTCTAGTCTTACTAAATATCAAAATATCATCAAGATATACAATCACAAACTTACCCAAGAATTTCTTCAAAACTTCATTCATCAATCTCATGAAAGTACTCGGTGCATTAGTCAAACTAAAAGGCATAACCAACCACTCATACAAACCTTCTTTCATCTTGAAAGTAGTCTTCCACTCATCACCTTCTCTGATTCTGATCTGATGATATCCACTTTTCAAATCAATCTTTGTCAAATACTTTGCTCCAGTCAAACTATCCATTATGTCATCCATCCTCAGTATAGGAAACCTATACTTTACTATTATCTAATTGATTGCTCTAGAATCAGTGCACATTCTCCATTCTCCATTCTTCTTAGGTGCCAATATAGTAGGTACCGCACAAGGACTTAAACTTTCTCTGATCAAAACTTTATCCAACAATTCTTGAATCTGTCGATTCAATTCCTGATTCTTGGTAAGTGTTAACCGATGAGGTGCCTTATTCAGTCAACTAGCTCCAGGGATTAAATCCATACAATGATCTATACTTCTCTTTGGTGGAAAACCATTAGGTACATTATCAAAAATGATTTCTCTATACTCGGTGAGTAACTTATCAATCTCCTCAGGAATATTATCTTCCATTTTCTTACTTAGTTTGTTAGGGATTACAGCAAAACATACATCATCCTTCTTCAAAGAACTGACAAACTTTCTTCCTTCCATCAAACAAACTTTCACAGATGTATAGATATTACTAACAAATTTTTCCATCAATGGCAACAAGACTTGTTTCTTTCCATTAGCCACAATAGAATACTTATGCAATCTTCCATCATATATAGCATGTTTATCATATTGCCAAGGTCTACCCAACAAAATATGACAACAATCCATCAGCATTACATCACACAACACCTTATCATAGTATTCCACTATTTTCAAATTCACATAACATTGTTCACTTACCAGGAGTGTATGCTCATCTTTGATCCATGAAATCTGATAGGGTTTTGGATGCTTCAATCTTTCCAACTGCAATTTACCGACCATCTCTTCAGATGCTAGATTCTTTGAGCTACCACTATCAATGATTACTTTCCACACTTTGTCAGCAACTCTACATCTTGTATTGAACAAACTTTTCCTTACCGAATCTTCCTTCTTTCTTTCATGCCACAGTGCTCTCCTTACCATTAGGTTACTTTCCTTTTCAGGTTCATTCAATGATTCTTCTTGCACTATAGCATTTCTACTGCTACTAGCCTTCTTGTTTGCATGTGTACATTCAAAGGATCTGTGCCCTTCTTCTCCACAATTGTAACAAGTTCCTCAGAAATTTCCTCTACTATAACCACCTCGGTAGCTACTACCTCTACCTCTGGATGAACTTTCACCTTTCCACTCGGTCTTACCTTTGTCCAAGTTTGTTTTATCAGGTTCAGATCTACTATTTTCACCATTGGATCTGCCTCTTCCTCTATGGAATCTACCACCTGACCTCTTTGCCTTTGTTCATGTCTTTTTTTTAGTTTCTCCTCGGCTTTCAAAGAAAATTGATAAGCCTCTTTAATACTTTCCAACTTAACCATGCTGATTTCTTCTTGGATAGAGTTTCTCAAACCATTCAGGTATCTGCCAATCCTTTCAATTTCATCTTCATCATGACTAGATCTGATATCCAATTTGTAAAATTCCTTAGTATAATCCTTTACCAAGCTATCCTTATGTCTCAGACTTTGTATTCACCGAATTAGGTTAATCTAATAGTCACAAGGTAAGAATTTTCTTTTCAACTTATTGACCATCTTACTCCATACTGTGATCTTATCTTTGCCTTTCCTTTTCCTATCTAATTGTAGATGTTCCCACCACAAGGATGCATGTCCTTTCAACTTAGTGCTTGCAATCTTCACCATTTTTTCTTTAGGAATACTTTCATATTCAAAATATTTTTCCATCTCAGTCATCCAGTCCATTAATTTATCAGAGTCCAATTTGTGACTATAATCAGGAGGATTAAAGTGTGGTGTCAATTTCAAACTAGTCAAAGCTTTCAAGAATCTCTCTTCACCATGATCCATAATAGGTTCAGGTTCTACATTAGCCTATTCTTCTTCGACCTCATCATCACTAACATCTTCAAGATGTTCGCCTCTTCTTTGGGTTGTCTCTACTGCATCTAATCTAGTAGCAATCTACCTTAGCATCTCTACTAAGCCTAGATCTTCATCTCGCCTCCCACAAACCATCTTGACAACCTTCTACAATTTTAGGTCAGATCACAATCTACTACCCCACAATAAATCAACTAAGGTTTCAAGAAGTTCCTGCAAACCTAGATCCACAGACCTAGATCAAGAATCTAACCTCGCTCTGATACCACCTAATGAAGGGGGAAGGATCATGAGGGGCCAAAGCTATGGCTCACCCTAATGTTCCAAGACTTCAACACACAATGTAGAAGCAAAATGCCAGAAAGTGAGAGGGAGAAAGCAAGATCTTCATTAAGTTTCATCAACAAACAGTATACATGCCAGGCTGTAAGGCCTTCCCGATTTAGGCCAGATATTATAATAAATTTAGAAGTCCTCAAACATGTGAGGATCCATCAAATTCTAACTTCTAACTTCTTGATCTCTGACTCCTAACTCTAAACACAGACACTAAATTTATACAAGAGTCAACCAAACTGAGTCGGCCTTCAGATCCACAAACAATGGAAGTAACAGTCAAATTAAGGACCACCAACTTCCCAATAGCAGATACCAGCATTAACTCCCTAACCCTTGATAAATGTACGTGTCGGCCCCAACAAGAAATAAAATAAAACCCGTTGATAAGAAGAGATAACCGACCGGTAGCAAAGCAATACCAAGCGCTAGGAAATTATTGACCGAACTCGACAACCGAAGCAACCAACCAACTCAGGAGAAGAGCAAACCAACCAACGTAGAGACTACTGATCAAACTCAGTAATCAGAAGGAAACTAACCAACATAGATACTACCGACTGAACTCGATAATCAAAGGAAACTGACCAACATAGGAAAGAGCAAACCGTCCAAACAGGAACCGAACAACACAGAAATTAGCAAACATCTTTTTGGTGACACAGGATATCCAAGAACCCAAGATGCTCCTGCATCAGTTCTCCATATTTATGTCTATGTTATTCATCCTGCAATCCATAGTTATGTTGTTTAAAACCATAGAAATCAATAAACCAAATCGTTAGGGGTTAGAAAATCCAAAAATTGAAGAAATGTCCCTAAATACAATCCTAGATTTAACCAGATGTGATCCCATTTCCCAGATATGATCTCATTACCCAAATATGACCTTATTTCCCAAATGTGATTCTAAACTTAACTAGATGCCATACCTAACCAGATGCTACCCGGGAAATCCTGGATACGATCCAAGAAATACGGGGTGCGACTGTTCTTCCTAGATGTGATCCAATTTCTTGTATGTGAACCCTCGTATAAATAAAACATGGAAAAAATCAGTAGAAAAAGATAGAAAAATAGGAAATTTGGGGCTATCTAGGCCCCACGGTGGGCGCCAAAAATGTGTGTGTGAATTATTGACCTGTAAATCTACAACACAACACTTCAATAGGACATTACATCAATTATTAGAGAGCCCAATCAAATAAAGGAAATAAACAATTGAAGGTATCCTATTTCTCTCTAGTTAGCACAAGTATGAAAAGGGTTTTAAGTTGCTCTCAGATCTAACCCTAAATAGTGACAATGCAATGCTAAAATGAGAGATTCAAGATTACTATGCAAGAATGAAGCTAAAAACTAGAAAATGCATTAGAATTAGCCATTAGCTCATTAACTCCTTTACTATCAACCCAATTGAAATGTTTTCTAATTATCTATGAGCATATGAGATCAAAATGAAAGCATGAATACATGAATTAACTATCAAAATCAAAGAGTTAGCTCCAAAATCAAAGAGTGAGACAGAGAGAGAGCTTAAGGATTTGAGAATTCTCTTTTATAGAATTTTTGAGTTTTTGAATGGTTGGGATGCATTCATGAGGAGTGGTTGAGATGCTTCCAAGCTTGATCCATGTGATTTCCTCTCATTGGTTCAAAGTGTGTTTGTCGTGCTTTTTAATTTGAGAGGGATTTATTCATTTCTTTTAATTAATTACTCTAGCTATGAATTTAATGGGATTGATTTAATTAATTGGGCATAGAGGTAATTGAATGGATTTTTCTTAATAATTTGATGATAAATGCTTGAATTGAGATTTAATTGATTTTATTGAATTTTATGAATTACGTCAATAATTAGGAATCAAATTAACATAATCAAGGTTTTATCTTGAATTAGGGAAAATAGGGCCTTAGGTTATATTAGCCCAATTTTAGGTGATTACACACATGACACAACCTCTTATGCCATAACCATACATCATAAAATTGTGCAAACAAACATGTTTCTTTAGATAGGTCTAGATAGAACAAAATACCTCTTGTTTGTTCTCCAATTCCAATTAGTTCACCAGTAGAATCAAATATTTTAGCCTTCTTGTGATGAAATTCAACTCGGTAATCAGTATTGTTCAACTATGCAACACTCAAAAAATTATAGTTAAGACCTTCAACCCAATAAGCATTATCACATATGATCTTATCAGTTAATCTTATTGATCATTTTCCTTTCACAGGACATGGTGCATCATTACCAAACTTAACACTTCTACCTTTGTAATGATTTAGGGTTTCAAAATTACTTTTATCACCACTCATGTGATGTGAGCAACCACTATCAATAATCCATTTATCACCTTTACACACATATGAAATAAGTGCAATTTTCTCATCTTCATCAGAATCATCTTTCATAGCAACATAAAAAACTTATATATCACATTCATCAAATTCACTAACTTCACTGTCAGTTTCCTCTTCAACAATATAACAAGATTTAGTACCTTTGTCTTTGTAATCTCTATACCTTCTATGATCTCTATCATTTATTTTGTCTTAATACTTTCTTTCCCTTCTTTCATCCTTGTCAGTCCTGTCAGAGAATCTTGATGCAATATGGCCAACTTTGTTACATGAAAAATAGATTATAGGAAGTTTACCTTTGAATTTTCCTTTTCCTCTTGGTAGCCTTCTAGCCATAAGTGCCTCAAGATCATCTATATCATCATCAAAAGTATCACTATCACTGTTGTTGTTACTATCACTGTTCACACATCTTTCTTTTCCCTTCTTAGACTTATGAAGAACCATCTGAGACTTGAATGTGTATTCAATGATGTGGATAGTGGAACTTTCAAAAATAGATAACTCAAAAGTAGTAACCTTACCAAAAAGACTTTCCAAAGTTAGAAAATTACCAGGATTACATCTTGATTCTTGTATTGTAGACACTCTAATAGTATAGATAGGAAGTAGGGTTCTCAACACTTTACTAATAATAGTTTCTTCATCAATGTTTCCATTAGCTTCTCTAATGGCATTTACTACCTCCTTAATTCTTCCATAATACTAAGCAATGTTTTCACCTTCTTGCATTTTCATTTCATCAAACTTACCTCTCAAACTTTCAAATTTGGCTCTCAATACATTTGTGTCTCCACCATTGATAGATGCTAGTGTATCCCACATTTATTTTGCATTAGTACAGTCCTTGATATCTTCAAATTCAAGATATCTTAGGGTAGATGCAATCTCCAACATTGTCTGATTGTGTTCTTGTTTTTCTTTCATCTCCTTAGCTATAATAGGTGCAGTAGGTGGTACATAGTCATTTTCCACGTAGTGTTTCATCGAATCACCAATACTAGCTAAGTGCAATTTCATCAAACTATGTCATTCGGGGAAGTTCTCATTGTTCAACTTTGGTACCTCCTTTTTGTACATCTTGATCATTAGCTTCAAGTACCTTTAAACTTTCTCCTTACAAGCACCAACGACTATGATACCAATTCTCAAAATGATTTTAGAATAACAGAGAGGGGGGTGAATTAGTTATCCTTGGGTCTAGATGTACCAATTGAACTTTTAAACTCTTTAACAAACTTAGATCTAATTAACAATTCACTCGGTCTCTATGGCATATATCAGTAACATAAAACTTGCAGTCCACTGTCCAAAAGTAATCAACTTGCAGAATATAAAACTTTCAACAATATTCACATCAAACAACATTTACACAAGTATAACACCAGGATTTAACATGGAAACCTAATTTGGGAAAACCACCAATAACATGCTACTAATTTTCACTCTTCTAAAGTGAGCTCTATGAGAATCCAACCCTGTTAAAAGTTTGCAACACACACTATTAGGTGTGACCCTGTTAAAAGATTTAATTACCCTATTAAGAGTGGCCTTTTTAGAGAGCTAAAGATCATTCCATTATAATGTCACTTTGATTAAAGGGTTTACAAAATAACTGTTAGGTCAACCTTGATTAAAGGATTTTGACTGATACAATATTTAGAAATTAACCATAGGTTCTGATCTAAAATATACAACTCACTTTACAAATACAGATCTAATGCACTCATATGTTGATTTATTGACTGACCTTCATTACCATCTCCATCTCTGATCTTCTCAGAAATCTCTTCAAGCAATCACCACAACTCTATTCAGCTCTTCACAACTTCTCCTTATCCTTCTGCTTAGATTCATCAGTCAATAACATCAACCTTTTACACACTCTTTATAACCTCATAATTAGGTCATCCTTATACCTCCTTGATCAGGTAGATTAATCTTTTTCTGCCTAATCTCTTCCATAGATCTTAGGTTTAGGTCAGATTCATCAAATCCTTCCATCATTTTGTTCTCCTTTTCCTTCTAAATACATATCCAAACTTCTCCTTGAATCCATAAGAAAATGGTTAAAATGCATTAAATGCTACATATCATTCATTAATAATTTCAACACATTTTACATATCCCAAGAATTCAACTATGTTGGCTAGGATTCTCAATTCTTTCACAAATTGTAAATTACTGACACTTGGTCAATATTGTGTTCATCTCCTCAGTCATCACTGGATATCTTAGTCACCGCTAAAACTTTCCTTCTCATCAAACATTGTCTTCTCTCAATTAATTATCTATTTCTTGACAATTACTGATGCTCGGTCGACACTAAATTTTCTCAGCTTATACGGGCACTTAGTCGACACTAGCATTGCTCGGCTTAAATCATTTTTTTTCACTCTTTCTCGATTAAGCATATGCTTCAGATCAATTGAATTCTTCACTTAGTGTCAAAGATAACCAACACATTACCTTGTCAATGTGCCAACTAATCAAGTGCCCATTGAAGTATCACATAACTCAACCTTTCCTTAGGTCTTCTTGGTATCTCCTCTTTCAAATCATCTTGGTCAATCAAAAGATATGGTACTCTACTAGATAGAAACTATCTTACCAGTTAAGGTTTGACATCATTAACAATATAACAATTGTTTCAACTGTAGTTTCCAACATTCACTTGTAATGTGGAATTGTCTCGTAGAAGCGTGTTCAGAACTTGCAACACTGAATCTGTAACCTGTAAACAAGATGCTTAGCATTAATAAGATTAACATTGGACCATAATGAAATATTTAAAAGTGTTTTACCTTATTTATCTTCTCTTTTTTGCAAGAATAGTTTCATATTCTCTACTTAACAGGGTCAACCGTGTGAAGGTGGAATCTCATTTGGCCCCTCCCTCCCCCCTAATATCACTTTAAATTCCTTGTTAATGTCTAACATTCTTTAATCCATTAAAGAAACATAACATTCATTCATTATCATGTAACATTCATTAACACATATCATTCATTAACATTCATTAACATGCAACATTCATTAACACAATTAAATTCATTAACACATAAAATCCATTTATTAACAAATAATAAGATTACAATCATTTTTTTAATTTATTTTTAAGCTTGGATGTAAATACTAAGTGGAGCATCAATTTCTTCATCATTTCTCCCCTCTTTAGTTATTTTGTGCCCTAGTAGTTGTAATACCCCAAAAATGGGTTTCAATACCATTAACCTCCTACATCAATGAATCAATCAAAATTGACCCTAAAGTCCTAACCTAAGGCACATCTGCACATCAAGTAATTGAAACCCTAATCGATCCTATCAAAAATTTGCATCAGGGAATATTCCTAAATATTCCTATTCTATCCTAATTATCTCTAATTAAATATTATTTAGTGATAAATGACATTATTTTATTTATCCTAAGTGCAATTGATTGAATATGTTGAATATTTAATTAATTAAACTTAATTTAGCCACTTAATCACTTTAAATATATTTAATAGAAATTATTCTTAATTAATATTGTTTATTTGACAATTAATTAGAAATTCTAAAAATAATTAATTGAATATTTACTTAATTGATTAATTGTCAAATTTAATAATATGATCATTCTGGATAAAGTTTGATTAAATAATTGATTAACCCATAACTTAGTTATTTTTAAATAAAATCAAAAAGGTTAAGAATAAAACACATGGAAATTAAATAAACTCACAATTATCTATGCAAAAATCAGAAGATCAATTAAACTCAAAATCAACTCTTGAACTCCTTTTGTTAAGTTTCTAAACTCAACATGTAATTGTGAGTTAAAAAGCAGATTGGAATGATCTCAACTTTCAATTATGAGTTAAAAAGTTGATTTGCATGATTTTCACAAGATAATTGTTTCTAATTTCCTGATTACTTTCCAATCAATTCAAGTTAATCAAGGAGTGATTTTTTGCTTTTCCATGAGTTCTCAAACTTGGATTTCTATATAAATGACCCTCAATCCTTCATAAATCATGTGCAATTTTGGAACAACATCGTTATACTATCGAGTTCTTGAGAGATTGTGCATCCATTGAGATCAATTGCTATCATTTATTTTCTAGTTTTTGCATTCATAGCTTAGTTTCATTTTCATTTGATATCAAGATTTAGATCAAATTCATTTAGATTAATCATTTTTATTGTATTGAAAATCACAAAAACATAGCTTAATCTCACATCTATTTCAATCATCTTTGTATTCAAATCCTTCATTTAAGCGTTGCATTGTCACTGATCTTAGTCAAATCTAAGAATATCATACTCACATCTTCTGGAAGGCAGTAAATCGCCTGATTCATTATATATTTGTTGATTTTTTATTTTCTTATCATTAATTTGTAATATTTTATTGAAGTCTTGTGTCTTTTGAACAAGTACAATTTTCACACACGCATTTTTGCTGCCCACCATGGGGCCCGATATCGGGTTTCCATTTCATTTTTCATCAATTTTGTTATTATTTTTCGTCAAGTTTTTAGATTTTTGAAATTTTCCGTATAGTTTCCAGGGAATATCGTACGATGATTTGCAGATTGTCATTTCAGAAGATACTATTTGTCATACAATAGATGACATTCTTGAAGTGTCATACCAGTTCATGCCTATTGTTGTATTAGAGAAACTTTGTCATGTGGGTAGAGGTACATTTTCATATGACATTCCACACCAGTATTTCAATTGTCGTATGGGTTTTGTGATCAGTTTTTAAGGTTTTTTGCCCTAAAATTTCATTGATACAAATCCTAACCTCTATTGTTTTTTGGTACATGATTTTTTTTAGATCGCCTAATACTTTTTGTAGGACGTGAGATGAAGACTTGAGCATTGAAACTTGTCCTTTTGGCCTATTCTTGTCTTGTCGTCTAAGCCATTGTTTGCAAGATGTATGCACCCTAAAATGGTCGCCTAGACTTTGGGCCCCTATTTCTGCAATTTATCAAATCCCTGAATCAATATTTTCAAATATCAACATTTTTTAAATATATCAATTTCCTTGATCAAATCATAATCAATTCAATATTTCCTAAGGTTTGAGCCTTATTTAATTTAAAAGAGAAATAAAAAATAAAAATCTTATTTAATTAAGAGAACATGCTCTCTTTTAATTAATTAAAAATCTCTTTTAATTAAATAATAAAATCACTTTATCCTAAGCCTTTATTTAATTAAAAAGAATTTCCTCCCCTTTTATTTAAATAAAAAATCTCCACTTTTCTTCTCATGCTTGTTGCACAAATAAAGCATTTAATTCTTATTTATAAAGAAAAATAAAAGAAAAAATAAAAGAAAAGTACTTTTGCCTCACATGGACATAAATTAAATGCTCAACATAAAGTAAATGCTTCTAATTTTCTTATTGGAGGATATTTGTGCACAAGGATCAAGCTTCTTTTTTTCTCCACCGTTGATTAAATATTTTGCCTCTTAATCTCCATGGTCCATTGATTTTTCACCTCCTATAAAAGAAGAGCTCTCTTCCTCATTTGTACACACAATACATACTTGAATTATTATGCTACAGGTTTTCTAAGTCATTGAAGCTGTTGGAGATATTCTTGCATCAAGTTTTGAAGATTTGGAGCATCATTGGCATTCATCTTGCATCTACATCACATCCTAGCTTGCATCATAGTTGCATCATCATGGTATCATTTCCTTTCATGTTTTAGATTAATCTCACATAGTTTAATTAGAGGGTTTGTAACTCTTTCATTTCTATTTTCATAGCTTAATTGCATCTTCATTCTTATAAGATTAATTTGCATTCTCATATAGATTTGCATAGCATTGCATTCATTTAGAATCTCTCATTGTATGGTTGACTAGCAAGGTCATGAGTTTATAGCTCTAGCTAAGAGCAATTTTACAAATCTTGCAACTTCATGCATAGAGAGCTATGGATCAATTTGTGAGGGCTCATTCTTGAGTTTTCTTGCATGTAAGGATTCATAGAAGTGTGACAACATTTTAGCACACACAAGAAACCCTTTCATAAATCGCTTGTCAAAGAAAGCTTAATCAACAAAAAAATTTGACTTGTGTTTTTTTAGGTTGCCAAAATCTTCATGGAGAAAATATTCTATTTGGTTAATCTCTTTTTCATAGGCACATAGTTAATTAATTACGTGTGTCATATTGACATTGTGGTAGATATTGAGGGGATTATGCTCCTCTCTTTTTAAAGAATCAAAAACCTAGAAGGTATCCCCCCCTTGGCAATGTGTGTACTATCTCTGGATTAACTCTATTTGGCATATCTTGGATAGGGAAAAGGACAAGGTTAGGGGATTATGCTCTTCTCTTTTTAGAGAATTGGAAACCCAGATCTTTGTTGGAAATATAGATGCAGTAACTGAGAGGGGGGGTGAATCAGTTAACCACAAAAATATTACCACTGATCCCTTAAATATCTTAACAAATTATTTACTATGCCACTCGGTAAATATACAGAGAAATGCTAAAAACTTGATCCTTGAAGTGTGTAATAATTAAATTGTTCTTAAGCATTCATCACTGATTAACTTACATGAATAAAGAAAATAACATGAACACAAGAGACACCAGATTTACCATGGAAACCCAATATGGGAAAAACCACCAATGTAACTAGTTACTATTTTTCACTCTTCTGAAGTGATGCCCGATTAGAAGCCAACCCGGTAAAAGGTTACAAAACACACTGTTAGGTGTGACCTTGTTAGAGGATTTAATCACCCTGCTAGGAGTGGCCTTGAAAGAGGTCTTGAAAAAATTCAATAGAACTATTACCTTGTTAGAGGATTTACAAAATGGTTGTTAAACCAACTCAGTTAAGAGATTTTGATATCACTGCTACAATTGCTAGAGAGTAACAATGAAATAACCTGCAACTGAATTACTGAATATAGATCTCTGTTCTATTTCACTAGATCCTTACTGATCAATTAAATCTTTGCTGTTCCTCAAGGATATCTGACCATCCTTCAAAATTCACACACCTTTCTTCAAAATGATTTCTGCATGTTGTATATCTTTTATTCACCATTTAACCTTCTATATACATACCATTTCATAATCATTTAGATTGACAAGTCGGCACTAATAATTATTATAATAGTCGGCTGGGATAAAAAAATTGTGATAACAAAATTCTTTGAAAGGGCCGACCTTGCTCGGTAAACATTAATCCTGAAAAGATTTCCTTCGGTGACCGAGAGAACTCGGTAACCACAGCGAATTCTGCAACATCCTTTGGAGATCGAGAGAGCTCGGTAACCACTAATTTCCTTCGATAACTGAGGAGGATCAGTTAACACTGTTATCCTGTCATGTTTCCTTTAGACACCTGAGAGAACTCGGTAGACACTAAAAACCACTTAGCTGACCGACTAAGCTCGGTAGACACTGAGAACCGCTTAGCTGACCGACTGAACTCAGCAGATACTGAGAACCGCTTAGCTGACCAACTGAACTCGGTAGATACTGAGAGTGATAATTGATATAACTTTTGTGTGACATCAAAGACAACACATAGCTAATCCAGCAATGTCCTTCAAACAATTATATCCAACAATCTCCCTCTTTGGCATTGATGGCAACACAACATGTCATAGCACAATGAAATTTCATAGATAAAACAAGAGTAAGAGAAACATATCCTTAGCTTCATTCTGATTCTCATCATCTTCAAACTTCTTTCTCTAACTAAGAACTCTCCCTCTTAACTTCTCAAATTATTCTTCTTAGAAATTTCTTGAAATGACAGCAAACTCTCCCTCTTTGACAACACATGCCAAAGACAACTTACACAGTTTCGGTAAATATCAATGTACCTTATGTACTAATTCATATGCAATGATTCCCTGACTATGCTGCATCAATTGATTGATCTTCAACATGTTCTGGTTGATGCATCACTAAAACTTTATTTAGTGAACCTCAGACAGGGGAGTGACCCCTAACTTGCCTCTTAGATACAAGAATGCATCCTTAGGTAGTGGCTTGGTGACGATATCTACAATTTGTTCTTTTGTATGAATATATTCCAATCTGATTTCCTTGTCCTGCACCAATTCTCTAACAAAATGATATTTAATTGCAATGTGCTTGGTTTTGGAATGCATTACTGGATTCTTTGAAATATTTATTACACTTGTATTATCACAAAACATAACAACTGGTTCTTTGATCTCAACCTTCATGCCTTCCAAAAGCTGTTTAAACCATATAATATTAGAGCAGTTTACTGCTGCAGCAACATATTCTATTTCTGCTGTGGATTGAGATGTGCAATTTTGCTTTTTACTAGTCCAAGATACTAACCTCTTGCCAAGAAAGAATGCTCCACCACTTGTACTCTTTCTGTCATCAATGTTTCCTGCCCAATCAACATCAATAAACACTTTTAAATCTAGATTGCCTCCAAATTTATACCACAAGCCATAATCTTCAGTTCCCCTTAAATACCTCAAGATTTTTTTGATTGCCATCATGTGATTTTCTCTGGGTTTAGCCAAGAATCTTGCCACTATTCCAACTGCTAAGGCAATGTCAGGCCTTGTGTGTACTACATACTGTAATTTTCCAATCATTGATCTGTATAAGGTCTGATCTACTTCTTTTGAATCATCATCTTTGGTAAGCTTCAGTCTAGTACACATGGGTGTACCAACTAGTTTTAAATCTTCCATACCAAATTTCTTAAATATTTCCCTGATATATTTAGACTGAGTAATGTAGATGCCATTTTTGTTCTATTGAATCTGAAGTCCAACAAAGAATTTTATCTGACCAAACATAGACATTTCAAATTCTTTGTTCATAAGCTCTGAAAATTCTTTGCACTGATCATCATTTCCTGTAAACATAGTATCATCCACAAATATTTCTGCCAAAACAATTTTGTTATCTGATCCTTCTTTTATGTATAAATTGCTATTGTCATTAGCCCTTTTGAAATTAATCTAAGTAAGATAGTTATGTAATCATTCATACCATGCTCTAGGAGCTTGTTTTAGACCATACAATGCTTTGTGTAATTTGTAGACCATATCCCTTCTGTCTGGATCAATAAAACCTTCAGGTTGCTCAATGTAGACTTCTTCCTCAAGAATACCATTGAGAAAAGCAAATTTGATATCCATCTGATATACCTTAAATCCTTTATGTGCTGCATATGCAAGTAAAGTCCTCACACCTTCTAACCTGCAACAGGAGCAAAAGTCTCTCCATAATCTATTCCTTCTTCTTGAGAATATCCTTTACATACCAATCTTGCTTTGTTTCTTGATACTTGACCATCTTCATTCAACTTATTTCTGAATACCCATTTTGTCCCAATTACATTTTTATCTTTAGGCCTAGGTACAAGAGTCCATGTCTTATTTTTCTCTATTTTCTCTATTTCTTCATTCATAGCCTCAATCCAACTTTCATTTTCTAATGCATCTTTGACATTTTTAGGTTCAAAATCAGCAAATAAACATGTACCTTTTAGTTTACTTCTTGTCATAGTACCATCTGATTTGTTTCCAATGATCTGATCTGGTTTATGATGCTTTTTGATGTACTTGGCTAATACAGGTTCCTTGCTTCTTGAATGAGTTACATTGTCATCTTCTTCATCTTTAGGTTCAGATTGCTCAGGCTGGGTAGATACTTGCTCGGTAGCTTCAGACTGAGACTCGGTACTTTGTGACTTAGTGAAAACTTCTTCTTGTGACTCGGTTACTGTACTAGGCTCGGTAGATGTAGTCTCCTTACATGTGTCTAGCAATGTATCAGGTTCAATGTAAACAAATTTTCTGTAGTCCTCTGGTTCCTTTTTGCTTTCTTCTTCAATCTTTTCTGCAAACTCATCAATTCTCACATGTGCACTTTCTATGATTTTGTGAGTAGACAAATTTAGACATCTATATGCCTTACTTTTGCAAGAATATCCCAAAAATATTCCTTCATCACTTTTTACATCAAATTTTCCTTTTCTAGATTCTTTCAAGATGTAACATTTACTACCAAATACTTTTAGGTAACTTACATTTGGTTTGTAGCCATACCATAGCTCATATGGAGTCTTGAATGTGTCTTTTCTCAGTAGTACTCGGTTCAAGGTATGAATTGCAGTGCTGATAGCTTCCTTCTAGTATTTCATAGCAATGTTCTTTTCAATCATTAGAGTCCTTGCACAGTCCATGATAGATATATTCCTTCTTTCAGCTATTCCATTTTGCTCAGGAGTTCTCGGGGCTGATACCTGTCTTTTGATTCCTCTTTCAATGCAGAAATTATTGAATTCATGGGAGATGAATTCACCACCTCTGTCTGATCTCAAGCATTTTATTCTTTTTCTTGTTTCCTTTTCTACTCTTGCTAAATACCATTTGAACTTCTCAAATGCTTCAGACTTTTCTCTTAAATACATAACAGTCATCATTCTAGAATAATCATCAACAAAGAGAATAAAGAATTTTTCTCCAGTATAGCTCTCAATTCCAATAGGTCCACATAAATCAATATGCACAATTTCCTAAATATCTTCAGATTGATAGTTTTTACTTTTGAAACTAGACTTTCCCATTTTACCAATTTGACAATTCTTGCATAGACCAACATCAGGTTTCTTCAAAGTAGGAATACCTCTTACTTTCTTGAATTTTCTTATTTTCATCATGTTGTCAAAATTTACATGACATAACCTTTTGTGCCATAACCAACTTTCTTCAATTTGAGCAATAAAACATGAGTAATCACCAAGATCAAGATAAAATAGGTTACCTTTGGTTTGTTTGCCTGATCCTATCAGTTTTCCTTTGTCATCCAGCAGTCTTGCTTTGCCATTCATGAATTCAACCTTGAATCCAATGTTGATTAGCTGTGCTACACTTAGAAGATTATGCTTTAGTCCTTCGACCCAATATGCATTATCACATATAAGTTCTTGGGTTAATGAAATTCATCCCTTTCCTTTTATACAATAGGGTTCATTGTTTCCAAACCTTACATTACCACCATCAAAGTTTTCAAAGTGTTCAAACTTGGTCCTGTTACCAGTCATATGATGTGAGCATCCACTGTCTATAATCCATGTATCATTCTTTCTTATATGAGAGATAAGTGCCATCTCATCTTCATCATTATCAGATTCATCTTTTACAGCAATGAAAATAATTTCTTCTTCACTATCATCTGAATCTTTAGCTAAGAAACATGTTTTCTTACCTTTATCCTTGAATGATTTGAAATTTTTCTTGCCATTGTACTTGTAATTTTTCTTCTCATCTTTTCTTTTCTTATTTGGACACCTAGCTGCAATATGACCAATTTCTTCACATGAAAAATAGATTAAGGGAGTTTTACCTCTGTATTTTCCTCTGCCTCTTGAATACTTCTTTGTAAGTAATGCTTCAATAACTTCAAGATCGCTATTAGAACTTTCCTCTAATTCTTCTTCACTTTCTGATTGGATTTTCTTCCCTTTCTTGAGTGAAAGTTTGGCCTCAAAAGCTGATTCAATATTTTTAGAAGTTGGAACATAGTTGTCATAGTTATCCAGTTCAAAGGCTGTCAATCTTCCAACTAAGGCATCAAAAGTTATATTGTGATTTTCTTCACATCTTCTTTCTTGACTAGCTGAAACTCTTATTGCATAAATAGGGAGTAATGTTCTAAGAACCTTACTTATAACCATTTCATCATCAATTTTTCCTCCAGAAGCTCTGATTGCACTAACACTTGTCTTGATCCTTTCAACATATTTTGCAATGTTTTCTTCTTCTCTCATTTTCATTTGATCAAACTGTCCTCTTAGGCTCTCTGCCTTGGCTCTCTTCACATTGTCATCACCGCCATAGATTTTCTTCAACTTGTTCCACATTTCATGAGCAGTTGTGCAGCCTTTCATTTCATCAAATTCTTCATAGCTAAGAGCTGATGCAATGTCTATCATCATAGTGTTATGGTTCTTCTTCTCTACAATGTCTTCAACAGTTAATGTGCCAGTAGGAATTGTATATTCTTGATCAATATATTTTCATCCTAAATCACCAATGGAAGCCAGATGTAATCTCATGAGACCTTGCCATGCTAAAAATTTATTTCTATTAAGCCTTGGAATTTCTCTTTTGTAAGACATCCTGATCTTTAGCTTAGGTCCTTGAAACCCTTCCTACAAGCACCAAAAGCTCTGATACCAATTGTTGGAAATATAGATGCAATAACTAAGAGGGGGGGTGAATCAGTTAACCACAAAAATATTACCATTGATCCCTTAAATATCTTAACAAATTATTTACTGAGCCACTCGGTAAATATACAGAGAAATGCTAAAAACTTGATCCTTGAAGTGTGTAATAATTAAATTGTTCTTAAGCATTCATCACTGATTAACTTACATGAATAAATAAAATAACATGAACACAAGAGGCACCAGATTTACCATGGAAACCCAATATGGGAAAAACCACCAATGTAACTAGTTACTATTTTTCACTCTTTTGAAGTGATGCCCAGTTAGAAGCCAACCCAATAAAAGGTTACAAAACACACTGTTAGGTGTGACCTTGTTAGAGAATTTAATCACCCTGCTAGGAGTGGCCTTGTAAGAGGTCTTGAAAAAATTCAATAGAACTGTTACCTTGTTAGAGGATTTACAAAATGGTTGTTAAACCAACTCAGTTAAGAGATTTTGATATCACTGCTACAATTGCTAGAGAGTAACAATGAAATAACCTGCAACTGAATTTTTGAATATAGATCTTTGTTCTATTTCACTAGATCCTTACTGATCAATTAAATCTTTGCTCTTCCTCAAGGATATCTGACCATCCTTCAAAATTTGCACACACCTTTCTTCAAAATGATTTCTGCATGCTGTATATCTTTTATTCACCATTTGACCTTCTATATACATACCATTTCATAATCATTTAGATTGACAAGTTGGAACTAATAATTATTATAACAGTCAGCTGGGATAAACAAACTGTGATAACAAAATTCTTTGAAAGGGCTGACCTTGCTCAGTAAACATTAATCCTGAAAAGATTTCCTTCGGTGACCGAGAGAACTCGGTAACCACAGTGAATTCTGCAACATCCTTTGGAGACCGAGAGAGCACGGTAACCACTAATTTCTTTCAATAACCGAGGAGGCTCGGTTAACACTGTTATCCTATCATGTTTCCTTTAGACACCCGAGAGAACTCGGTAGACACTAAAAATTGCTGAGCTGACTGACTGAGCTTGGTAGACACTAAGAACCACTTAGGTGACTGACTGAACTTGGTAGATACTGAGAACTGCTTAGCTGACCGACTGAACTCGGTAGATACTGAGAGTGATAATTGATATGACTTTTGTGTGACATCAAAGACAACACAGCTAATCTAGCAATGTCCTTCAGACAATTGTATCCAACAGATCTTATGGTCCCCAACCTCACATTTCAATTAAACCTTTAGAGGGTCTCTCAGCTGAGGTAAAAATCTCCCAGGAATGACCCAAGTGGGGACAAGTCTTAAGCCAACTCTTCCACCTCACTATAAAATTTGATGCTTCCTTGAGATTAAAATCTTGAAAGACATGATTGTTCCTGTTCCTTGGATTTATTCCATGAATATGCTTGTATCTTGTGTAGAGTGGAGCCGCTTCAATCTTTCTTGCAAGACTACATAGGTTTGAGTACTCATAGGGTTAACAGCCTCAATCTTGCTTGTGGGACTATGGGAGACAGTTGTGAATGGATGCCTTGATTAAAAGCCTAATCTAGTTTACCACCAATCTACCTTTGAAGGATTTGTAGTGCTTGTGCAAGGTGAATAGTAATCACCGCAAGAAACTCATCATATCGAGCCCTCTTTGATATTACTACTCAGCTAATATGGCCTCCAACATCCACTATGTGTTGTTGGATTGTCATATTCTAAGGATTGATTGAGTGTGTTCCTAAGTCAATGAGAAAGTAATACATCTCTTCTCCTAGTTAGGTTAAGCTAGGTGTGATTGATTCATTGAGTCAGTTCCCACGTGTTTTCTATGATTGTAATCCTATTGCTATGCTAAACATCCTTAGATAATCCAAAACACATCGATCCTAAAAACTGGAAAGCAAACTTGAAAACCAACTAAAGACCAAAAACATCAAAATCCTGATATTTGAAGCAAAAATCCTTTTCTGGTGTCAGATGTCATTTTTCCTTGTCAATTATCATATGACAATTGTCAAGAAAGATTAAGTGTCGTATCAGAACCCCCAGATTGTCGTGCAAGAAGTAGGTTATTTTCATATGATAATTGTCATATTTTCAAACCAAAACAATTTCCTGGTGTCAATTATCGTATGAGCATTATTAAATTTTCAAGCCAAGGTCTATTCTATGTCGTATGAGCCTGCATACTATCGTATGGCAATTTTTCAAAAACTATCAGAGAGGGCATAATTGCAAAAGAAACCAATCAACTCTGTATTTTTGTTCAAAATTTTGTCAGAAAATTCACTGTGTCAGGTACAAAGCAAAAAAATAGCAATCCAATTTCATTTTCCCAAAGTGGTCTATTTGCTCAATTTTCCATCTTGTTAATTAATCTGAAACATGTTTCATCTTGTGTCAAAACAACATCCATCTTTCACCATATCTCAAAGGCTAAGTGTTCTGTATTAGTGTCCACTATCTTTTAGGCATCTACCCATACATCTTGGATATTGTATCCTTCACTTACATCTAGGTCATCTTTACATCAAACAACCCTTAACAAGGTTACATCACTTGGTTTTTCCTAAATCAAATTATCATTCAGTTGTCTTATCTTGCTCCAAGATTCACCTAAAGGATAATGGTGGAAAAAAGAGCTTCCTCACATAGAAAACCAAGAGAAGATCCAAAAACATCACCTTCATCTTCTCTCATTATTCAATCTTTTCATCAACCCTATGATCATGATATTTACGAAGATGATGAAATAGGCAATTTGCACTTAAAAGGAGGTCACACAACTCCTCCTGAATCAACTCAAGAAGATAACCAACATGCTGCTATGTCTCAAAGAGAATCTAGCCATGGTTCACAATGCTATGAATCTAATGAAGGTAGGGCTTAAGAGACCACACCTTTAAAAATTGCACAATACCAAGATGATGATCTCTTTAAGAAACTCATGAAGCATTTCCTATGAGAGGATAAAGAGACATACTTCCTCAAATTGGCCCAACAAGGAGATAAACTTCCTCATAATTTTAATGTTGAAGACATTGTAACACAAGAGGAAGAGACCCCTATTATAGCCATAATGAAACAGATGCATGCTATGCAAGTAAAACTTAACAAGCTAAAAAAAATAGAAAGAACCCAAAGAATTCTCAATGGATGTCTTGTGTCCATTTCCATTCAATCAAAGCTTGTATATGACACCATTCCCTAAAGGGGTGGAACTACCAAAATATGACAAATATGACAAAAATTCATATCCTCGAGATTGTGTCAGAGAATTTTTCACTCTATCCATGGAGCTCATGTATGAACCAACATACTTAATGTGTCTCTTCCCACAATATTTGGGAGGGGCAGGCATCAACTGGTTCTCCAAAATACCCCCAACAATCAAAAATTTTGAGGAGTTGATTAAATTGTTCTATCAACAATACTCCTAAAACATCCTGCATCTAGTCGCAATGATCGACATCTCTAACTTGAAATAGAAAGTAGGAGAACCATTCTTGACTTTCCTCAAATGTTGGAGGAAGAAGTTCTCGCTTTATCCTCGACAAATTCTAGAAAATGAGAAACTAGAAATCTTCATCAATAATCTAATTTCGAGAGTCAATTATCATCTTCAGATTCAAAATCATACCTCATTTGATAAAATGGTGGATAGTGCCATGAAAATAGAAGATGTACTTATTCGCAAAGGGGATATCATGCTTTACAAAGAAAACAAGTATGATTCAAATTCCAATTCGCACAACAAAGACAAAGTCAAATTTTGGAAAAAGAACAAAAATATTGTCACAGGTGGTGTTGTTGATCACATTAATGCTCCACCCTAAGTACCAGCATTTAACCTCATGATTGGCACTCAAGCCATAAAGGCCTCCAAGAAGAAGGAAACTTGACTTCCTAAAAAGTCAAATGAATACAAACCATGGGTTACAAAACCAAAATGTGAGTTCACTCCTTTGGATGAGTCCTTGAAATATTCCATGAGAACTTTGTTGGAAAATAACATCATCACATTACTTGAGATAAAACCATATGACCCAGAAGTCAAACCTAAGTGGTGGAAGGAGACCAATTTCTGTGATTTTTACTGAAACAAGGGACATAAAACCAACAATTGTATGCATCTAAAACATCTTATTCAAGATAAAATTGATTCTAGAGAAATTTTGATTGACAACCAAAAATCCAATAATGATCATACGACATTCACATAACCTTTTTTGAAATACACTCAAGGAGAGTCATCTTCTAAACCAAATGTGGGTGCTAAGGTCAATTATACATATTCTGGTAACAATGATGTCATCAACATGGTAGAGCCATGTACATCTCAGCATTGTAATGTCATCACTATTTTCAAGAAAGACAAAGAAAACTGATTGGCTAACACAATCACTCAATCTCAAGCACATGTAACTCTTCTAGGACTGAACTCGGGTTCATCAAACACCCTGAAAGTACCATTTAATCTTGTATTTGAAACTAAACAAAGGACTACATCTAGATCTTCCAATTCTAAAGAGTCCAAATGGGATAGTTGTTGGAAAAATGGTTAGCGCTCCCCTTGGGATGCATGACATGGCTTAACCACCTCTTGTGTCTTCTATAAGCCTAGTGGTTGTATCAGGCATTAACAAGTCGATCTTTTGGTGCAACGGAAACTACTACTTTAAACAAGTGGTATCAGAGCTTGGTCACAGGTTCAAATCCCCTTGAGTAACGCTAAGGGGGACATTCTTGGAAAAATGGTCAGCACTCCTATTAGAATTTAATCTTTCCTTGGTATATATGTATTTAAAGGATAAACCAAGGTATCCTATTGTATTCATCCTCTAGTCCAAGTGGGAGGACATGTCATATTTGTAATTCCTTTATTAAGGAAAATAGATATTCCTCCTTATGAGGAATCCTACACTTGTCTCACACACTAGTGATATGTGGCATTCATAGAAATGGGAGTTACAATGTAACTCCTTCCTCGCATCTCTATTAAAGAGATGGCTCTCCTTCTCTCTATACAAGATTCTTCTTCTTCTTGAACATTGTATGAGCTAAGATCTCACTCTATCTCTCTCTCATTCTTAGGCATTTTTGCCACTTTCATTATATCACGGGGGTTTCTTAATGCTTTCCCCCCTTCAAAATATTGTCTCCTTTGCTAATTCTCTCTTTAGTGAATGCTCCTAGTTTTGTGATTATTAATGGTAAATCTCCTTATTCCTAGCTCATTGATTAAACAATTACCTATCTCTCTATATTTATTTATTATTTTAACATGGTATCAGAGCAGGTTGGTTTAATCATTTTTTGAGTGTGTAGGTGAAGGAGCTACCATATCTTGGTGCACTCCAAATTTGGAGACGTTGTTTAAGAGAGTATTGATTCTCTTCTCCTTAGTTTAATTTTTTATATCACTATAATTTAATATTGTATTATTTTAAAAAAAATTCATCAAAATCTTAATATTATAATCAAAATTTAATATTATAATATTTTTAATATTATAATATTAAAAGCATTTAAAGATTTAAAAGTTTATTCTTTTACCCTTGTTTCTAATTTCGGTTACATGCATGTATAGAATATTTTTTCATTTTTGCAATTATAACATCCTTCATTTTTACTTTCATTCTTATCTAACCATTTTTTACCATTTTTTTATCTTCACATTAGATATGTTATTCGTAATGTGAATGTTGTCTTTGATTCCAATTGCTAACAACTGATGTCTGCTGAAGGTTGTGAATTTCAGTATATACTCTATAGGTTTTCTTATTTGCAAGTTGAAGTTATTTTAAATACTGGTAAAATTAATACCATTGTGTTTTAGTGGCATTGGCCCCAAGGATCGATAATATTTGGATACTGATAAAAAAAATTTATGTTCAAGATTCATAGAAGTGCCATTATATTGTATATGAAATTTGTACTTGTTATTCACACATTTTTGTTTTGAGAAACATCATTTCTATAAAAACGTGCAATTATTCTGCTAAGATTCAATAATATTCATTGCACTGTTCTCCTTGCATGCGACCTATTTTATGCTTGTCGTGGTTTCCTACTAAAGGGCATTGATCCTTTTTTGTTTGTGTTGATTGAGCCGTTCTGTTCCTTTTTGGGGCATTGGAGATTAGAAGCGGTACTCCTGTTTGAGTGAGAGCTTCCAATATTGTTCATCTCATGTGCAATCTATTTTGTATTTGTTCAAACCGTGGGTAGTATCTTTGTCTGGTTTTCTTTCTCTTTTGTCTCCCGCTAACCCCATTTTTCATACACATTGTTCTATTTATTTGGTTAAGAGTTTCACTGGCTCTTTAACACGGAGCACCAAAGATAGGTAGCGGAACAGGTAATACTCTTCAGAATGGCATAGATCTATGAAGGATTTTGTGGACATAATCTTGTCAAGAACATAGCGGCAGACACCATCAGTGGTGCACAAGGGCTTTGCAATCGCCTACCTCCACAAGTTTTACATGCGCAAGGTGAAATTCACTCAACAGATTTTCATGACAAGTTTTCTGCTATAGTAGATGATTTTTCCCACCTCAATGATGTGCATCCATTTTATGTAAATCTTCTTTGATAGGGTTTCATAATTATTTTCTTGCATCTCTATTCTTTTTTTTCTAATTGGCATCGTCGACAACTCGACACAATTTGTGCAAACTCTCATGGTTCTAGCTACTGTTGATGTTGTAACTACAAAGGTTGCCAGAGCTATTTTCAAATAGAGTGATTATGTTATAGTTATTTTTTTCATGTTTTTCATTGCATGTGTTTCTTTGCATGTGTTTCATGACATGTGTTTCATTGATCCTTCATCACTGGCACTTATCTGTATCACTGCATGTGTTTCATTGCATTTTTTTTTGGATCTTTATCTGTATTACTAGTTATTTAGATGTCCTTTCTAATCTTGTAGATGATCTAAAGTGATGCACATGCGGTTGCTACAAAACCCATGTATAAGTTATTGTATTTGATTCCAAATATTACCCATTTTATCTTTACAAGAAAATTTTATCTTTTCGTTGAATTTTAAGTTGATCCATTAGCAATATTTTGTAGTTTTTTTTTAACAATTTAGGTGTACACTTCTTCTGCACAGAAACAAGATCTGGATTATTATTTTATTTCTTCTATAGCAATTAATTTATAGAATTGATTTTTGCTCGCACTCTTCTTTGAAAGTGATATTAACAGTTAAATTGGATTTTTAGTATTTTTTTCTAGAAGTTGTAGTATCTTATCTTCTTTGGCTTTGATTTAGCTAACGTTTTATTACAATTTTTTAGTATATCAGTTTCCTAGCATTTCTTTGTAGGTTCGAAACTTATTTAGTTTTTTAATTTTTCTTTTGCTTCAAAAGTTTCAATTCTTTTTCTCATTATTTTTAATCGTTCACTAGATTTAGTTTTCTTTCTCCATGCAAGAGATTCTTGTCGTTATCTGTTAATCAATAACAACTTAACCAAGATTTGTTATCTCTTAAGTGTTTTTAGTTTCTATTTTTCCTTTGGTTGTTGTGTTTTCCTTGCATGCCTCCTTGGCATCAGCTTTAATATCTTTCTTCTATTGCATGCAAGTGTACATAGTTTGATCTGAGTTTTTTTTAGGTTATGTTAAGGTTTTTTCATTCAATTATAGTTTAGGTGTTATTTCATTTTAACCATGACTACCCTAATGCCATAAATAAATTTAACTAGTATAAATTATCATGCATGGAAAATGCACATGACCTTCATCTTTAGATTCAGACATATTTTAGATATTGCAACTGATGCCAGTTCAAAACCAGCAACCTCTGCTCCTCAAGCTGACCAAACTGCTTGGCAGACTAAAAATGAGGAAGCACTTGGTTTAATAGAGATCTCCTTAAGTCCTAAATTGTATGTCCTAATTTCTACTTGTACAGAAGCCCATCAAGCTTGGGAGATCCTGAAAAATACTTATGACAGTGCAGACGAGGCTCGAAAAATCCAGCTTCAAGACCAACTTGAAGACCTCAGGTATACCGATTTCAACTATGTTGATGATTTCTTGCTCAAGTTTGATTCAATTAAAACTTTACTAAGTAGTTTACAAGTTACTCTCTCTGATTTAAGGATAATCCACATAATTATTTGTAAATGTTTGCCCAGACAGTTCCAACAGTTTATTACAAATATTTACTCTCAGTTAGCTATTCCTTCTTTAGAATCTCAATTAACTTATGTTATCTTTCAAAATATGTTGCGTCAAGAGGAAGCAAAATTGATTCAATTTGGCATACTTAAAACTCACGAACATGCATATGTCTCTCAAAGTCACAATAACAATAGATCTTCTAACACTAATCAAAATAACCAAAATTATCAAAGATCTAATAATACTAATAATTCAAATAATAACTCAGGCCAACAATTTAATGATCATTACAATTATAGGCCTTCCAATAAATTTCATAATCATAATCATTCAAATAGGCCACATTGCACCTATTGCAGTAAAAATGGTCACTCAATACATAATTGTTTTAAGAAATAAAAGGATGATCAACCTAATTCTCAAAACTACTCAAATGGAAAATCTAATGGAAATCAATCTCATTCTACTTTTACTGTCTGTTTTAATGCTTCTAAACCACTTGAATGGATTATTGATAGTAGTGCATCTCAACATGTTACATCCCATAAGGAAGTCTTTGATTCTTTGTGACCTGATTCTATGAATATTCCTATTTCTGTAGCTGATAATTATTGTTGTCAAGTTGAAGGAACTGGTAATGTTTCTGTTCCAAATGGTAAATTACATGATGTGCTTTATGTTCCTGATTTGAAAGCTAACCATATTTCTATTCCTCTTGTTTTTTCTCCTAACATTAAGGATAATACTAATACTCTTCAAAAGGATAATGATGAACATAAAGATAGTAATGATACTCCTAATGATTTTGTTCCTAGTAGTGATGATGGTGATGATGGTAATAATTTGTTTACTCCTCCTTTCTCTCATGTTGATGATATGTTTGACCAAGAAGAGGAAATTATATCTAACTTTCTTAATGTTACTTTGCAAGATATGCTTATTACTCGATGAAATTCAGGATGATAGTACTAATCCTATGATTGTTGTGGAGGTTAATGATAATGATGCTTATATTAACTCTCCTCTTGATGCTTCATATTATGATGAATACGCTACAAATTTGGTTTATCCAACTGAAGATTGCATTTATGATTCTATGACCCATGATTCACAATATGATTTTTTCCAAAGTGTTACTGATTCAGCACTAGGTGATCCCAATGATGGGCACTCTACTAGTGGTTTTTGCCTTATTGCAGGCTCAAGTATTGATTATGCTCCACCTCTATTTTCAAATGGAAATGAATATACAAAATGCATAAATGCATCTCAAGAATCTCAATGGTCTATTATAGATTTGGGCTCCCCTCAACATGCTACTCACTTTGCCAAAAGTCCTATGTACCATTCAAGCTCTAAAGCACAAGTTGAAGACATGCAAGATGATCAAGCCAAAGACATCCTAGTGAAGACTATTTCAAAAGAAACATCTCAAATTCATTGTAAACATTTGGGTTTGATACCTATTGATGTAATTACCCCAAGTAAAGATTAAAGGGGGGTGTTAGAATTTAATCTTTCCTTGGTATATATGTATTTAAAGGATAAACCAAGGTATCCTATTGTATTCGTCCTCTAGTCCAAGTGGAAGGACATGTCATATTTGTAATTCCTTTATTAAGGAAAATAGATATTCCTCCTTATGAGGAATCCTACACTTGTCTCACACACTAGTGATATGTGGCATTCATAGAAATGGGAGTTACAATGTAACTCCTTCCTCACATCTCTATTAAAGAGATGGCTCTCCTTCTCTCTATACGAGATTCTTCTTCTTCTTGAACATTGTATGAGCTAAGCTCTCACTCAATCTCTCTCTCTCTGATTCTTAGGCATTTTTTCCACTTTCATTATATCACGGGGGTTTTTTTATGCTTTTCCCCCTTCAAAATATTGTCTCCTTTGCTAATTCTATCTTTGGTGAATGCTACTAGTTATGTGATTATTCATGGTAAATCTCCTTATTCCTAGCTCATTGATTAAATAATTTCATATCTCTCTATATTTTGTGTCATTCTAAACTTAACTAGATGTGATACCTGACCAGATGCGACCTGGGAAATCCCAGATGCGATCCAAGAAATATGGGGTGTAGTTGTTCTTCCTAGATGTGATCCAATTTCATGTATGTGATCCCTAGTATAAATAAAACATGGCAAAAAATAGTAGAAAAAGATAGAAAAATAGGAAATCTGGGGCTAGCTAGGCCCAATAGTGGGCACCAAAAATGTGTGTGAGTTATTGACTTGTAAATCTGCAACACAACACTTCAATAGGACATTACATCAATTATTAGAGAGATCAATCAAACAAAGGAAATAAATAATTGAAGGCATCCTATTTCCCTCTAGTTAGCACAAGTATGAAAAGGGTTTTAAATTGCTCTCAGATCTAACCCTAAACAGTGACAATGCAATGCTAAAATGAGAGATTCAAGATTACTATGCAAGAATGAAGCTAAAAACTAGAAAATTCATTAGAATTAGCCATTAGATCATGAATTCCTTTACTATCAACCCAATTGAAATGTTTTCTAATTATCTAAGAGCATATGAGATCAAAATGAAAGCATGAATGCATGAATTAACTATAAAAATCAAAGAGTTAGCTCCAAAATCAAAGAGTGTGTGTGTGTGTGTGTGTGTGTGTGTGTGTGTGTGAGAGAGAGAGAGAGAGGGAGAGAGAGAGAGAGGATTTGAGAATTCTCTTTTATAGAATTTTTGAGTTTTTGAACGGTTGGGATGCATTCATGAGGAGTGGTTGAGATGCTTCCAAGCTTGATCCATGTGAGTGATCCATGTGATTACCTCTTATTGATTCAAAGTGTGTTTTTTGTGCTTTTTAATTTGAGAGGGATTTATTCATTTCTTTTAATTAATTACTCTAGATGAGTTTAATGGGATTGATTTAATTAATTGGGCATAGAGATAATTGAATGGATTTTTCTTAATAATTTGATGATAAATGCTTGAATTGAGATTTAATTGATTTTATTGAATTTTATGAATTACGTCAATAATTAGGAATCAAATTAACATAATCAAGGTATCTTGAATTAGGGAAAATAGGGCCTTAGGTTATATTAGCCCAATTTTAGGTGATTACACACATGACACAACCTCTTATGCCATAACCATACATCATCAAATTGTGCAAACAAACATGTTTCTTTAGATAGGTCTAGATAGAACAAAATACCTCTTGTTTGTTCTCCAATTCCAATTAGTTCACCAGTAGAATCAAATATTTTAGCCTTCTTGTGATGAAATTCAACTCGGTAATCAGTATTGTTCAACTATGCAACACTCAGAAAATTATAGTTAAGACCTTCAACCCAATAAACATTATCACATATGATCTTATCAGTTAATCTTATTGATCATTTTCCTGTCACAGGACATGGTGCATCATTACCAAACTTAACACTTCTACCTTTGTAATGATTTAGGGTTTCAAAATTTCTTTTATCACCACTCATGTGATGTGAGAAACCACTATCAATAATCCATTTATCACCTTTACACACATATGAAATAAGTGCATTTTTCTCATCTTCAACAGAATCATCTTTCATAGCAACATAAAAAACTTCTATATCACGTTCATCAGATTCACTAACTTCACTGTCAGTTTCCTCTTCAACAATATAACAAGATTTAGTACCTTTGTCTTTGTAATCTCTATACCTTCTATGATCTCTATCATTTATTTTGTCTTAATACTTTCTTTCCCTTCTTTCATCCTTGTCAGTCCTATTAGAGAATCTTGATGCAATATGGCCAACTTTGTTACATGAAAAATAGATTATAGGAAGTTTACCTTTGAATTTTCCTTTTCCTCTTGGTAGCCTTCTAGCCACAAGTGCCTCAAGATCATCTATATCATCATCAAAAGTATCGCTATCACTGTTGTTGTTACTGTTACCCAATTTTCTTTTGTTCCATACAAATTTGGCTATAGGCTGGATTCCATCCAAGGTCTGCATTTTAACCCATGTTGAACACCTTGAGAATTTTTCGTGGTCCTATACCTTTTCCTCTGGTCTCTGCAATCACTTAACTCCCTGGTCTGCAAGCCTTTTATTTGAAAATGTGACCGTTGGATGCAAAAAACCCTATAGCCTATTCTAATTTTCCATTACTTCTTTTTGGCCACTTAAGTCTCCATTTCCCATGTGCTTTTATATTCTAAGGTTGGTCACAAGTCTCCTATTCCCAACAATTAAGTTCTTAGCATCCAGCGATCTGGTGAACGGTTACTATTATGTTTGGCGGTCTCAAGTCTAAAGCGGTTAAAGTTTAAGAATGATCTAAAGCTATCATTATATCACTGAGGAAATGTGCTCAAGGGTTAGTATTGCGGTATAATGACGGTCATCGATCTTCATTCCAATGCAGTTGTTCATGTCGGTGGGTCCTATTCCAAATAGATCCAAGGGGGCAATCAAAGACAATGAAAATGTGACACATGGTGAGGCAGGCCCAATGAGTTGTCTTTCCCTAAGATCTAACAATTTTCTTATGATCGCATGGAATCTTCTGAGCCCATGTGATAATATGACAACCATTGATCTTGCTTTATTGCCAGGTTCCTGTCAGGTGGGTCCTCATTATGATAGGCTCGTGTTTCATTGGTCGGTCGGATGGTGAGTTGGATTTGTCAGTAGGCCCAAGGTCTTTGGCTTATGAGGCAAGTTAAAGTTCAGATGAATCTCACAGTTTTCATTATACTGTTGAAGTAAGATGCATGAAGTTTAAGGATGCGGTATAGTGACAACTGTCTGATGAAAGGTTAAGGATGTCGTGGGTCTATGTTGCCAGGTGGCGCTGACATGCTCAATTCTTATTGGTTGCTCAGTAGAACAGTTGGCATTTGTTAGTGGGGCTTATCTTTCCTAATGGTTAAGTTGTGGTATGATCTCGTGGTTCTCATTATACCACTTGGATAAGATGCATGGTGTTTAAGGTTGTGGTATAGCGACCACCATCCAATGAAATCTCAGTGGGTCGTGGGTCTGATGTGCTACCTGTTGCTGAGGTGTTCATTTTTTTTATTGGTTCTGACTAGTGATGTGGCATTTGACTTTTCAAAAGGGGCTTGCAACTATTACAAAGTTGATCTGGGCCGTTTGATCTATCAGGAAATGCTAATATCGATAGCCACATTTTAAACTAAGACTTGGTAGCCATTGGAACCCAAATTTGAATCTTTCTACAGGGTTTCACCAGTATTTAATTCAGTGAACCATGAGTGACAAGGGGTAGCTCAGAATTGATGTTTCCAAGATAGTTGTAGTTGGAAAGGATGATGAAGAGACCTGGTGGCTATTGCTTGCTGATTTCTTAGGGTACCGTGTCAGTTTTTCTTGCACCGAAGAAGCATTAAAGGGTGGCACCACCTATGATCAGTTATGTTTTTTAAACTCAAATATCTATAAGGATCAGATTGTAGATATTGATAATGAGCCTGACTTACAATGATAAGGGTCATGGTTATGGCATGAGGTTTTCAACTTGCAGAGGTGGACATGCAAGATATCTAATCAGTCAAGATATTTCAAAGATACATTTATGATCAGAAGTGACATAGTTAGGGTTTGATTATTTTATGAAAATCTATGTAACCCTAGTTAGATTTTTGCTTCTACCTGTGTGCAATTAAGGAGATGTATATAATGTTTTTTGGAGCTTTTAGAAGCTCAGAGTTTACAATTGTAAAAGAGAGACTTTCTTTCTGAGGAGTTATCCATGGCATTTGTTCTACCATCTGGCTCTTACAGATTGTAACCTTTCATTGAAATCTCAGATTCAATAGAGGCTATATGTGGCAATTATTCTGCCCTCTGGTCTTTCCCTTGTCTATATTTCTCTTATTGAATATAATATACTGGCTTTATTAGAGAAATCTTGGAGTTCCAGGGCCCTTCTTTCTTTCAGCTTATTTATGTACTACTATGTCTGATTTGATTTGAGTGAGTTTGTGGGTATACTTTAGCCCCCTGTCATTCTGTCTCATTCATGTGCCCTTTTGCTGAAGAGAATGTTTGCTTGCAGGTCACAGTCTGTGTCTTTTTCTCAGACCCCTCAGAGAAACACTTATGCAATCTTGTTTAGAAATATTGTGTTATATTAGATCTGAGAGCTTTCATGCTAGTTTGGTCAGTGTATTATGTTCATTTAATTTCGATGTATCACCTAGTAGGATAGTTTTCTTTCAGTTATTTCCCTTTCATGCATTCCTTCTATCCCTTTTCCCTCAAGAGTTTACTTTCCTATCAAGAAGCAAATTAAGGTGATTATCCAAGAGGAACCAGCCTAGAACCTAGAGGTCTCATCTTAGTTAGCATAGGTCCCACAACCTGGAGATGATTCCCATGTTATACTAAATTATCAAGACCAAGAGAGCTTGAAACAAGGGTGAAAACTTAGTGTATAACAATTCTGGCACATCTGGTGGGACTAAAGTTTAGATTTATGTTCAAAGGTGCTACTATAGGTCCAATGATTCAGATTCAAAGGCACCCCACCTTTGGGCATAACAATTCTAACTACAACAAAAGAAGTCTATTTGCAAAAAGGTGTGCTATCTCTGATATGCTGATAACATACTACAGACCTAGAAGAGGTCATTTCACTGCATATCTAGTGACTCTGGAAAGTCTACTAGTTTCAAAGATCAAGTATTGGTATGTTTCAAATCTTTCATATTCAAATTCTAGCTGATTGCATAAGTAGACATGTCAAGTTATCATGGACAGTCAGGTTACTCACCATCCTATTATGAGGATAATGCTCAATGGGCTGGTCATCAGCCTTATCAAAGCCACCTAAAGCCTGCTTTTACCCCAAGCTTTCATACTATATAAGGCTATCAATATATCCAACATGCCCCAAATGATTATGCCCTTGTACAAGATTATGAGTGGGCCCTCAGAAAAGAGGGATCATGGGCACAAAGGGCACAACAAAAAATGCAAAGCTAGCTACCTCATCCTACTTACCAACCACCCATCCCTTCTCAGCCTAATTGGCAGTAGATTCAGAGCTTAGACTTAATGAAAGAGAAAGAAAAGACAAAGAATCTATTGCTTGATTTGATTAAGCAAGTGTCTGAGATCAGGGAGTAGCAGGAGATGGAGGCTCAAAGTTATGAGCAAGGGTTAGTTCCATACCAAGCGATAGAGGCTCATGTTGATGAGAAACAAATAAGAAAATTTCAAGAAGAGATCAATCGTCGAGCTGATATTGAGTCAGCAAGGCTAAGATCACAAATTACTTAACAAGAGGCTCTTAGACCTAAAATCCCAAGCTGGAAGGCCCATTTGTCTACATCTTCGATGTCTTCCCCTAACCCCTCTCAATTTCACATCCCAAGTTTTAAGGCAAAAAGTTCTTTCTAAGAGCCTATACTTGAGATTCAGTCTACCACTCTACAAGAACAGTCTGTTCAAGAGAATTTTTTGTCTCAAGAGGCCCCTCTGGTCTCTCAAGATGATGAAGTGTTGTGGATACCCCAATGGAATCTACCTCCTGGTTGTTAGATGCCAAGTCTTTTCAAAGATACTAGTCTAGTATCTGAGCAAGGACCTATGGTAAATGAGCTTTCATGTGATGAAGGGGAGAGAAATCCTAAGGTATCAGTGCTGAGTGATGACTATGATAAAGTGGGACAGCAAGGAGAAGAAATGGAGATTGATTCCCAGCCTGAGCTCTTGGTTGGTTTGTTTGATGAGCTCCCCCTCTTTGTTGATGATGAAGAAGAGACCATGCCATTACCTATGGCTAAAGGTCAATCAGAACAAAAGGTTCATCATCAATAGGAGGTTAATATAGAGGAAGATGCCATGTCCTTGTTTGATGAGCTGCCTAGTTTTGTTGAGCAAAATGATAAGGTTATGATTATAGCCACCTTTGTAGATTTGTAGCAGCTAGAAGAGATTGATCCTAAGGATATGTTGATTCATGAGCTTGATCTCATCTTCAAGGGGGAGACTTCCCAATATGTGGAGGATAACCAAAGCCTCAAAGAAGATTGTTTGGAGAACATCATAGGAGGCTTGTGTATGGAGCTTGATTATAAAGAGCCAGTCATTCCTGGAGATCTTCAGGATATTGACAACTTTGATGAATTCTTTGCTAGTTTAAAGGGAGAGGATGACAGTCCCCTGTCCATGGAGGATGAGTTGACATGGCTATCCATAATAGAGGGAAACCATGAAGATAAAAAAGAAACCATCCAGGAAAGTCCTACCTTCAAACTTTCAAGAGGCTGCCCTATCAAATACTTGGCCAAGAAGGAGTTTACTGAGACATCTTCATATGATCAATTTGAGGTGGGTAAACTTGGTCCCATTTTTGTAGAGGCAGTTCTTGACTATTTGACAAATTTTTATATGCCTCATGTCTTTGTAGCTATCCTTATGTGTCTAATGCAAAATACCCTCAGGAGGATGGGAAGTTATTTCAACAGTCCAGTGAATGGTTTTTTTTAACTATTCATTGCACTGGTTAGTTTAGGTTAGGTTAGTTTTCCTGCTTTTTTCCTTTTTCTAGTTTAGTTTTTCCTTTTTTCCAAGAAGTGCTCGTGCACAGTTTTTTGTTCTTCTAGTTCCAGGTCTCTCTCTGTCAAGCAATTTTTATATTTCTAAGATGACTCCACGCCCAATGGATCATTTTAAGGCCACTAATCAATGTCTAGCAGGCTGACATCCAGCAGAAATCGCAAAAATATTACCCAATTTTTTTGTTCCATACAAATTTGGCTATAGGTTGGATTCCATCCAGGGTCTACATTTTAACCCATGTTGAACACCTTGAGAATTTTTCATGGTCCTATGCCTTTTCCTCTAGTCTCTGCAATCACTTAACTCCCTGGTCTGCAAGCCTTTTATTTGAAAATGTGACCGTTGGAGGCAAAAAACCCTAAAAACCCTATGGCCTATTCTAATTTGCCATTACTTTTTTTTGGCCAATTAACTCTCCATTTCCCATGTGTGCTTTATATTCTAAGGCTGGTCGCAAGATCTCGTATTCTCGATGGTTAAGTTCTTAGCATCCAACGATCTAGCGAGCGGTTATTGTTATGTTTGACAGTCTCAAGTTTGAAGTGGTTAAAGTTTGAGCATGATCTATGACTATCATTATACCGCTGAGGAAATGTGATTGAGGGTTAGTATTGCAATATAACAATGGCCATCAATCTTCATTCCAATGTAGTGCTTCATGTCGGTGGGTCCTATGCCAGATAGATCCAAGGGGGTAGTCAAAGACAAATGAAAATGTGACACATGGTGAGGCGGGCCCAGTGAGTTGTCTTTCCCTAAGATCTAACAGTTGTCTTATGATTGCATGGAATCTTCTGAGCCCATGTGATCATATGACAACCTTTGATCTTGCTTTATTGCTAGGTTCCTGTCAAGTGGATCCTCATTGTGATGTGCTTGCATTTCATTGGCTGACCGGATGGTGAGTTGGATTTGTTAGTAGGCCCGAGGTCTTTGGCTTATGAGGTGAGTTAAAGTTCAAATGAATCTCGTGGTTGTCATTATACCATTGAAGTAAGATGAATGAAGTTTAAGGATGTGGTATAGCAACAACTGTCCGATGAAAGGTTAAGGATGTCATGGGTCCATGTTGCCAGGTGGCGCTGACATGCTTGATTCTTATTGGTTGCTGGGTAGAATAGTTGGCATTTGTTAGTGGGGCATGTCTTTCCTAATGGCTAAGTTGTGGTATGATCTCATGGTTGTCATTATATCACTTGGATAAGATGCATGGTGTTTAAGGTTGTGGTATAGTGACCACCGTCTGATGAAATCTTAGTGGGTCGTGGGTTCGATGTGCTACTTGTTCCTGAGGTGTTCAATTTTTTATTGGTTCCAACTGGTGATGTGGCATTTGACTTTTTAGAAGGGGCTTGGGACTGTTACAAAGTTGATCTGGGTTGTTTAATCTGTCGATAAATGCTGATATCGATGACCATGTTTTAAACTAAGACCTAGTAGCCGTTGGAACCCAAATTTGAATCTTTCTATGGGGTTTCGCCAGTATTTGATTTAGTGAACCGTGAGTGACAAGGGGTAGCTCAGAATTGATGTTTCCAAGATAGTTGTAGTTGGAAAGGATGATGAAGAGACCTGGTGGCCATTACATCCTAATTTTTCAGGGTACCATGTTAGTTTTTCTTGCACCGAAGAAGCATTAAAGGGTGGCACCACCTGTGACCGATTATGTTTTTTAAACTCAAATATCTATAAGGATCATATTTTAGACATTTATAATGAGCCTGACTTAAAGAGATAAGGGTCATGGTTATGGCGTGAGGTTTTCAACTTGTAGAGGTGGACACGCAAGATATCTGATCAGTCAAGATATTTCAGAGATACATTTATGATCAAAAGTGACATAGTTAGGGTTTGATTATTTTATGAAAATCTATGTAAGCCTAGTTAGATTTTTGCTCCTGCCTGTGTGCAATTAAGGAGATGTATATAATGTTTTTTGGAGCTTTTAGAAGCTCAAATTTTACAATTGTAAAATAGAGACTTTCTTTCTAAGTAATTATCTGTAGCATTTGTTCTGCCCTCTGGCTCTTACAGACTGTAACCTTTCATTAAAATCTCAAATTCAATAGAGGCTATTCATGGCAATTGTTCTGCCCTCTAGTCTTTCCCTTGTCTGTATTTCTCTTATTGAATATAATATACTGGCTTTATTAGAGAAATCTTGGAGTTCCAGTGCCCTTCTTTCTCTTAGCTTATTTGTGTACCACTGTGTCTGATTTGATTTGAGTGAGTTTGTGGGTATACTTCAGCCCCCTGTCATTCTGTCTCATTCCTATGCCCTTTTGCTGAAGAGAACATTTTCTTGCAGGTCACAGTCTATGTCTTTTTCTCAGATGCCTCTGTGAAACACTTATGCAAGCCTATTTAGAAAGATTATGTTCTATTAGATCTGACAACTTTCATGCTAGTTTGGTCAATGTATTGTGTTCATTTCATTTCGGTGTATCACCTAGTAGGATAGTTTGCTTTCAGTTATTTCCCTTTCATGCATTCCTTCTATCCCTTTTCCCTCAAGAGTTTACTTTCCTTTCAAGAAGAAAATTAAGGTGATTATCCAAGAGGAACCAGCCTAGAACTTGGAGGTCTCATCTCAGTTAGCATAGGTCCCACAACCTGGAGATGATTCCCATGTTATACTAAGTTATCAAGACCAAGAGAGCTTGAAACAAGGGTGCAAACTTAGTGTATAATAGTTACTATCACTGTTCACACATCTATCTTTTCCCTTCTTAGACTTATGAAGAACCATTTGAGACTTGAATGCAGATTCAATGTTGTGGATAGTGAAACTTTCAAAATTAGACAACTCAAAAATAGTAACCTTACCAAAAAGAATTTCCAAAGTTAGAAAATTACCAGGATTACATCTTGATTCTTGTATTGTAGACACTCTAATAGTATAGATAGGAAGTAGGGTTCTCAACACTTTACTAATAACAGTTTCATCATCAATGTTTCCATTAGCTTCTCTAATGGCATTTACTACCTCCTTAATTCTGCCATAATACTAAGCAATGTTTTCACCTTCTTGCATTTTCATTTCATCAAACTTACCTCTCAAACTTTCAGATTTGGCTCTCAATACATTTGTGTCTCCACCATTGATAGCTACTAGTATGTCCTACATTTGTTTTGCATTAGTACAATCCTTGATATCTTCAAATTCAAGATAGCTTAGGGTAGATGAAATCTCCAACATTATTTGATTGTGTTCTTGTTTTTCTTTAATCTCCTTGGCTATCATAGGTGCAGTAGGTGGTACATAGTCATTTTCCACATAGTATTTTTTTGAATCACAGATACTAGCTAGGTGCAATTTCATCAAACTATGTCATTCGGGGAAGTTCTCCTTGTTCAACTTTGGTTCCTCCTTTTTGTACATCTTGATCATTAGCTTCAAGTACCTTTAAACTTTCTCCTTACAAGCACCAACGACTGTGATACCAATTCTTAGAATGATTTTAGAATAACTGAGAGGGGGTGAATTAGTTATCCTCGAGTCTAGATGTACCAATTGAACTTTTAAACTCTTCAACAAACTTAGATCTAATTAGCAATTCACTCGGTCTCTATAGCATATATTAGTAACATAAAACTTGTAGTCCACTGTCCAAAAGTAATCAACTTGTAGAATATAAAAATTTCAACAATATTCACATCAAACAACATTCACACAAGTATAACACCAGGATTTAACGTGGAAACCCAATTTGGGAAAACCACCAATAACACGCTACTAATTTTCACTCTTCTAAAGTGAGCTCTATGAGAATCCAACCCTGTTAAAAGTTTGCAACACACACTATTAGGTGTGACCCTTTTAAAGGATTTAATTACCATGTTAATAGTGGCCTCATTAGAGGGCGTAAGATCATTCCATTATAATGTCACTTTGATTAAAGGGTTTACAAAATAATTGTTAGGTCAACCTTGATTAAAGGATTTTGACTGATACAATGGTTAGAAAGTAATCATAGGTTCTGATCTGAAATATACAAATCACTTTACAAATATAGATCCAATGCACTCTTATGTTGATTTACTGATTGACCTTCATTACCATCTCCATATCTGATCTTCTCATAAATCTCTTCAAGCAATCACCACAACTTTGTTCATCTCTTCACAACTTCTCCTTATCCTTCTACTTAGATTCATCAGTCAATAACATCAACCTTTTACACACTCTTTATAACCTCATAATTAGGTCATCTTTATACCTCCTTGATCAAGTAGATTAATCTTTTTCTGCTTAATCTCTTCCATAGATCTTAGGTTTAGGTCAGATTCATCAAATCCTTCCATCATTTTGTTCTCCTTTTCCTTCTAAATACATATCCAAACTTCTCCTTGAATCCATAAGAAAATGGTTAAAATGCATTAAATGCTACATATCATTCATTAATAATTTCAACACATTTTACATATCCCAAGATTTCAACTATGTTGGCTAGGATTCTCAATTCTTTCACAAATTGTAAATTACTAACACTCAGTCAATACTATGTTCATCTCCACGATCATCACTGGATATCTCAATCATCGCTAAAACTTTCCTTCTCATCAAATATTGTCTTCTCTTAGTTAATTATCTATTTCTTGAAAATTACTGATGCTCGATCGACACTAAATTTTCTTGGCTTATACTGGCGCTCGGTAGAAACTAGCATTGCTTGGCTTAAATCAATTTTTTTCACTTTTTCTCGATTAAGCATATGCTTCAAATCAATTGAATTCTTCACTTAGTGTCAAAGATAACCAACACATTACCTTGTCAATGTTCCAACTAATCAAGTTCCCATTGAAGTATCACATAACTCAACCTTTCCTTAGGTCCTCTTGTTATCTCCTCTCTTCAAATCATCTTCGTCAATCAAAAGATATGGTACTCTACTAGACAGCAACTATCTTACCAGTTAAGGTTTGACATCATTAACAATATAACAATTGTTTCAACTATAGTTTCCAACATTCACTTTGTTAGGAATGAATGTTGAAGCCTTTGGCATTCATTCTATAGCAGTGGTTGTTGCATTCATGACTATGATTGTCATTGATGTCAACATAGTGATATTCTGGAGTTTAGCAGAGAATCAGGCATAGTTTTGTTTTGCGCACATGTTATATTGTAGATTGAGTTATGCACAATTGATGGTATGTTCTTTGGTGTGTTATTATTCTATGGTTAAGAGCACAAAAATAAATTAATTTATTCATGAAAGTTATAAGCATTTTGGTGGAACCAGTATTCTGGTAGTATTCCTGTGTAGCGGTTTTTGGTAATCAGAGGATATCTCCTAACCAGGATGGAATCTAATTTTGCACAATTAAAGGGAAGTTTGAGACTCATTTTTGGTGATGTGGTTCATAGTGCAAACTTCGAGGTCACACGATTGGAAAGTTATTGTATCTGGAAGCCGACAGTTTTATGTAATTTTGATGTAGCATGTTGAAATTATTATTTTGTATTTGCATGCCGACTCATTTGTAATTATTTGAGTGTGGTATAAAGGAAGGAATTTTTTCCTTATTATATGATGATTTTAATAGTTGTGATATGAAATTATGAAAGTTGTGATGTGAATGTATGCATGAAGTGAAGAAAAGAGCTAATTCAGTTATGAAGGAAGACTTGCGAAGTACAGAGATCTGGATTTATGATCTTATGTAACAGAGAGTGCGGTTTTGGCATAGTGTGAAGGAGGTAACATATTTCATATTATTCTATTGAATAATCCTAAGATCTTTTGGACAGTGAGTTCAGAGATCTTGCCTTGAAGCTGTTTGGGCAGTGGGTCCTTCTGTCTTCCATAACTCCTAACAGGGTTAGAATCTTTTAACAAGGATTCAAAATCTTCTAACAGAGATTCATATGTACTGAATGTATTTCATAAGACTCCTAATAGGGTCCATCCTCTAACAAGGAACTTTCATATTAGTACATCATTTTGTGGGCATGATTCCCACCGGGGTTTACTCTTTGATCAAGAGGTTCCCTAGTTAACATATCTTGTGTTATTGTGTCACTATGTATGATTATCCTTCTATGGTTGGTTGCTACATTAATTATATGGTTTAAAGCTATTGAAGTTGATATTGAAGTTAATAATGATAAATGGTTTAATTATCAAATAACTGATTCACCCCCCCCCCCCCCTCTCAGTTATCTTGGTGGTCTTTACTTTCTAACAATTGGTATCAGAGCGGTAGGTCCTTGAAAGAGAAGTTTAACAACTTAAGGAGATCTATGGCAAATTTAAAGAAAGAAAGACCTAATTTTGATGGGGTAAATTTTCACAACTGGAAAGAAAAGATGAAGACACATCTCTTGTGTTTAGGATGAAGTTATTGGTTGATTACAAAGAATGAAAGGACTATAATTGAAGAAGACAATCTTGAAACAAGTTCTAAAGATGAGGTAGATCTATTTATGTGTAACATACTTGCAAGAGAAGAACTTTTATTAGCACTTCCAGAGAATGAATACATTTAGGTAAAAGGTTTAACTAAATCTCATGATATTTGGAAAGCTTTACATTCTACTTTTGAAGGTGATGAACATGCAAAGAAAGCTAGGTTACATAATTGAATTTGTGCATTTGAAGACATAAGAATGATGGAAGATGAATCTGTTAGAAGCTATATTGGTAGGATGTCAAAAATTATTGTAGGAATAAAGTCTTGTGGAGGTGAAAAGATAGAGAATGAAGTAATATGGAAGATTTTGAGAACATTGACACCGGTATTCAGGTAGACTACATAAATGATTGAACAAGTGATACCTTTTACACCAAACTTTTCAAGAGAGACTCTTCTTGGAAGATTGGAAGCAGCAGAGATGAATTTGAGATTATTAGGAGAACTACCTAGAGTGGAGATAGCATTCAGTGCTCTTAGCATCAAACCTACTTTGTCTAGAAGTACAAGTGTGAATGGAGATTATGCCAATAGTAGCAGATCCAAATTTGATGAAGATAAGAAAATTTTAGAAGGTATTACCTTGATTGTGAAAAGAGAACCAGATGGTTAAGAAAATCTTTAAATGTTGGACATGTCAAGAATATGGTCATTTTGCATCTAAGTGTCCTAAGAGAGTTAAGAAGTATAGAAACAATTTTAAGCCTAGAAGATCTAAAGAATGTTATTATGCAAATGATGAAGAAATTGAAGTAGGAATTGAAAGACATTTGAGTGACAGTGATAATGATAACTTTGATGACATAGGATTTGTAGCAATTAAGGAAGAAAATTTTGAATCTGATATTAAAGAAGAAAAAGCTTTAGTTTCCCAAGTTGAAAAGAAAGTTGATTGGATTATAGACAGTGGTTGTTCACATCATATGACTGGTGATAAAGGAAAATTCATAAAGTTTAACAATTATGATGGAGGAGTTGTTAGAGTTGGTAACAATGCACCTTGTTTCATTAAAGGTATAGGATCTATTACTCTTGATGGAAAGACTAATATTGATGATGTTTACTTTGTTGATGGATTGAAACATAATCTTTTGAATGTTGGATAGTTAGTGGATAAAGGATATCAAGTTTGGTTTACTGAGAAAACTTGTGTGATTAAGGATAAAGATGGAAATCTAATTGGAACTAGATCTAGAACCAGAGGTAATGTATTTCAATTGAACCCTACTAAGATGACATGATTGATGACTAAGATTGATGATAGTTGGTTATGGCATAGAAGGTGTTGTCATATAAACTTTGATAATATTGTGAAAGTGAGTTCTACACTTGTAGTAAGAGACTTACCTAAGATTATGAAGCCTACTAACATGATTTGCAAAGAATGTGTGATGGCTAAGAAGAAAAGGAGTTCATTTCCTAGCAAGAAGTTCACATCTACAGAAAAGTTGGAGATTGTTCATATAGACTTGAGCAGTCCTACTAGGACTAGAGGATTCTATGGAGAAAGGTATTTTATGATTCTTGTTGATGATTTTACAAGAATGATGTGGATTGCATTTTTGAAAGAAAAATATGAAGCATTTGATAAGTTTAAGGTCATGAAGAATAAAGTTGAGAATGAATCAGGAATGAGGATTAAATGTTTGAGATTTGATAGAGGTGGAGAATTTACATCTAAAGAGTTTAACACCTTTTGTGAAGTGAATGGTATTAAGAGACATTTATCAGCCCCTAGAACACCTGAACAAAATGGTATTGTAGAAAGAAGGAACAGATCAGTAACTGAAGTAGCTAGAGATATGTTATTTGAAGGTGATTTGGCAAAGACATTTTGGAGAGAAGCAGTGAATATAGCAGTATATACAATGAACAGAGTACAAATCAGAGCAGACACAGACAAGACACCTTATAAATTATGGTTTGGACATGCACCCTCAGTTAAGTATTTTAGAATTTTTGGAAGCAAATGTTATATTAAGAGAGATGATGATATAGGAAAGTTTGATCCTAGAAGCGATGAAGGATTTTTTTCTTGGATATTCTTTGAAAAGAAAAGCATATAGATGTTACAATAAGAGAACTAAGACTATTGTTGAAAGTGCAAATGTAAAAGTTGATGAGAAGTTTAAAATTCAGGAAAGAATGCTTGATTACGAATCTGATGAAGGAACTAACCCTTAGCCTAACATTGAAACTACTGAACAATTTTTTGAGACTAACAATGAAATGTTGAATGAAAGTCATGCTGAAGAAAATAGAGAAGAATCTATAGTTGAAGAAAGATCAGTGACTATGACACCTAACAGGTATATATCAAGACAACATCCTATTGAGAAAGTTATTGGAAGTTTGGACAAAGGAGTTATGACTAGAAAGAAGGTACATTTATGTTTGATTTCTCAAATTGAACCTAAGTCTACTAATGAAGCTTGTGAAGATGAACATTGGATTAAAGCTATGAAAGAAGAATTGGATCAGATTGAAAAGAACAAGACATGGGAATTGGTCCCTAGACCTAAAGACAAAAATGTGATTGGAACTAAATGGGTATTCAGGAACAAGATGAATGAACAAGGAGAAGTAATTAGAAACAAAGCAAGATTGGTATGTAAGGGATACTCACAACAAGAAGGAATTGACTATGAAGAGACTTTTGCCCCTATGGCAAGACTTGAAGCAATAAGAATATTTTTGGCTTATGCAGCATTTAAGAAATTCAAAGTGTATCAGATGGATGTGAAGTCAGCATTTCTAAATGGTGAATTAGAGGAAGAAGTCTACATTCAGCAGCCTGAAGGTTTTCCTTTGACTCAAGAAGGAGACATGGTATGTAAACTAAAGAAAGCATTATATGGACTAAAGCGAGCACCTAGAACTTGGTATGCTAGATTAGATAAGTATTTGTTAAAATTGGGATTTACAAAAGGAACAGCTGATAGTAACTTATACACAAAAGAAATTGAGAATGTATTGTTAGTTTTGGTTATTTTTGTTGATGACATTATTTTTGGAGGAGAAGATGAAGCTAGTGAAAAATTTGCTGATGAAATGAAGACAGAATTTGAAATGAGTATGATTGGAGAAATGAAATACTTTTTGGGATTACAAATAACACAAAACAAAGATGGTATCTTTATAACTCAGACAAAGTACTTGAATGATTTGTTGAAAAGATTCAGTATGGAGAATTGTAAACCAGTTGGAACACCTATGGTTATAGGACATAAACTATCTAGTAAAGATGAGACACCAAAAGTTGAGCAAAAGAAATATAGATCTATGATTGGTGGATTACAGTACTTGACACACACTAGACCAGATATACAACATTCAGTTGGGATGGTAGCAAGATTTCAAGTTGAACCTAGAGAGTCCCATTATGCGGCAGTAAAAAGGATATTGAGATATCTTAGAGGCACAATGGACTATGGATTGTGGTATGAAACTTCTGATGATTTTACCTTATGTGCATATACTGATGCTGATTGGGGAGGTAGTGTTGATGATAAGAAAAGCACCAGTGGTGGAGCCTTTTTTCTTAGAGGAAGATTAGTTTCTTGGTTGAGCAAAAAGCATAATTGTATCTCACAAAGTATAGCAGAAGCAGAATATGTAGCAGCAGCAAACAATTGTAATCAGATAATATGGATGAAGTAGATGTTGATGGACATTGGAATCAAGTTTGATGAGCCTATTGTCATATATTGTGACAATACAAGTACAGTTAGTATGTCTAAGAATCTGGTTTTACATTCTAAAACAAAGCATATAGAGATCAAGTATCATGTTGTAAGAGAGAAAGTTGTAGAAAAAGAAGTTAGACTAGAGTACATAAGCAAAAAGGAGCAGATAGCAAATATATTTACTAAGCCTTTGCCTAAGGATACATTTGAGTATCTAAGAGGTATTCTTGGGGTTATGCCCCAACCTACTTTTGAGTAATGATGTAGTTGGTTGCATCCATCCAATGGTTTATGGCCCTATCTATTTTCTAGATTGGATGTTGGTACTTCCTCTATGGGGGAGTATGTGTATCTGAGTTGAGTCATTGAGGACTCTTGTGAAAGTATTTTCTAAATAGTGTCTTTTGACATTGAGCTATTGTTTGACATAGTGATAGAATTTTTGTCATTGATGTCAATGGGGGAGAGAATCATAAAAAACATTGAGGAAACATTGAGGAACTACATTTGTTGGAGAGATTGAATAGGATAATGAAGCAAGATTTGATTGATGATGAGTAGCAGTGCAGTTGAGCAGCAGTGATTGGATTTTTGGAACATTGGATGTTTTTCATCTATGTTGCCATCAATGCCAATGGCGGAGATTGTTAGGAATGAATTTTGAAGCCTTTGGCAGTCATTCTATAGCAGTGGTTGTTGTATTCATGACTATGATTGTCATTGATGTCAACACAGTCATATTCTGGAGTTTAGCAAAGAAGCAGGCACAGTTTTGTTTTGTGCACATGTTATATTGCAGATTGAGTTATGTGTAGTTGATGGTATGTTCTTTGGTGTGTTATTAGTCTATGGTTAAGAGTACAAAAAGAAATTAATTTATTCATGAAAGTTATAAGCATTTTGGTGGAAGCAATATTCTGGCAGTATTCCTGTGTAGCGGTTTTTGGTAATCAGAGGATATCTCCTAACCAGGATGGAATCTAATTCTATGTAGTTAAAGGGAAGTTTGAGACTCATTTTTGGTGATGTGGTTCATAGTGCAAACTTTGAGGTCACACGATTGGAAAGTTATTGTATCTGGAAGCTGATAGTTTTATGTAATTTTGATGTAGGGTGTTGAAATTATTATTTTGTATTTGCATGCCGACTCATTTGTAATTATTTTAGTGTGGTATAAAGGAATGTTTTCCTTGTCATATGAGTATTTTAATAGTTGTGATATGAAATTATGAAAGTTGTGATGTGAATGTATGCATGAAGTGAAGAAAAGAGCTAATTCGGTGATGAAGGAAGACTTGCGAAGTACAGAGATCTAGATTTGTGATCTTGTGTAGTAGAGAGTGTAGTTCTAGCATAGTGTGAAGGAGGTAACATATTTCATATTATTCTATTGAATAATCCTAAGATCTGTTGGACAGTGAGTTCAAAGATCTTGCCTTGAAGCTGTTTGGGCAGTGGGTCCTTCTATCTTCCATAACTCCTAACAGGGTTAGAATTTTTTAACAGGGATTCAAAATCTCCTAATAGAGATTCATATGTACTAAATGTATTTCATAAGACTCCTAATAGGGTCCATCCTCTAACAAGGAACTTTCATATTAGTACATCATTTTGTGGGCATCATTCCCATCGGGGTTTACTCTTTGATCAAGAGGTTCCCTAGTTAACATATCTTGTGTTATTGTGTCATTGTGTATGATTATCCTTCTATGGTTGGTTAATGCATTAATTATATGGTTTAAAGTTGTTGAAGTTGATATTGAAGTTAATAATGATAAATGGTTTAATTAGTAGATAATTGATTCACACCCCCCCCCCCCCTCTCAGTTATCTTGGTGGTCTTTACTTTCTAGCACACTTGTAATGTGGAATTGTCTCATAGAAGCATGTTCAGAACTTGCAACACTGAATCTATAACCTATAAACAAGATTCTTAGCATTAATAAGATTAACATTGGACCATAATAAAATAGTTAAAAGTGTTTTACCTTATTTATCTTCTCTTTTTTGCAAGAATAGTTTAATATTCTCTACTTAATAGAGTCAACAATGTGAATGTGGAATCTCATTTGGCCCCTCCCTCCCCCCTAATATCACTTTAAATCCCTCGTTAATGTCTAACATTCTTTAATCCATTGAAGAAACATAACATTCATTCATTATCATGTAACATTCATTAGCACATATCATTCATTAACATTCATTAACACGCAACATTCATTAACACAATTAAATTCATTAACACATAAAATCCATTTGTTAACAAATAATAAGATTACAATCATTTTTTTAATTTATTTTTAAGCTTGGATGTAAATGGTAAGTGGAGCATCAATTTCTTCATCATTTCTCCCCTCTTTAGTTATTTTGTGCCCTAGTAGTTGTAATACCCCAAAAGTGGGTTTCAATACCATTAACCTCCTACATCAATGAATCAATCAAAATTGACCCTAAAGTCCTAACCTAAGGCACATCTGCACATCAAGTAATTGAAACCCTCATCGATCCTATCAAAAATCTGCATCAGGGAATATTCGTATTCTATCCTAATTATCTCTGATTAAATATTATTTAGTGATAAATGACATTATTTTATTTATCCTAAGTACAATTAATTGAATATGTTGAATATTTAATTAATTAAACTTAATTTAGCTACTTAATCACTTTAAATAGATTTAATTGAAATTATTCTTAATTAATATTGTTTATTAGACAATTAATCAAAAATTCTAAAAATAATTAATTGAATATTTACTTAATTGATTAATTATTGAATTTAATAATATGATCATTTTGAAGAAAGTTTGATTAAATAATTGATCTACCCATAAATCAGTTATTTTTAAATAAAATCAAAAAGGTTAAGAATAAAACACATGGAAATTAAATAAACTCACAATTATCTATGCAAAAATCAAAAGATCAGTTAAACTCAAAATCAACTCTTGAACTCCTTTTGTTAAGTTTCTAAACTCAACATGTAATTGTGAGTTAAAAAGCAAATTGGAGTGATCTCAACTTTCAATTATGAGTTAAAAAGTTGATTTGCATGATTTTCACAAGATAATTGTTTCTAATTTCCTAATTACTTTCCAATCAATTCAAGTTAATCAAGGAGTGATTTTTTGCATTTCCATGAATTCTCAATCCTGGATTTCTATATAAATGACCCTCGGTCCTTCATAAATCATGTGCAATTTTGCGAACAACAATGTTATACTATCAAGTTCTTGAGAGATTGTGCATCCATTGAGATCAATTGCTATCATTTATTTTCTAGTTTTTGCATTCATAGCTTAGTTTCATTTTCATTTGATATCAAGATTTAGATCAAATTCATTTAGATTAATCATTTTTATTGTATTGAAAATCACAAAAACATAGCTTAATCTCACATCCATTTCAATCGTCTTTGTATTCAAATCCTTCATTTAAGTGTTGCATTGTGACTGATCTCAGTCAAATCTAAGAATACCATACTCACATCTTCTAGAAGGAAGTAAATCCCCTGATTCATTATATATTTGTTGATTGTTTATTTTATTATCATTAATTTGTAATATTTTATTGAAGTCTTGTGTCTTCTGAATAAGTACAATTTTCACACACACATTTTTGCTGCTCACCATGGGGCCCGATATCGGGTTTCCATTTCATTTTTCATCAATTTTATTATTATTTTTCATCAAGTTTTCAGATTTTTGAAATTTTCCATACAGTTTCTAGGGAATATCATACAACGGTTTGCAGATTGTCATTTCAGAAGCTACTATTTGTCGTACAATAGATAACATTCTTGAAGTGTCATACCGATGCATGCCCATTGTTTTACTAGAGAAACTTTGTCATGTGGGTAGGGGTACATTTTCATACGACATTCCACACCGGTATTTCAATTGTCGTATGGGTTTTGTGATCATTTTTTAAGGTTTTCTGCCCTAAAATTTGATTGATACTAATCCTAACCTCTATCGTTTTCTGGTAGATGATTTTTTTTAGACAGCCTAGTGCTTTTTGTAGGATGTGAGACGAAGACTTGAGCATTGAAACTTGTCCTTTTGGCCTATTCTTGTCTTGTCTTCTAAGCCCTTGTTTGCAGGAAACCCTTTCATAAATTGCTTGTCAAAGAAAGCTTAATCAACAAAAAAATTTGAGTTGTGTTTTTGCAGGTTGCCAAAATCTTCATGGAGCAAATATTTTGTTTGGTTAATCTCTTTTTCATAGGCACATATTTAATTAATTATGTGTGTCATATTGACATTGTGGTAGATATTGAGGGAATTATGCTCTTCTCTTTTTAGAGAATCAGAAACCTAGAAGGTATCTCCCCCTTGGCAATGTTTGTACTATCTCTGGATTAACTCTGTTTGGCATATATTGGATAGGGAAAAGGACAAGGTTAGGGGATTATGCTCTTCTCTTTTTAGAGAATTAGAAACCTAGATCTTATGGTCCCCAACTTCACATTTCAATTAAACCTTTAGAGGGTCTCTCGGCTAAGGTAAAAATCTCCCAGGAATGACCCAAGTGGGGACAAGTCTTAAGCCGACTCTTCCACCCCACTATAAAATTTGATGCTTCCTTGAGATTAAAATCTTGAAAAACATGATTGTTATTGTTCCTTGGATTTATTCCATGAATATGTTTGTATCTTGTGTAGAGCGGAGCCACTTCAATCTTGCTTGCAAGACTACATAGGTTTGAGTACTCATAGGGTTAACAACCTCAATCCTGCTTGTGGGACTATGGTAGATAGTTGTGAATGGATGCCTTGATTAAAAGCCTAATCTAGTTTACCACCAATCTACCTTTGAAGGATTTGTAATGCTTGTGCAAGGTGAATAGTAATCACCCCAAGCAACTCATCATATCGAGCCGTCTTTGACATTACTACTCAACTAATATGGCCTCCAACATCCACTATGTGTTTTTGGACTATCATATTCTGAGGAGTCATTGAGTGTGTTCCTAAGTCAATGAGAAAGTAATACATCTCTTCTCCTAGTTAGGTTAAGCTAGGTGTGATTGATTCATTGAATTAGTTCCCACGTGTTTTCTGTGATTGTAATCCTATTGATATGTTAAACATCCTCAGACAATCCAAAACACATAGGTCCTAAAAATTGGAAAGCAAACTTGAAAACCAACTAAAGACCAAAAACATCAAAATCCTAATATTTGAAGCAAAAATCCTTTTCTGGTGTCAGTTGTCATTTTTCCCTATCAATTATCATATGACAATTGTCAAGAAAGATGAAGTGTCGTATCAGAACCCCCAGATTGTTGTGCAAGAAGTAGGTTATATTCGTATGATAATTGTCATATTTTCAAACCAAAACAATTTCCTAGTGTTAGTTATCATATGAGCATTATTAAATTTTCAAGCCAAGGTCTATTCTATATCATACGAGCCTGCATACTATCGTATGGCAATTTTTCAAAAACTATCAAAGAGGTCATAATTACAGAAGAAACTAGTCAACTCCCTATTTTTGGTCAAAATTTTGTCAGAAAATTCACTGTGTCAGGTACAAAGCAAAAAAATAACAATCCAATTTTATTTTCCCAAAGTGGTCTATTTTTCTCGATTTTCCATCTTGTTGATTAATCTGAAACACGTTTCATCTTGTGTCAAAACAACATCCATCTTTCACCATATCTCAAAGGCTAAGTGTTGTGTATTAGTGTCCACTATCTTTTATGAATCTACCCATACATCTTGGATATTGTATCCTTCACTTACATCTAGGTCATCTTTACATCAAACAACCCTTGACAAGGTTACGTCACTTGGTTTTTCCTAAATCAAATTATCATTCAGTTGTCTTATCTTGCTCCAAGATTCACCTAAAGGTTAATGGTTGAAACAAGAGCTTCCTCACACAAAAAACAAAGAGAAGATCCAAAAACATCACCTTCATCTTCTCTCATTATTTAGTCTTTTCATCAACCCTATGATCATGATATTTACAAAGATGATGAACTAGGAAATTTGCACTTAAAAGGAGGTCACACAAATCCTCCTGAATCAACTCAAGAAGATAACCAAAATGCTACTATGTCTCAAAGAGAATCTAGCCATGGTTCACAATGCTACGACTCTAATGAAGGTAGGGCTCAAGAGACCACACCTTTAAAAATTGCACAATACCAAGATGATGATCTCTTTAAGAAACTTGTGAAGCATTTCCTACGAGAGGATAAAGAGACATACTTCCTCAAATTGGCCCAACAAGGAGATAAACTTCCTCACAAATTTAATGTTGAAGACATTCTAACTCAAGAGGAAGAGACCCTTATTATAGCCATAATGAAATAGATGCATGCTATGCAAGTAAAACTTAACAAGCTAAAAAAAATAGAAAGAACCCAAAGAATTCTCAACGGATGCCTTGTGTCCATTTCCATTTTATCAAAGCTTGTATATGACACCATTCCCTAAAGGGGTGGAACTACCAAAATATGACAAATATGACAAAAATTCATATCCTCGAGATTATGTTAGATAATTTTTCACTCTATCCATGGAGCTCATGTATGAACCAACATACTTAATGTGTCTCTTCCCACAATATTTGGGAGGGTTGACCATCAACTAGTTCTCCAAAATACCCCCAACAATCAAAAATTTTGAGGAATTGATCAAATTGTTCTATCAGCAATACTCCTACAACATCTTGCATCTAGTCGCAATGATCGACATCTCTAACTTGAAATAGAAAGCAGGAGAACCATTCTTGACTTTCCTCAAATGTTGGAGGAAGAATTTCTCACTTTATCCTTGACAAATTCTAGAAAATGAGAAACTAGAAATCTTCATCAATAATCTAATTTTGAAAGTCAATTATCATCTTTAGATGCAAAATCATACCTCATTTGATAAAATGGTGGATAGTGCCCTGAAAATAAAAGATGTACTTATTTGCAAAGGGGATATCACACTTTACAAAGAAAACAAGTATGATTCAAATTCCAATTCGCACAACAAAGACAAAGTCAAATTTTGGTAAAAGAATTAAAATGTTGTCATAGGTGGTGTTGTTGATCACATCAATGCTCCACCCTAAGCACTAGCATTTAACCTCATGATTACCACTCAAGCCATAAAGGCCTCTAAGAAGAAGGCAACTGGACTTCCTAAAAAGTCAAATGAATACAAATCATGGGTTACAAAACCAAAACGTGAGTTCACTCCTTTGGATGAGTCCTTGGAATATTCCATGAGAACTTTGTTGGAAAATAACATCATCACATTACCTGAGATAAAACAATATGACCCAGAAGTCAAACCTAAGTGGTGGAAGGAGACCAATTTATGTGATTTTTACCGAAAAAAGGGACATAAAACCAACAATTGTATGCATCTGAAACATCTTATTCAAGAAAAAATTGATTCTAGAGAAATTGTGATTAACAACCACAAATCCAATAATGATCATATGACATTCACGAAAGCTTTTCCAAAACACACTTAAGGAGAGTCATCTTCTAAACCAAAGGTGGGTGCTAAGGTCAATTATACATATTCTGGTAACAATGATGTCATCAACATGGTAGAGCCATGTACATCTCAGCATTGCAATGTCATCACCATTTTCAAGAAGGACAAAGAAAATTGATTGGCTAACATAATCACTTAATCTCAAGCATAGGTAACTCTTCTAGGACTGACATCAGGTTCATCAAATGCCTTGAAAGTACCATTTAATCTTGCATTTACAACTAAACAAAGCACTGCATCTAGATCTTCCAATTCTAAATAGTCCAAAATAACATCTTAGGATATAGCTATTGGAAAAATGGTTAGTACTCCCCTTGGGATTTGTGACATGGCTTAACCACCTCCTATGTCTTCTATAAGCCTTGTGGTTGTATCAGGCATTAACAGGTTGATATTTTGGTGCAATGGAAACTAATACATAACAAGTGGTAGCAGAGCTTGGTCACAGGTTCAAATCCCCTCGAGTAATGTTGAGGTGGAGATTGTTGGAAAAATGGTTAGCACTCCCCTCAAGATTCATGACATAGCTTAACCACCTCCTGTGTCTTCTATAAGTCTATTGGTTGTATCAGGCATTAACAGTTTGATCTTTTGGTGCAACGGAAACTACTACTTGTAACAATAGCATCATCTGACAACTCCAACACACTAACGCAAAGATCTCTATATTCAAGCTACTTCAAATTTTTCCTGCTCATCACGTAGACCTAGACAAAGCTCTCATCAATTCTAATGTTCCATAAAATCTTGATCTTGATCAATTTCAGACCATGGTGGGTCATTTAACATCTCCTTAATACATATCCTTTTCAAAGGAAGATGACAATTCACTTAGTCATCCACATAACTAGCCATTGCATATTGAATTCATGATTGAAAATTGTCATGTCAAGCATATTTTGATAGATGGAGGAGCTTTTCTAAATATTTGTTCATATAAATTGGTTACACAACTAGGATTTTCAGAAGATGCTATTGATCCTAAAAATAAAATAATCATAAAATTATATGATGAGCAAGAAATATCTTCCAAAGGAGTCATCATGCTACCTATCATAACAGGGCCTTTCATCAGAGACATCACTTGTCAAGTATTAGATCTCCCACTGGCCTAAAACATTTTGGGAAGACCTTGGATTCATGAAATGCAAGCTATTCCTTCAACGTACCACCAATGTGTTAGGTTTCCCTATGAAGGAGTAGAGGTCACAATACTTGTGGACACATCAATACCTTGCAATTCTTTGAAGGAAAGTGTTGATAAACTTGTTCCACACAATAGAGAATCTCCTACAAGACAAAGTGATATAGCCTCCACACCAAAAATGGAAGACATAGCTAAGGAGGTCAAAATCAAAGATACAGGCATGGGAGAATACATAGTAGAACCGGTTCTATCTCTTACATCTCCCCCACTCTCACCAAAGTCTTTTAGACAACCTTCAGAGAAAATGAAGCCTACAAATAAAGAACCATAGGTTATCTTTAACGAAGTTTTATCACGGAACAAGTGTCCAAACAAGAATCAGATGAAGAAGAAGCGGTAGTAGCCTAGCTATACAAAGATGAATGTCAATCACAAGTAGTTCAAAAATGTGAATCCAAATCACTTAAGGTTCCTTCAAAATCATATAGAAAAGGACACAAGCTAATTTTCAAAATGGGATATATTGGAAAAGGACCTCTAGGGACAAGAGGAAAAGGTATCATAAAACCTATTAAACTCTATGGGAGAACAAAAAAAGATACAACAGGAATAGGTTATCAGAAGAAACCTTTCCATCTCAATGGAAACTCTACTCATGTCATAGAACAAATACCACCAGGAACATGAATTCAGGAAGAAGAGGATAGTGATGATTCAGACACAATGGATGTTTTTCCTTATGAATGTATACCTCAACACATCCTAGACCTTCTAAAAGATGAACAGAAACCTAAGGAAAGAGTCAATGTGGTAGACACATAAGAACCTACTACAGCACAAGAACAAATTGGTATACAAGTGGCAATTGCAACACAAGAACCAACTGATTCAATAGACAAGCCAGAAGGAGAACATACACCCCTCACCATAGCCAAACATTTGGGACACTCTAGTGGTTCTGAGATAAATTCTCATGAATATGAATTTCATTTAGACTTTGAAGGCAACCTTGGTTGGGGTATTTGTCCTTATTTCAGACATGTTCATAAATTTCCTAGAGATCCTAACAAGGAATTTAATGACTATGAATGGGGAGTCATTTTAGAACCAGAAGAAGAGGAGCTCATAACAAACAAACATATTGATGTTATTCACCAATATGCACCTACAACCGACATGATTCTATAACTATGTGACAGACCTCATGAAACTGAATCACTTATTACTAACACAGGATCCAACGATGATGTTAAGATGCTTAACGAACTAAATATCTTAAGTAGTCATGTCACCTTAGAATTTGAGTCATATCAGAACCAATGATGACAACATTGTTTGTGTTAACACTGTCAGATAGTCCTTCCCTTCCCTTATTGTCAAACATCCTAAACTTATTGACCAAATGTCCAGCGACCCAAGCCAAGATATCCATACTTTTTTAATAGACTATGCTTTAGCATGTTACCTAAATGTGGTTGAACCTATGACAACTTCCATTAGTGAACCTAGCATCAGCATGATAGAGTCGGCTATCAAGTATCTCAGTCAAAAGAATAAAAAGAAAAAGAAAAAGAGATCTGAGGATGAAACCCACTATGTGGCAGTCTCAGAGATAAAAATAGTAAAAACAAAAGATGTATCCGAAGGTGAAAACCTCTCTGAGGCACCCAAAGATGAGATATTTGATGTCCTTCTAAGTCATTTATAGGACAGATCGTTAGTTTTGATAGAACCAACTCAGTCTATCAATTTGGGCACAGCAAAGGAACCTTAGTTGATTCATGTTGCACAATCCCTATCAAAAGAGGAGAAAGAGGCATTTATCAAATTCTTAACGAAGAAAAAGATAAACTTTTCCTAGAAATATTCAGACATGCCTGGATTAGATCCTAATCTGATTATGCATCATCTTTCTATAGCTCTAGGAGTTAAACCAATCAAGCAAAAGTTACAAAAAATGCATCCCCATATTGTACTTCTTGTCAAAGTTGAATTAGAAAAATTACTCAAAGCCGGATTCATCCAAGTCATTGACTATGCCAAATGGATATCAAACATTGTTCTGGTATCAAAACTAGATAATTCTATATGAGTATGCACAAATTTCAGAGATGTAAATAAATCATTCCCAAAGGATGACTTTCCACTACCAAACATTGATATGATAGTGGATATGACTGCGGTATTTGAAATGTACTCCTTAATGGATGGCTTTTCTAGATATAACCAAATAAAGATAGCTCTAGAAGATCAAGAGAAGATGGCTTTCACCTGTGCATGGGGTACTTTCTACTGGAATGTCAAGCCATTTGGTCTTAAGAACATTGGTGCTACTTATCAAAGAGCCATGACATCTATCTTTCATGTTATGATGCATAAAAACATGGAGGACTATGTGGATGACACATTGGATAAATCAATGAAAATATTTGAAAACCTATCTGACTTGGTTACAATACTAGACAGAATGAAAAAATTTAGTCTCAAGCTAAATCCCAAGAAATGTGCCTTTGGTGTCACTTTAGGAAAGCTCCTAGGATATATTGTTTCAAAGAAAGGTATAGAAGTGGATCCATAAAAGGTCAAAACAATCATGGAAATGCAACTTCCTAAAAATATCAATCAAATATGTACTCTACAAGGAAGGGTACAATCCATCAGATGCTTCATCTCTCAGTTAGCTGATATATCACAACCTTTCACTAAAACATTGCATAAAGGTGTGACCTACAAATGGAGCAAAGAATGTGAAAATAATTTCAACCATATTAAACAATACTTGGAAAATCCACCAATTCTCATGCCTCTTATTCAGGGAAAGCCATTGATATTGTATGTTTCCGCAACAGATACATCATTGAGGGCATTATTAGCACAACATGATGAGAATAAATGAGAACGAGCTATCTATTACATCAGTCAAACCTTGGTGGTTTATGAAAAGAACTATTCTATGATAGAGAAGGTATGTCTAGCTGTAATCTTTGCATCACAAAAACTGAGACATTACATGTTGGCTCACACCATACACCTTGTAGCAAAGATAGATCCACTAAAATACTTGTTAACCAAAGCTTCTCTCATGGGTAGACTAGAAAAATGGGTAATGCTACTGAGTGAATTTGACATTGAGTATATTGAAAGAAAAGCCATCAAAGGACAAGTCATCACAAATCAACTAGTTGAAGCACCAATGTTTGATGACCAACCAATGCAAGTGGAATTTCCTGATGCTTCTATCATGCACCTATCTTCCAGAACATGGCAGTTATTTTTTGACAGGTCCTACACACAAAATGGATCTGGAGCTAGCATCTTGTTTATCACTCCACAAGGTTACTCTATTCCAAAAGCATTCAGGATCAAATTTCCTTGCACCAATAACATAGCAGAATATGAATCTTTGTTAAATGGAATGAAATTAGCAATAGAATAGAGAGTGACAAAATTACACATTCATGGAGACTCTCAACTAGACATTCACCAAGTCAATGATGTGTACCAAACAAAGGATGAGAATCTGATTCCATACAAACGAATGGTGGATGATCTCAAGAAATACTTCATTTCTATCATGTTTGAATAGATACCAAAAATGGAAAATAAATAAGTTGGTGCTATGGCTACATTGTCATCTTTACTATAGCAACCAGAACATGATCTATGCTGAGTTCCTAGTGGAAGCATTGTCATTCCTTGCCTATTATTTCCTTGAAACCCATATTATTTTCATTTTTGTTGGTTATGATTCCTCACATTACAAGACTATCTATTCCTACCTTCATGACCAAGTTATTCCCAATACCCTTAACCATCATGAAAAATGTTACCTTGTATGAAACACGTCATGGTATTACACCATTGGTAATGATCTATACAAACAAAGTTTGAACGGTACACTCCTTAGATGTTTAGAATGAGAAGAGTCAAAAAAAGCATTAGAGGAAGTCCACAAAGGTATTTGTGGGTCACATTCCAATGGTTTGACATTAGCTCAAAAACTCATTAGGGCGGGGTACTATTGGCTATATATGGAGGAAGAGGTCATGAAATATGCTAAGAGTTGTAAGAAATGCTAGGTCCATGGTAACATATTTCACGTGCCCAGTAGAGATCTGATTCCATTTACAACACAATGGCCTTTTCAATAATGGGCCTTTGATCTCATAGGAGCCATTTATCCACATTCATCAAATGGTCATACCCATATAATCACAGTAACTGATTACTTTATAAAATAGGTTGAAACAGTTCCTTTGACACAAGAAACTTGAAAAAAAAATTATATGTTCATCCTGAATTACATTATTTTCCAGTATGGTATCCCACACTCCATCATCACTAACAACGGAGGTTAGTTCAAAAACAAGGACCTAGATTGCTTATGTTCCAAATTCAAGATCACTCAACATTGGTTGTCTGTCTACTATCCACAAGGGAATGAACAAGCTGAAGCATCCAATAAAAACTTATTAAAAATCTTGCACCGCACAGTCAACAAAATAGGGAGAGATTGGCATTTGATGACAAATCCAGCTCTCTAGGCTTACAGAACTAGCATAAGAATGCCCACTAGGGCTACTCCTTTTTCTTTATTATATGGGACTGAAGCGGTACTACCTATAGAGGTTGAAATCCCATCTTTGAGAACCAAAATGCATGGTCAAGTAACCGATGATGACTATAGAGTGCCCAAGTTGCAAGAACTTGAATTACTAGATGAGAACAGGCAAGTTGTGTATGATCATCTCAAAGTATATCATAAATGGATGTCTAGAGGCTACAACAATAAAATCAGATATAGAGAATTTCAGGTCGGTGATCTAGTCTTCAGAGAGAACACTAAAAATTAATCCTATCGAGAATGCAAGGGGAAGTTTGAACCCAACTGGCTGGGTTCATTTGTTTTTATTGCTGCTTTTGGTTCTAGATCCTATCAACTCTCAATGAATGAAGGAAAATAGCTCTGAGAACCAATCAATGTTCTTCATCTAAAGAAATTCTACGCCTAGACATTCAGCATGTGGAAACTGTCCTGAAAAAGAAATTAAAAATTAGAAAAAGTCCTAAAAAATTATCATCTTTGTGAAAACCTATAAATAGGCACCTTGATGGTCCAACAACAAAAAAAATCAAAAAATGGAAAAATACAAAAAAAAAATTAAAAAATACAGAAGAAGAAAAAGAAAAGTGCCTTGGTGAAAAATTGGTAAATAGGCACCTTGGTAGCAAAAATAGAATCTCTCCCAAGATGGTGAAAACCTAGCAAATAGATGCCTCTTGTACAAAATGTTCCATTTATCAAATAAATCTTGGTAATTTCCCAGTTTTTTGTCCTATTTTAGTTTGTATATATCTTGTGAACCAATAAAGTGGGTCTGTGCACCAAGCAACAAGAGTCAGAACCTAATCAATGTTTACAACTTGGGGGAAATCCTATTCATATCCTATGGTCCCCAATACATCAAGTGAGTCATATCCAAGTCAGTATCCTTCAATGCTTTATCCGAGTTAGTTTTTTTGTCTCCCTACCAGTAAAGGATTTTTGCAACTAACACCAACACAAGCAAACTACAACACTACAAACAAACCAATCTATGAGATCTACTTAAATCTTTTTATATGTTGACTATTTCACATTATATTTTTGCATATTATGTCCCTTGAGATAATTCATGATGTCCTTTATAGGATTTAAAGAGACGATGAATGGGGGCATAATATTTTTTTTTTTTTCTGTGTCTAAGTGAAAATCTAATTACTCTGAAAACTCTGGATTGAATTGGTGTCCACTATAAGTGTCTCCATCATGAATGGATCACCATGTGTAACTTGACCTTTGATACCGATATGCTTTAGATATATTGGATCTAACTTTGTCTTTCAAGTGATTTCTTACTCCTACTATGAAATGAGATGTTACCCAAGGATGTGAACAATAAAGGGTCACTGCGGGTAATTCACATCAAAGAGAGGCTGAACTCCCCACTACTTGGCATGTTTGTATGCAAGGCATATTCAGGTCATCATAGAATTTATGATCTGATGCTTATACAAATTGCTAAATCAAAATGGATATGATATTCAGGTTATCCTAGCTTGTGTGCCTTGGTGCTTATATTTAATCTAACAAATCTGAATAAAATTCAATATTCATATATTCATGGTTTCCTAACCAGTAAAAAATGTATCAACATCCAGTGTTACCTAAAATATTCAATGATGAAAAAGACCGACAAAGGATCAGTGACTAAGTCCTAGGGGTGCATTTCATTTGTGTCTTGCATTGTGTCTAGTTTCATGTCTTTCATGATTTTAATTCAACATAGCATTTAATGATTCTCCAATTTGCACTTAACACATCACACAACCAAGGGTAATGTGAAGGTCCCTTCAAATGACAAGAAAGCAGTCATTGTCTTGAGTTAAACATCCTTTTGACAACAACTGAGCACTTGAACTCTTTATCTACCTGCAAAAACATCATGTGCATTGTTGCATTTACATTTGCATAATCATTTCATTCATCCATTGCATATATACATTTGCATTCATAACAATAATCAAGAATTGCATTTTCATAATTCATACAACATTCATCATTGCATCCATATTACTTAACCATACATACATTCAAAGATAAAATTAAACAATCCATACATTTGCATCACATAATGAACAACATCATATATCAAAATAACAAGTTCTATGAAGTCTTACCAAAAGATTGTTGGAATTGGAGAGGTAGGGTACTAAGAGGGGAGGGGTGAATCAGTTCCCACAAAAACTTTCACTCATAAACCTTTCTAACCTTAAATAGAAAATAGTAGTAACCTTGCAAAATAACTTGTATCTAATGCATGTAGCATTCATCTTGTTGGTGCTCAAAAATGCTGGACTATTTTGAGGCCAACTGACAAGCACAAAACAAGTGCCTCTGCAATTCTGGCTCGCTCGAACCAAGGCTGGTAGGCCTAAATCAAATACATTGTCTAACTACACAAACACATGCATAAACAACAAAAATTCCTTCCAAAGGGGTTAATGATCCTTGGAGGAAAAAACAACCTAATATCCTAATTGTCAGATAGCTTGAAATCTAAACTAAGGCTAGAAAGTAATGCTAAACCTAATTGAATGCTTTGTAAATAGGATAATAGATAAGATATGTAAATCACAGAAAGAATAAAATGACAATTTCAAATGAACAAATAGACCAGTGCCTGATACCAAATTGGGAATAGAGTCAGATACATTCAATGCTATGTATAACCAGAGATGGTTTTAAGATAACTCACTTCTGTAAAATGAGACCATCACCCTACAAGCTTCTATTGAAACAAAATTTACAACTTATAAAATAGGTCCTATGGTTTTTAACCCAACTTAAGAGCCTGAAAGGAAACAGTAATAGGTTCTCAAACCATGCTACCATTATTCAAATTGTACAAATTAATCATCAATGAATGCATGAAATAGAAAACACAGTAGGATACCCTAGGTAGAGAGTAATCTGAGAAACCAATTGAACATAAAAAAAACTATATTAATAGTAGGGTACAAACACTTATCTGATATTCATACATAATATTTTGGGCATTAAATTCCAATCCATGAGTTGGTAGACTTTTCAATTTTGTTGTCGTGATTGATTGTATATTTTGTTTACAATATGAACTAGTATAAATATATTTTCCAATGGTTCCCTATGAAAGGACATGCCCTTTCATAGGACCTAATTATACAACTACCCCCAAAATATACAAAACAAACCATAACAATGGTTTTTTAGGGAAATGTTTCCCATAAATTCAACTTGATTATCTCGCTTTAGGTATTTCCATGCATAATAATCCACATTTAAGTTCCTACACAAAACACCTAATGTTAGTTAATATTAAAAATTTAAAATTGAAATCATTTCATACATAATATATTAGGCCTATACAAAATTATTCATTATTCATTTATTAATTAATAATTAATTGAAAATGAATACGTGTCATACTTTATCATAAAGTGAAAAATGAAACTTAAAAATTCATAATATATCATCCACATTAATAATCTAAAATAATAGCAATCATATCAATTATTAAATTATAAAGGATTTTAATAATGAAATAGTTTCTAAAATTCATAAATAAGATGACATTATATTTTAGCACTTTATTTTTATATTCAAAGTAAAACATAATAAATTCATTCACAAACATAATGAAATAATGCTACACAAAAATATTTAAAAGAATTTAGGGTAAAAAATGTTTGATATTCCACCCTAATAAAAGGAGAAATGCATTTACCCTAAAGTCAAAAAATAATCCTAATGCAAAATAATATTACAACTACACATAGTACATATTAATAAATTAACTAATTCATGAATGAAAAGTCAAATAAAAGTAGGGTTAAACTATTAATGCTCATTGTACCCTAAAATAAAAATAAAAGAAATAAGGTAAAAAGTTACTTTTAGGGATTTGCAACAAAGATTAAATATCAATAAATTACTATTCAAACCCTAAATGTATATGAAATAATAACACTAAAGCCTTTTTACCTTATTAGATAAGTACATTAATGTTAAAAATATAATAAGGTAAAAATACCAGATTAAATGTAGGGATATGAAAAATAGAAATTAATATCAACATATAACAAAACCCTAAATAAGTTAACATTCACCAAATTATACCTTTACCTTATCATAAATTTTTATCTTTTAGGGTTATAGGAGTAAAAAATAAATTAAAATTTAAAACAATCATTAATGATCATAAATTTAAAAACTTTATCTCATAAACAATATTAATTTTAATAATTTATTTTAAAGGAGATAAGATTATCTTTAATTTATACATTTATTTACACACATACTCTCAAGAAATAATATAGAGTAACTGGTAGGGGGTAGAGTCGAGTAGTTAGGTAGGAAAAGGAATGGGTCGAGAGGTCAAGTGTTCAACTCCCTCTCCCCATTATTTTTCCTAAATTCAAAAAAATAGATAAATACATGGAGAAATTCTTATTTAATTTTAAAGTTAATTAGGGAAGAAATTACTCCCTATGTAAGAGGTTGCACTTTATTTCTCACCTACACATAAAAAAAAAGATAAATAAGTATCTTCTCATAATCCTCATGAAGAAAACAAATAGACTAACTGGTTAGGGTGTAGGAGGGTAGATAGGTAGGAAAAAGGTCGGCTTGAGAAGTCGAGTGTTCAACTCCCTCTAGCCGCCTTTTGCTCAACTTATCTTATTTTTTGTTTTTAGAATTATTATTTATTCAAAACAAATATGCATTAGAATAAAGCAATTTACAACCTAATACATGAAAAATAAAAATAACAAATGCACACGCCTTTTATCCATTTTAGTTTTTTAAACATAAGGAAATTATATAAAATTGAAATAAAACATCATACTTCCCTGACGTTTCGTCCATTTTGAACCTGAAAATTTTAGTGTCAACACATCCATTCAACTTGTAAAAGTAAATAACATGCAATCAACAATATAATAGTCCCATAACACAAGTATTTTGGTAACGCAGAAACCCTTGTTAGAAGGTAAAAACTGCGGTGGGGATGACACCCACAAATTCTTCACTACTGCAGATAGAAAAGGTTTGCCTATTAGGGCTACAAGTGGTGATCAATTTTGATGATCTTACCCTATTAGGAGTAACATGTTAGATCAATTAGATCTACCTAGCGATAGGATTTTAGCAACACTACTCGAGTGTGCACTCGGTTAAGAGATTTACAAAAAGACTGTTAGGTCTACTCTATTAGGAGATTTTACCAAAACTCTATTACAATGATTAGAAAGAAATAGGTAACTATTTGCTAATGACAACTCAAATTGTTTGATACTAATCTATGAGGTTTGATACTAATCTATGAGGTACTGAATAGATATCACCTTTACTGTGAAGATTCTCTGCTCTGAACTGCTCGGTAGCTTGATCTGATTCTGCTTAATCTGAATAACTCTGAACTCTATTCTGCTCTACCTATCAACTAATAAACTTGAAGTTGGCTAATGCTTCAAGAACTTCTCTGATTGTTCTCAACTTCCTTGTCAAGCTTCTCTTCTTCGCATTATGCAAAAAGACTTGAAATACATACATATAGCAATTTACTTTTTTTCGCTTAAAAAAATTAGGTTACAACATCTTAGAGAAAAACCCTAAGATCAACAGTGTACAAAAATAACCTAGATCTAACAATTACAAAAGATCATCATCACAATTAATGATGGAATCTTACAATAAATGATCCTTGATCTTGGTAAAATGTTTTGTGATTATGTTGTAACCATTTGCATAGATAGATGTACCATTCCTGATTCCTATGCCATTTTCTATGAACCTCGGTAAACACTTTATATACTGCTCGATGAATATACTGAAACTCGGTGTTTACTATTGCTAGTTATCAATGTCTAATGCTCGGTAAAACTATTAGGTGCTCAGTGTAAAGACTTAACTGACTAGCTTAGTATACTTTCTTTTACTGACTGAGTTAATATAAGTAACCAACCGATGTCTTTGATACTAATGACAACCTTTAATTCTCAAATAGAGATAACAATCTCCCCCTTTTCCATTAGTATCAAAATCTTAATGTATACAAACCTTATGTCTCAAAAATTATATCTCCACCATATACATATATACTTATCAAAAAATTTCTATATACTCCCCCTCGGTGCATGCTTCGGTGATGTGTAGTATACTTAGCATCTATTTACATATTTGGCATATACATTATTATCCCCCTTTTTGATATTAATGCCAAATACAAAAAAGTATGCTTACAGCTTGTCAAAAATGTGCGGATGGGTTTTCATCAATGATTCCAAGAGGTCTTCTCATTCCTCTTTCAAGTTGGTGAGAGCAATGTGCTCAAGACCGACTTGTGCATGCATGTCAAAGATGTTATCCAAAAAAAAAATCTTTGGTGTTGCAACAAGCATTTGTGCCTTGACTATATGCTTCTCAAAAAAATTTAGGTAGGGAAGCAACTCAGTTTGCAATTCTATGACTTGTTCACTTATTTGATCTTCCTTTTTCTTGAGATCTTCTCTTAACCGCCTTAGTTCTTGGACTTTCAAGATATGCTTGGCAATGGCTTGAGGCTCGGTTAATATTGCTTGTGCACTGGTATTGATTTCAATATCTAGCTGTTTGATCTTTTCACTGATCTCAGTAGTGAAGGTTTCCACAATGCATAGCTTGAACAAGATTTGACAAATAAAATTAGTAATAGCCTGAATTTCAGTTATTACCTCAGATAGCTTAACCTTTTTAATTGCCACTTCTTGACTGATTCTCTTGGCAAGTTTATCTTATATCTTTGACTCTGCCCTTTCCTCTATTCTCTTTTCAAGTTCGACATCTAGGGCATTGATTTTGTCAGGGAGTGTAGCGAGTTGGTCCATGATGGGAATGTCTTCATCAATGTGTTCCTTGGGAACAACCTGTTGTAAGATGTCTCTTACATTCTCAAGTATTTCCTTTCTTTTATTTTCTTGTTTTAATTTCTCCTATGCTACCTTTCTGGTGCATAACTCCCCATATTTTTGTAGTTCTTCGAGGCCTAGGATCCTTGGGTCACACTCAGGGATAATTATGACTTCATCTAAAGTGATCAGCTCTTTTCCTTTCTTTTTCTTCTTCTTTTTCTCTGGTTCTTAAGGTGAACTCTTGGAAATTATCACTATGTCCTTTACCTCAAAACTTGGTGTAACCTTCTTAGTTGACACTATCTCTACCTTTGTCTACTCCTTGGTGACCTTAGTGTTGGTAGACTATGTCAAAGCCTCTGATGTGTTCGATGTAGAGGTCTTTATTACATTGGGATTGTCCTGATCCTTTGTCTCTTCCTCTGGTGTCTCTATCTCTTTAGACTAATTTGTCTCAGTAGGTGTCTCGGTGCTTTGTTCCCCTATTGTGTCTTGTGGTTACTCAGGGACTAAGCCATTGGGTTGCTCCTATGAAAGGATTTCAACTACTTCAGCAATAATAGGAAGCTCACCCAGTAATGATGTAAGTGCACACTCGGTAGCTTGTCCTTCATCATGTGCATGATCTGGTACAATGTTTACATCATCATCATCATCTATGTCATCAGGATCACTATTTGTGATGTTTTTAATAAGTACATCATTAGTTTTCTACTTAACTTGGATCTCTACTAGATACAGTGAACCCTGTGGAATATTTATTTCTTCTTTTTCAAGAGTTGTATCAACTACCTTGGTAAATGATACACTTGTGTCCTTTTACTTCTCAGCTACATTATCATTAATGTAAATACCTTTACCTTTGGACTTTTGTCTCTTCTTAGATAGATTTATAAAGGCATTTTTCTCAGCTTGTTCTCTGGCTTTAAGAATTGAAGTCCATAAGAGATGACCAGTCTCATCTACATATGTCACGTTCTCATCTAAAATTTGCATAGCCCAACTTTTCACTTTGAATCTTTTGTAGTAATTTTCCATATGATCATTAATTTCTACAATACTTAAATGTGGGGCTGCCTGAACTAGAGATCATTCCCTCATTTTCTTCTCGATGTCCAAGGAATAGGACCACTTCTGTGTAATTCTTTCTTCTAGTGCCTTGGGTAGTGATAATTCAAATTCTAATGGAACTCATTGGTATTTTATCATCATCTGGATGACTGCTTCCTCAATTTTGTTTTGGTCTTTAGTAGACATTTTGTCAAACCTATTTATTTCTGGATCTGCAAGATCTCCATTCTCAATTATATCTTTTGCAATCTCATTTATGGATCTTACCTTATTGCTGACCACCTTGAATTGACTTTGATCATTCTCATTTTCTTCATCCTCAAGTTCTTCTCTATTCCTTATTAACCGTCTCCTTTTCTTCGGTGCTTCAGCTACAGCCTTGGTTTTTCTTTTAGCATAAATTTTGGTCGGTGTAGCTTCATTAGGCTTAGTTATCTTCTCAGCTTCCTTTTTCTGAGGTGAGGCTTTGGTTGCTGACCTTGTTCATGCACCTATCTGCACTCGCAACTGCCTCTTCTTTGGAGCTGGGGTAGGTGAAATCGGTATAGGATCTTGTTCTTCTTTAGACTCAGTTTCCTCACTATCAAATGGTTTTTCAGCCAACATTAACTTACCTTTAGTTTCAGGTTCAACCGGTGACTCCTTTGATGAGTCAGATATGTCTCCAAAGTGCTTAGTTAATACTTTCTTCATTTTCTTTCCTTTTCTTGTCATTTTACCTATGACAAGCCCTATTTTAAATCTTGATTTTGTCTCCTCATAGGTTCCAAACCTCTCTCCTTTCTTGTCCCTCGATAATGCTAGTAGTGCCTTGATTGATTTCAAAACTAAATCATAATCCATTTCATAGCCCATAGGTGCTATCCATTTAATTCTTGGTTCTACAACTTTAATCATTGTATGGTCAATGTCCACTAGGAAACAGATATCCATCTCATATTTCTCAACCAATGTACTTGGAATCCTACTTCTAAGATTCATCTTAACCTTAAAGTCTTCAAAATACTCATCTAGAACTTTGTCCATATTATCTCCCAAATTTTTCAATATCTCAAAAATTTGTACCATTATCAATTTGTTAGTTTTCCAGTTCATTTTACCAACTCTAGGAAACTACTTTTGAAGATATAAAAACAAACAAACAAGTAGTGAGCCCAACTTACATGTATTTGTCTTTTGTGACCTTATTGTCTTCATGTTCTCCTTTACTTGATTCAACAATACCTCTGCAAGATCTACCTGGTGATCTTTCTTAATCATTTTGTATGTTATGTCCACAGCACTACAAGGTACGCTGTTTAATTTGCTCGACTGAAAAATTTTGTACCCAATCACATGTGAGGCAAACTTAACTTTTGGGTCTTTGATTGTAGTAATTTTTAGTGCACGTCCATCCCATGTCACTCTGGTGTTCTTTTTAACATCTTCTCGGGATGAGCTACGGAATGCTTTGGCCTTGTCGGTAGTCAGGTAACCTATAACCCTACTAATCATTTTCTTTGTATCCACAACTAGTTTATCCAACTAGAACTTTCCATCATGATACCGACTCAATATGACCCTAATCCACTTAGTTTTAAATTTCTACAGAAAATGCACGGCACACGTTAACCCTATCTTCTCAATCTGAGTATACTCTGGTTTTATCTTTCCATCCTTGTCACAAATTTGTTGAAACACCACAATCATCTCAAAGTCTCCTACTTCCCCAATTTTACAGTGAATATATGATCTAACATCCTCAACCAGTAAAACCCTAGGTGGGATGCTTGAAAAAGTGCCCGCTAAATCCATTTTAGATGCTACTTTTAGGTGTAACTTATATTTTGGTTTGTCAAAATTTGTTGAGACTATCAAATTTACTTCCTCTTCAACATTCGATGATTTATTTGTAGTGGATGTGGATGCCATCGCCTAATTTAGGGTTTTGGCAAAAGTAAGTTATGAATGTGTTCGATACTAGATAAACTTACTCAAAATCAATGAAGAACATGCTCGGTTTGATCTACAACGGCTTTGAATGAACTTGAAAAATCTTTTCTCGAACTCTCTTTGTGAAATCTTCGCTCTTCAATCACTTTGTAAAGAAAAAAAATGATTAACCCTTCCATGTATTTATAGGATTTTCAATATTCCTGCTCAAAACTTTATGCAATAAATGCTTGACCTACTTTCTAGTTTGTGATGGCTACAAACTTCCATCGGCTCGATTAACACATGACATCTTTGCTCGATTGATACTAACATTTGGTTAGCCTTGAATAGTGTTTCCAATCTCAAATACATGATTTTCTTCTGGTGCTCGGTCTCTACAATCCTTTCTTAGGTGACCAACCTTATGACAATGTAAACATGCCATTCCAGCACTTGTCCAACTTCATGATTGTCCAGCCCATCTTTTCCTATTACAATTTGCTGCAATGTGCCCATATCTACCGCATGCAATACAGTTAGCCCATGTGTTGTGATCCCAAACATAAGAATTACCTTGTCTCTTTGGTTGATAAGGCTTGTGTTGTGTCTTCTTCTTTGGAGTCCATACTTGCTTCATTTTTGCCTTACACTCTCATGCAATGTGTCCATGTTCATTGCAAGTGTAACATAATTTCTCCATAGTAGGATTTTTAACATTCTTATTCAGTTTAGCTCTACACTCATAAGCTCAAGATGACCAAATTTTCCATAATAGTAACAATATCCATTGAACTTAGGAGTGATTGGAGGTTTACCTTGTGCTTTTCTTCTACACACATTAGAAGTATGTCCCAGTTTTCCATAGTGATAACATGTCAACACTTTAGGTCTTTGATTTTGATTGTTGTTGACTTGTTCAGCTTGTTGTGATGATCCTCCTTTGCTGGTATAGCCTAATCCAGCTTTTCTTCCAAATCTTCTTTGATTAATCAGAAAATCATCAATCCTTTTAGAACTCTCCTCAGCCAATTTCTTCATTTCATGATGTTTTTTTTGTGTCTTTATTTCATTTCTCAATTTTTCATTCACTTCTCTGAGAACTCCTATATCTTCAAGTTTTCTTGACAATTCTCCATTAACTCAGTTGACCTCCTAATTCACAATCACTATCTAATTTGAGATTTTGAAGTGATGCTTGGTGATTCTGTGTATCTCACTTTATTTTTCTTGAAGTTATTCAGTTATTAGTCTTCGATCTTCAATAGCTAGATTCCTTTCTTTCTCAGCCTGTCTAGCATTGTTCATTACTTCTACCATTCTTACCATCTAAGATTCCTAACCAATTTTTAGTGCTCTCACTTGTTTGGTTAAGTGAAGATTCTTTTTAGACAAATCAAACACTATACTTTTAGATCCATCATAGATACTTCCTGAACTAGATCCAATGTGATCAAATATATCATCAATCGCTTCTTCATGGTAACCAATCTCATTTTGCAAAATAGCTAGGTTCTTCCTTTCAACCAGTAATTTCTTCAGTCCTTCCTTGGGTTTCGTATACTGCTCAACAAACATCTGCATTTGAATCTTTTGATTCTCAATGGTTTTATCTAGCTTATACCTCTCCATGACTAGATCTTTACCCTTCACTGGTTAAACTATCTAATAAGAGAACTTGGCTCTGATACCAATTGTTGGAATTGGAGAGGTAGGGTATTGAGAGGGGAGGGGTGAATCAGTGCCCACAAAAACTTTCACTCATAAACCTTTCTAACCTTAAATAGAAAATAGTAGTAACCTTGAAAAATAACTTGTATCTAATGCATGTATCATTCATCCATTCAACTTGTAAAAGTAAATAACATGAAATTAACAATATAACAGTCCCATAACACAAGTATTTTGGTAACGCAGAAACCCTTGTTAGAAGGTAAAAATTGTGGTGGGGATGACACTCATAAATTCTTCACTACTGCAGATAGAAAAGGTTTGCATGTTAGGGCTACAAGTGGTGATCACTTTTGATGGTCTTACCCTGTTAGGAGTAACATGATAGATCGATTAGATCTACCTAGTGATAGGATTTTAGCAACACTACTCGAGTGTGCACTCAGTTAAGAGACTTACAAAAAGACTGTTAGGTATACTCTATTAGGAGATTTTACCAAAACTCTATTAAAATGATTAGAAAGAAATAAGTAACTATCTGCTAATGACAACTCAAATTGTCTGATACAAATCTATGAGGTACTAAATAGATATCACCTTTACTGTGAAGATTATCTGCTTTGAACTTCTCGGTATCCTGATCTGATTCTTCTTAATCTGAATAACTCTGAACTCTGTTCTACTCCACCTGTCAATTGATAAACTTGAAGTTGGCTAATGCTTCAAGAACTTCTCTGATTGTTCTCAACTTCCTTGTCAAGCTTCTCTTCTTCGCATTATGCAAAAAGGCTTGAAATACATACATATAGCAATTTACTTTTTGCCACTTAACAAAATTAGGTTACAACATCTTAGAGAAAAACCCTAAGATCAACGGTGTACAAAAATAACCTAGATCTAACAATTACAAAAGATCATCATCGCAATTAATGATGGAATCTTACAATAAATGATCCTTGATCTTGGTAAAATGTTTTGTGATTCTATTGCAACCATTTGCATAGATAGATGTGTCATTCTTGATTCCTATGTCATTTTCTATGAACCTTGGTAAACACTGTATATACTACTTGGTGAATATATTGATGCTTGGTGTTTACTATTGCTCGGTATAGGTGTCTGATGCTCGATAAAACTTTTCGGTGCTCGGTGTAAAGACTTAACCGACCAGCTTGGTATACTTGCTTTTACCAACTGAGTTAATATAAGTAACTGACTGATGTCTTTGATACTAATGACAACCTTTAATGCTCAAATAGAGATAACAAAGATCTCATATATATATATATATATATATATATATATATATATATATATATATATATATATATATATCTCAAAATAGTACATGGGGTATATCTCAAAAATCTATAATACATGTGGAAGCACAATGTACATATAATACAAAGAATGAGCTACAATTAGCTATCAGTATAACAAAATGATTAAAAATGGGAGGCAACTGTCAAGTCAGCTATCAGCCTAATCCTCAATGTCAAGTTCAGCTCCTCCTCTAGCTAGGACATCAAGTGGTGGATCCACCTGTGGTGCCCTCGCTCCCTTTGAACTTAGCATATACTGGGAGTATGAAGTGACCCTCTGGCCAGGTGGCACAACTACAAAGTATGTCAACACATAGTTTTCTACCCTATTGGTCTAATGCATGATCTCTTCTCTTAGGGAATGAGTCTCTTCCTAGGACTCTCATAGCTTCTTGTCTCTCTCTACCAATCTGATCTCCAGAGAGAGTCTCTAGGATCTAAGATTCCTAATTTGGTGGCAGAGATGGTGTATCACATCCTATGGATTATGTCTCAACCGTAGGTCAGCCTCCTTAGCTACATCCTCCTCTCCTCCCATCATAGCATCACCTCCTACCACCTCTCCCCTCACCTTACAATGTCTCACCTCAGCTCCTAGATCAAAATCAGGTGCTCCCTCTGCCTCACCCATGGGAAAATCCTACTCTACTCCCAGCACCTCCTCTACTGCTATGGTGCTACCCACAACACCTAGTGACCCACCCTCACCCCTAGTATACCTCCTCTACAAAACTGAAGGCCTAATCAATGGAACTATTTGTAGTCTTGTGGTAGGTTTGACATCAAGTGCATGTTGTGTCAGGGCACCCACTGCTCTCTACACCAGAGGAATCAATTGTGCCACTAGAATTCATATGTCTCTCCTCCTCTGACCCCTACCACAGGGTACACCTATCACATCCTTATCCTCCTCCATAGTCAAGATCATCTCTATAGGGTCAAAGAATCAATGGAATGGATTCTTTGCTAGATGAGCCTTATATGCATCTATAACCCCCACATCAACCACCTGTACCTTGTAATCCCAATTGCAACTTTGTAGCCCGCTATACTCCTGCATACATATAGCATAGGATAATCATGGATCCCAGCCAAGTCCCATCTCTTGTACTTGTTAGGCATATGAAGTGAGCTCCTAAGGTACATCTTGTAAGATTTCATACTACTTCCATACCCTGGTAATCAAGAATCTCTCTAAAATGTTGTTTGATCGACCAATCAATATGCAGCTTTGGAAAAAAATACCTAAACTATACCCTAGCAATGGGCCATGCCTCAATCTATAAGTATGGCCTCCAAATGACCACTATCATATCATCAAGTACCTACCACTAGTACTATGTCTATCCCATCCTTGCATGGGTAACATCACATGCATACCTGTATATCAAAGGCTGTTGTGGCTGCCTCTCATCCTTGCACATCAGCCTACAGATAGGGATATGCTCCCATTCCTGGACCTGTAAAAATATGACTCCAGAGGTGAAGGCCTTACCCTCTTGATAAATTGCCTCATGCATCTCATAAAATATGTGGGATAGTAGGCACTCTCCCCACTTGAACTCCGCAGGATGCATCATCAATCTCTGCACCATCGGTGCCTAACCCATGAGGAAACTGTTCTGCTGACGGTCTGACATAATGACTCCTGCTATCATCCTAGCAATAATAAACTCTAATTGGTGTATTTGTCTATATCTCTGCACCAGTGACTCCCAGGGGATCTTCTCATCTACCCTAAATATCATGTTGAATGCTTGTAACCATATGTTCCTTAAGCTAATGTAGTCAGGGCGAGGACCATGGAATGGAATTCAAAGGATGCAATATACAACCTCTGGTGTGATGGTGATCTCTCATGTGGGGAGATGGAAGGTCTGTGTCTCTGAGTGGAATCTCTCTAGAATTTTTATGATCAAACAATGATTTTCCTTGATCTCAAGCAATGCTATCAAATGCTCAAACCCACAAGTGGCTAGATGAACTCTGAGGGAATCTGGCAGTAAAATGCATAGCCTCTGTGTGGGTGGATGTGAGACTCAGACATGTATATTAGGATACCTAATCTACAAGCACAAAAAGTGAAAGTGACATTATTAACTTTATCCAGATCAATGCCAAATGCATGAAAATTAACAAAATGAGCAATTTAGAAGGTGCATTAAATACCATTAAATCCAGCTGAGCAATCAAAAATTTCAAAAAAATATGTTAATCACCCTAAAAATGCTCATTGGTTTTCATATGACATTTTAGAAAATTATTAACTAGTGTCAAGTGTCGTATGACACTATACATGAACCCATACAACAATTTCTCTGAAATGACTCTAAACATGTTGTTGTATGACAATTATGGGATGCAGAGAAATGTCGTATGAGAGATGTGTGTCTCTCATATGACACTCTACACTAACGCACATGACATTCTACCTAAACTTTGATTGTCATATGACAGTGTACCAAGTGTCATACGACAACCTATGAGTGAAAAATTAAAAATAGCTAAATCAGGCTAAAAATCCTAAAAATTCAATAAAAATGTACAAAATCAAATGCTGAGAGGTGTTCAGAGGTCCAATTACTGAGTTCTCATACTGTCAGGGCCACTGAAATTGATGAGATTGCTTGAATCAATGTGAAGACATGGGGGCCACCATTTTCTCTCTCGAAGGGCTCCACAAGTTTCAAAAGTTAAATGACAAAACTACAGACACAACACTTCAGTAAAACATTAGAGGTTAGCAAAATTGAAATCTGCAATATAAATGAAATAAGCTAACCAAGTGATTTAGTGCCTTCTAGTAGGTGCGAGTATGGTATTCTCAGATTAGATCGAGATCAGTGACAATGCAACACCTAAACGAAGGATTTAATGCTAAAAGATGAATGTAGAATGAATGCAGATTAATCTATATTTTTGTATTTTCTATGCAATTAGGATGAAAAAGTGTATGAATCTAAGCTAGAATTGATTGAAAATGATATGCAGATTTAATCTAAGAATGATATGAATTGATATGAAAATCTATGCAAAGCTATGAAAAACTATGAATTGATCTCACAAAGTCGCCTATCGCAAAAGCTTGATTCTTCGTATGCAATTTCACCAGAGTAATTGTGCAAATTCGAGAGATATCTTTGGAAAGAGCTGAGCCTTGTTTTTATATAAATCCAAGGTTTGAGGATGCATAAGAAAAACCATAAATCACTCTTGATAAGCTCAGGTTGATTTTTGAGTTAACAAGAAATTAAGAATAAATAAACTCATAAAATCATGCAAAAGTAGTTTTTATCTCAAAATAGAGTTTTCTCTTTTTCAACTCATCATCAAATGTTGAGTTTAGAAAGTTAACAAAATGAAATTGAAAATTGATTTAAAGTTAACTGCTTTTTTTATTGTGCATGATTTAATATGAATTAATTTAATAAATAAAGTGATTTATTTTCCACTTAACTAATTTTTTTAATTAAAACAGTTGATTTATGGGTTAATCAATTATTAAATCAAACTTTATTCCAATTAAATCATTAAATTTGACAAATTAGATTTTAAATCAATTAAATAAATATTCAATTGATTGTTTGTAGGAATTTTGATTTATTGTCAAAATAAAAACAATATTGATTAAGAATAAATGCAATTAAATCTAATTAAATAATTAAGTGCTAGAATTAAATTAATTAATTAAATACTCATCATATTCAATTAATCAACTTTAGGATAAATAATGACATTTATCGCTAAATAATATTTAATTAAAGATAATTATGATAAATTAGGAATATTCCCCGATGCAAAATTAAGATAATCAATTAGGTTTTTTATAAACTAATGTGCAGATGTGTCTTAGGTTAGGACTTTGATGTCAATTTCAATCGAATTGTTGATGTAAGAGGTTAATGAACCTATAGCCCATTTTTGGGGTATAACATTTTTCCCCTCTTTGAATTACTGTGCAAAGCGCAGTGGTTCAAAGAATAATCAATTTTTGATGATGATGAAAGATTTTGAGAGATGAACCGATTTCGAGACAAAAATTGATTGAAAGTTTGGAAAAAGCTGATTCAGGTCTTGGTTGACCAAGAATCGTGATGATGTCAACTATAGCAATGATGAACCGATGATTACGAAAAATTATCAAAATGCCTGATTCTGAACCTTATGATTACGAAGAAGTGAATGACCTAATACTAGACCTGGTTTTCCAAAGGAATCGAAATGGTATCACATTCAAACCCTTCAGTTACGAAGAAATAAGGAAATAACACTAATGAACTATGGTTACGAAGAGTTGATACAGTTTACAAGATTAAGAGAATACTAGATTGATATGGATCTTGATGAATCTGATATGCCCCAAGCGATTTTCCCCAAGCGATGAGGTATTTTGATGAATCAGCAACTAGACATGGTTTTTGTCTTGATTACTGAGGAAAAGATTTGATTGATAGATTGATTGATGTGCAATACCATGCCCCCTTTAGGATGAAAATCAAAATCTGACAAGAAAAGTCAGTGTTAAATAGTTTAGAAGCATGTTAATTGATTTGAGAAGTGGTTATACACATCTGAGAACACATTCTACATCGTTTGGAGGTCCTGGAGACCAAGTTTGACTAGGTTTGACCAAGTTGAAATTTGAATAGTTTGATATAAGATAAATAGTTAAGTTGAATTCTGGATTTCTGTGATGATTGAAGGTCGATTATGCAAGCAGTCGGTCATCTTGGGTCCGAAAATTTTAAATCACTGTGTTGACAATATAAATGATCTCATATTTTGATTTTGATCCTGAAAATGGGTTCAGAACGTCAAAATTAGCTAGGGGTGCTTACTTGTTGATCTGTTAAGAAAACCTTCTTGTGATACTCAGTCCTTATGATATGTTTAGCATAGTTTTGGAGAATCATTAAGTATCAAGTTGATTTGGGCAATCATGAGATAAATGCAATCATGCAAAGTGCAAAATGAGATGTAGAATGAAATGCAGACCTAAGACCTAGGACTTAGTCACTGATCATGTGTCAGTCATTTTCATCACTGATTTTGTTTTACTAGGTAACCAGATAAATCAATACAACATCCACTAGTTAGAAAACTATGAACATATGAATATTGATTTTTGCATCAAAGTCAATACAACGCCCACTGGCTAGACAACCATGGACATATGAATATTGATTTTGTTTTCAGAATGTCAGATTAGATATAAGCACCAAGGCACAAATGCCAGGATGACCTGAATATCATGTCTATTTTGATATAGCAATTGGTATAAGCATCAAAACATAAATGTCATGATGACCTGAATACACCTTGAAAAAAAAACATGCCAAACAGTTTGCAGAATTCATTCTTGTCTCCAATGTGAATTACCCACAGTGACCCTTTATCGTTCACATCCTTGGATAATAGTCGTTCACAATAGGATTGAGAAATCATTCAAAAAGATGTAAGCTAGATCAAACTTCTTTGAATTTTTTGGGTATCAATGGTTGAGGTACTCATGGCCATCCAACACGTGATGGAGGCTCTTATAGACGGACACCATTTCAATCCATAATTTCCAAAGTTATTAGATTTTCACTCAAAGCAAAAAACAAAGAAAAGATTATGCCCCTAGTCATCACTCTCTAAATCTGGTAAACGACATCATCGAAGAGCTTGAAAGGACACAATATGCAAAAATCTCAATGTGAATCAATAAGCATACAAGGAGATAAAAGAAATGAAGCAAAGGTTATTTTCAGTTTGTTTTGATGTTTGCTTATGTTTGATTGCAAAATCCTTTCTGGTAAGGAGACTGACTGACTGACTCGGATGTAGCTTCAAAGGACCCTGACTGGATATGACATGTTTGAGATATTGAGGACTGTAAGATATGACTTTGATTGCCCCCAAGTTTGAACATTGATAGGATATAGACGTTTGAGCCAATTGGTGCACAGACTAACTTTATTGAAAATAGGAATGCGGAAACAAACTAGGAGGTATGTACAAACTAAAGCAAGACTGAAAGCTGGGAGAGACCAAGATTGCACTGATAGATGGAGCATTTTGAAACAAGTGGTGCCCATTTTCCAAGTTTTCACCATCTTGGCAGAGATTCTATTTTTTCTACCAAGGCACCTGTTTCCAAGTTTTCACCAAGGCACTTTTTCTTTTTCTCATATTTTTTTATTTTTCATCTTTTCATTTTTTTTATACTTTTGATATTTTTTGAATTTTTTGTGAATCATCAAGGTGCCTATTGCTAGGTTTTCACCAAGATGTTCATTTTTTCAGGACTTTTTCAGATTTTTATGATTTTTTCAGGACATTTTTTAATACTAAATGTCGTAGGCATAGAATTTATTCAAATGGAGAATATTGATTGGTTCTTAGGGCTATTCTCCTTTAGTTTTTGAGAGTTGATAGGCTCCAAAGCCAAAAGTAGTAGTGATAACAAAGGGACCTAGCCAGTTGGGTTCAAACTTCCCCTTGCGCTCTCTATGTGATTGATTTTTAGGATTCTCTCCCAAGACTAGATCGCCAACCTAAAATTCTTTGTCTCTGACTTTCTTGTTGTAGCCTCTAGACATTCTTTTCTGATAGACTCTAAGATGATCATATGTTGTGTGTCTATGCTCATCTAGTAGTTCAAGTTCTTGCAACCTAGACACTCTGTAGTCATCATCAGTTACTAGACTATGCATTCTGATTCTTAGTGATGGGATTTCAACCTCAATAGGCAGTACCACTGCAGACCCATAAACTAAAGTGAATGGTGTAGCCCCAATGGGTGTTTTGATACTTTTTCTATAGGCCTAGAAAGCTAGATTGATCATGAGATGCCAGTCTCTTCTTGTTTTATTAACTGTGTGATGCAAGATTTTCAATAGATTCTTGTTTGAAGCCTCTACTTGTCCATTCCCTTAAGGATAGTAGATTGATGACCAATGTTGTGTAATCTTGAATTTAGCACATAAATAATCTAAGTCTATGTTCTTGAATTGACCACCATTATCTGTGACTATAGAATGTGGAATACCATACCGACATATGATGTAGTTCAAGATGAACATTGATATTTGTTTGCCGATTTCTTGAGTCAAAAGGACTACTTCTACTCATTTTGTGAAATAGTCTGTAGCTGTAATAATATGGGTATTCCCATGAGAAGAATGAGGATGTATGGCTCCTATAAGATCAAATGCCCATTGGTGAAAAGGTCATTGTGTAGTAAAGGAAATTAGAGCTCTCCCTGGTTCATGAATTAAGTTACCATGTACTTGACACTTTTGACAATTCTTTGCAAACTTGATAGTTTCTTTTTCCATTTCAGGCCAATAATACCCAGCCCTAATAAGTTTTTGAGCTAGTATTAAACCGTTGGAATGTGATCCACAAATACCATCATGTACTTCCTCTAATGCATGTTGAGACTCTTCTCATTCTAAACATCTAAGGAGTGTACCATCTAGACCTCATTTGTACAGATCATTACCAATGATGACATATTGGGATGCATTTTGGATAAGGTATCATTTCTCCTGGCGGTTGAAGGTATCGGGAATGATTTGGTCTTGGAGATAGGAGAAAAGGTTTTTGTATTAGGATGAATCATGACCAACAACAATGTAGATCATGTAGGTTTTGGGGGAATCATATGTAGGATAAGATAGTGCTTCCACTAGGAACTCATAGTGTAGCTCATGTTCAAGATGTTATAATAAAGTAGATAGCATTGCCATAACATCAGCAGCTTTATTCTCTATTCTAGGAATTTTTTCAAAGGTAATAGATATGAAATATTTCTTTAGATCATCTACCATTCTCTTGTATGGGATCAGCTTTCCATATTTCATTTGATACACATCATTGACTTGGTGTATTACAAGTTGTGAGTCTCCATGAATGTGTAGTTCTATCACTCTCCACTCAATTACTATTTTCATGCCGTTAAGAAGAGCTTCATATTAAGCAATATTATTTATGCAAGGAAACTTGATTCTGAATGCTTTAGGGATTGAGTATCCTTGAGGTGTGATGAAAAATATGCCTACTCCAAATCCATTCTATGTATAGGAGCCATGAAAGAATAGCTTCCATGCTCTAGAAGAAAGATTCATGATAGAGGAATCTAGGAATTTCATTTGTATTGGTGTATCATCAAACAAAGGTGTGTCAGCCAGTTTGTCAACAATAACTTGGCCCTTGATAGATTTTCTTTCAACATATTCGATGTCAAATTCACTTAATAGCATCACCCATTTAGCTAATCTACCTATGAGGGAAGCTTTGCTTAGTAGGTACTTTAGTGGATCAATCTTAGCTACCAAATGTGTGGTATGAGCTAACATGTAATGTCTCAATTTCTATGATGCAAAGATTAGAGCTAGACAAGCTTTCTCAATCATTGAATAATTCTTCTCATATGCTACCAATGTTCTACTGATGTAGTATATAGCTCTCTCCTTGTTATCATCATGTTGTGCTAGCAATGCCCCCAGTGATGTATCTGTAGTAGAGACATACAGAATCAGTGGCTTCTCTTGAATAGGAGGCATCAAGATAGGAGGGTTTGATAGATATTGCTTAATATGATTAAAATTCTTTTCACATTCCTTGTTCCATGCAAAAGTCACACCTTTATGTAATGTCTTTGTAAAAGGATGTGATATGTCTGCCAACTGAGATATGAAATGCCTGATAGATTGCACTCTCCCTTGTAGAGTTCTCATTTGATTGATATTTTTGGGAGGTTGCATCTCCATGATAGCTTTAACCTTAGTTGGATCTACTTCAATTCCTTTCTTTGAAACAATGTAATCTAAGAGCTTTCCAGAAGTGACACAAAAACACACTTCTTAGGGTTCAGTCTGAGACTAAACTTCTCCATTCAATCTAGTATTTTTCTCAAATCATTCAGATGTTCAAATCTTATCATAGATTTTTCCAAAGTATCATCAACATAATCCTCCATAGTTTGATGCATCATGTCATGAAAGATAGATTTCATAGCTCTTTGATATGTAGCACCAGCATTCTTAAGCCCAAATGGCATGACATTCCAATAGAAGGTACCCCATGCACATGTGAAAGTAGTTTTATCTTGATCTTCTGGAGTAATTTTTATTTTTTTGTATCTAGAAAAACAATCCATTAAAGAATACATCTCGAAGCCCGCAGTCATGTCCACTATCATATCAATGTTAGGTAGTGGAAAATCATCCTTAGGGCATGCTTTGTTTACATCTCTAAAATCTATGCATACTCTTATAGATTTGTCTAGTTTTGATACAGGTACAATATTTTAGATCCATTCATCATAATCAATAACATGAATGAATCCGGCTTTTAGTAGTTTCTCTAATTCAGCTTTGACCAAGAGTGCAACATGTGGATGCATCTTTCTCAATTTTTGCTTAATAGGTTTGACGCCTGGAGCTATAGATAAATGGTGCATTATAAGATCAGGATCTGACCCAGACATATCTAAATATTTCCATGCAAAGTTGATCTTCTTTTCAGTTAGGAATGTGGTGATTTTTTTCTTTTCTTCTTCTGATAAGGATTGTGCTACATGGATCAATTGTGGTTCTTCTGCTATTTCCAAGTTGATAGATTGAGTGGGCTCAATTAGTATTGGAGATCTGTCCTGTAAATGAATCAAAAGGACATCAAATATCTCATCCTTAGGCACCTCAAAGAGGTTTTCACCTTCAGATATGTCATTTATTTTTAATTTTGTAGGTTTTGAGACTGCCACAAAGTGGTGTTCACCCTCAGAACTCCTTTTCTTTTTATTTTTATTTCTATTCTTTTGACTAAGATACTTGATGTCTGACTTCATCATGCTAATGCTCGGTTCACTAATGGAAGTCATCATAGGCTCAACTGCATTGAGGTAGCAAGCAAGGTCACAGTCATTTGGAAAGGTATAGATACCTTGGCTCAGATTTGTGGAGGTTTGGTCAACAAGTTCGGGATGTTGGATAGTCAAAGTGGTGAAAGATTGGGAAATAGTGTTTATAGATATGGATATGTCATCATTGGTCCTAACCTGACTCTTGAGTTTGAAGGTGATATTACAACTCAAAATGTTCAATTTGTGAATAGGCTCAATGTCATTATGGGAGCCCACTTCAGCCATCAATGGATCAGACTCGTTAAGTTCATTATTTCACTCTAGAATTACGTTGGGTTTAGGTGCATATTGGTGAACAACATCAATATGTTTTTCTGTGATAAAATCATCTTCCTCTAGAATGACTCCCCATTCATAGTCATTTGATTCCTCATCTATGCCTCTAGGAAATTTGAGAATGTGTAAAGTCAAGATGGATACCCCAAGAACGGTTACCCTCATATTCTAATTTGAATTCATACTCATGAGAATCTATCTCAAAATAGTTTCCACCTTCCTCCTTGTCTGTTTGGTTTTCCTCAAGATCATATGGTTCTTGTGGTGCAACTATCTTTTGTTCCATGGTAGGTTCTTGTGTATCTACTACATTGATATTCTCTTTAGGTTTCTCTTCATCTTTAAGGAGCTCTAGTATTTCTTTGGGAAAACACTCATAAGGAATGAGCTCATCAGTAGTGTCTGAATCATCACTATTAGATTGTGGTGTTTCTTCCTTTGGTTGAATTTTTGTTGATGGTTCAATCTGTTCTAAGACATGTGGAGAGTTTTTGCTAAGATAGAAAGGCTTCTTTTGATATCCTAGACCTATTGTATTCTTGTTTTTGTCAACCACGATGATCAAGAGGTGATAGAAGACCTTTACCTTGTAGTCTTAGAGGTCCTTTTCCAATGTATCCCATTTTTGTGATTAATTTATCCCCTGGTCCATATGACTTTTGAGGAATTTTTCTTATAGTGGAGTCACATTTATGGACTGATTGGGATTGAGACTCATCCTTGTACAAGCATGCAAGCATACCTTATTCTTCCTCAAACTCTTGTTTATATACTTTCTCTATGACAAAGCTTCCATTAAATATGACCTAGGATTCTTTAGCTATGAGTTTCACTTTGTCAGAAGGTTTTCCATAAGATTTTGGGGACAACAGGAGAGATGTGAGAGATAAAATAGGTTCCATTGTGTATTCTCCCATGCCATTGTCTTTGATTTTGACTTCTTTAGAAATTTCTTCTATCTTGGAAGTTGATACAATGTCTAACTTCTTAGTGGAAGATTCTCTATTATTAGGAACAAGTTTATCAGCACTTTCTTTCAATGCATTTCAAGTTGTAGATAGGTCAACTGGAATCATCACCTCTACTCCTTCATAAGGGAATTTCACACATTGATGGTATGTGGAAGGAATAGCTTGCATTTCATGTATCTAGGGTCTCCCCAGGAGGATGTTGTAAGCCAAAGGTAGATCAAGAACTTGACATGTGATATCTCTGATAACTAGCCCTGTTCTGATTGGTAGTACAATTGTTCCTTTGGAAGATCTTTCTTGTTCATCATATTCCTTGATAGTTATCTTCTTTTTAGGATCCATGGTAGCTTCTGATAATCCCAATTGTGTAATCAAGTTGTAAGAACAAATTTTGAGACCAGCACCTCCATCTATCAACACGTGTTTGACACAATTGTTTTGGATCATGACTTCAATGTGCAAGGGCTGGTTATGGGAATGACTCAAGGAGTTATCATCTTCCTCTAAAAAGGAGATATACTATGGAGACATTAGATGACCAACCATAGTCTAGAATCTATCTAAATCAAGGTTGTCAAGAACATTGGATCCGAGCATAGCTTTGTCTAGAATGGCTCTATGAGCTGGAGATATCTGAAGCAACTCAAACATGGAGATTTTTGCATTTATATGTTGGATTTGTTGGACAATACTATATGATGTTGGCCTCGTGTCTTTAGGATTTGATGATTTAGAGGTAGTCTTCTATTTAGAAGTAGATGAAAGATTAAAAGGCACCTTAGGGACATTCGATGAATCTAAATTTTGTCCTTGTAGATGTTCCTGAGCTTGTGATCGAGTAACTGCATTCGTTGATTGATTATCCCTATCCTTTCTTACAATTGTGATGACATTGCAATGCTCTACTAGGCATGGTTCAACCATATTTATGATAGCATTGTTCCCAGAGTAGGCATAATTGACCTTAGCACTCACATTAGGCTAAGAAGACAAATCTCCTTGACCATGTTTCAAAAATGGTTATGTGAATGTTGTATGATCATTATTGATTTTATGATTTGCAATTACGATTTCTCCATTATCAATTTTGTCTTGGATGATGTGTTCCAAGCATATGCAGTTATTGGTTTTATGACCCTTATTGCAATGGAAGTCATAGAAATTGTTCTCTCTCCACCATTTTGGTTTAGGTTCAGGATCAAATACCTTTATCTCAGGCAAGGTGATGATGTTGTTGGACAATAGAGTTTTCATGGTGGATTCCAAGGACTCTCCAAGAGGAGTAAACTTGCATTTAGGATTTTTAGCCCAAGGTTTATAGTCAGATAGCTTCTTGTTTGACTCTATTGTTGTTGCCTCTGAGGCTTTGATAGCTTGGGTGCCAATAGTGAGATTGAAAGCGGGTGCCTTAGATGGGGCATGGATATTATCAACAACACCATCTGTGACAATGCCTTTATTCTTGTTCCAATTTTTGCCTTTGTCTTTGGAACTAGATCCAGATTCATACTTGTCTTTTTGAAGTGATATGTCTCCTTTTTGTACAAGTACTTTCTCAATTTTGATTGCATTTTCTACCATTTTATCAAAGGATGTATGATTTTTCATTTGCAAATGGTAGTTGATCTCTGGAACAAGGTTGTTGATGAAAAAAAAATTTCCTCCATCGTTTGAGAAAAGTTAGGAATGGTTCTCCTGAGTTCTGTTTTAGATTGCAGATGTTGATCATAGTGATCGGATGTTGGATGTTGTAGGAGTATTGTTGATAGAATAGTTTAATTAACTCCTCAAAAGTTTTGATTGTAGGTGGCATTCTTAAGAACCAATGAATGGCTGCTCCTCCCAAAGATCATGGGAAAAGATGCATTAGATAGGTTGGTTTGTGCATGAAATCCATAGATTGGGTATAGAATTCTCTGACATGATCCTGAGGATCAGAGTTTCCATCATATTTGTCATATTTAGGTATCTCCACTCTTTTTAGGATCGGTGGCATGTACAAGTCTTTATCAAATGTAAAAGGGCATAGGGCCTCCATGGAGAACTCCTTAGGTTCCTTCTCTTTTTCTAGCTTGTTGAGCTTGACTTGCATGGCATGCATCTATTTCATCATGGTTGTGATAGGAGTTTCTTCCTCATTTGTGATGATATCTTTGACATTAAAGTTTAGAGGAAGTTTGCTACTTGTTGAGCTAACTCTAGGAAGTATGTCTCTCTGTCTTCCTTCAAGAAGTGGTTCATCATTCTCTTGAAGTTATCATCATTTTGATATTGGTAAATTTTAGGTGTTGGTTCGGCATCTTTGCCATGATTTGAGTGATTACCTTATGATTTTTTATTTTCTCCTCCTTGAGACATAGTTTTGTTATGAGGATTGTTGGGGATTGATTGCAGTGGGGTTGGTTGTTTACCTATGTGAGTTGATGCAAGAGGAGTGACATAACCACCTTTCAAGAATATATTTCCAAGAGAATCTTCTCCAAATTTAGTAGTGTCCTAGGGTTGATGAAATGTTTTAGCAATCATAGAAGATGCAGCTGAAGAGAATTTGGGTTGTTCTCCTTGTTTCTCTGTGATGAAGCTCTAGTTTCCACCATTAACCTTGGGTGAAGCAAAAGAGCAAGATTAAGACAACTAAAGAATGACTTGATTCAAGAAGATCGAATGACACAACCTTTTCAAGATTGGATTGATTGAAGATAGATTTTGACATAAATGAAGGATATTCTGCCCTAGTTGTATGGGTAGATGCCCAAAAGATGGCAGACACAAGCTCACAACACTTAGCCATTTTGATGAAGATTGAGTTGAAGATGGTTTTGAACAGGTTTTGACACAAGATCAGATGGGATTCAAATCGATAGATCAGAAGGCTGGATCAAACTCAAGAGACCACTTTGGGAAAATAGATTGGATTCTTCTGGTTTCTACTATGTTCCTGACAAAGTGAATTTTCTAATAGAATCTAGAAGTTGGCTGTAAAAATTGGATTTCTAATAGATTTGGAAGGTTTCTGACAACATTGACATTAGCTTTGATACAATTTTTGGGATGACTTTTGACACCAGAAAGGATTTTTGCTTTAGATTTTCAATTTTTTAACTTTTTAGTATCAGATTGTTTGCAAATTTTTATGTCCAGGTTTGAAGATTTGTGTAGTAGTTTCTCTAAGGTTTGTTCATTTTCAATAACCAAATAGATACCAGGCACATAGAACAGCAAGCAAGGGAATTTAAGCATGTCTGAAAAAAATGAGCAAGGGTCAAAGAAACCTTGCATATGAACAATCAAGTGACTTATTGTTCTAATCCCTAGGAATGCTATTTGTGTATGTTCTCAAAAAAAAAAATTTCAATAATGCACATAGTCCTAGAAAATGAAAATTTTGGCCTCACTATGGTTTTTAGTAATGGTCTGACTCTGAAAATTTTGTGATCTCAAGAGGGAGAACTCTAATCTAGGTGCACCGAGTTTTTGACACAATCCAAGAATTTAATCAATTAGGAGCTTCTAGGGAGATGTGACAGCCCAACAAGAGACCACACTTGTGGAGATTTCTTCCACAAAGACATTTATATAGTGGTTGTTGCTACCATGGTGAAAATGGCTATTACAGCTTGAGGTTCCATCCACATGGTTGACCCAATAAAGGGAATGTCCACTATAGTTAACCCTCTCTAAAGGTGACTCACAAAAGATACCACATGGGGACTTGGTCCAGATCCAAGGATTTGAGTTTCTGATACTACCCAAAAAGGGAGTAGAGCATAATCCTCTAGCCTTATCACTTTTACCCAAACATAGCAAACAGATTAATCCGACATGCTAAGACTGAAATTATCTCACCAAGATTTGTAATATCAACAACTATGTCTATCGATCTCTCTGGAGAGAGAACATATCGATCAAAAGCTAAGGACCAAACCAAGTAGAACGTGAGACAATCACAGTATCCTCCCTACCTACAAGGGGATCTATCGTCAAGAAGAGCTTCACATGCATGAACAAGCGAATGAAACCCACTCTCTCTAGATCATCCACAAATAGTATTCATAGGGCCTATTTACTATGTGTACCAAAATATGCAAAAAGCAAATCTATGTTTGTTTTATAGCCCAAAACTAAAGTGTGAATTATGAAAGCTGGAAAGGCACACAAGCTTGACATGTGAGAGTTCATTTTATATCCAAAATTGAAGTGTTATCAGATTGAATAGAATACCTAAGTTCCTCAAAATACGCTTAGTAGATTTTACATGTTTTAGCAATTTTTGAGCATTTGTCTTCTATCTTTTGTACCCACGAGATGTACCTGCAAACCACTATTATGAAAAACTCACCTATTCTTGTACATGCAACCCACTATTATAAAAATCAAAAAAAAAAAAAAAAACACAACTTGTCAACCCCACGTGGTAGAAAATCAAGTTAGTCAAAGATAATATGTCATTTGATAATCGAAAAACCTATTGTCATAAAAATTAGATTCTAGCCAGTCTGGACTAAATTGATTATAACTTTTGAAAATCAAGATGAAATTAATTCAAACCAATAGAAAATGAAAGCTAACTCAAATACCTTTCCATAAATATAAATTTTGGATCTGTATCATGTCATATGTGCATGTACTAATAAAACATCAGTCAGATTTCATAAAGTCAGGTTCTGACCAGTCTTCACTAAAATGATCATAACTTTTGCAAATCAAGACAAGATTAATCCAAACCAATGGAAAATGAAAGCTAACTCAAATAGCTTTCCAGAAATATAAATTTTGGATCTTTATCATGTCATATGTGCATGTACCAATAAAAACACCAGTCAGATTTCTGGAAAAAAAAGCTCAGAAATTTATCACAAAACTCATAAAAATTAACCTTGTGGTTGTGGGTTCAAGAAAAATGATAGAAAATTGATAGAATAGAATAGAAACCCATTTTAGGGCCCCACAGTGGGTGCCAGAAATGTGTGTGTCAAAATTGTACCTAGCTACAGACACAACACTTCAGTAAAACATTAGAGGTTAGCAAAATCAAAATCTGCAATATAAATGAAATAAGCTAACCAGGCGATTTACTGCCTTCTAGTAGGTGTGAGTATGGTATTCTCATATTAGACTGAGATCGGTGACAATGCAACACTTAAACTAAGGATTTAATGCTAAAAGATGAATGTAGAATGAATGCAGATTGATCTATATTTTTGTATTTTCTATGCAGTTAAGATGAAAAACTATATGAATCTAAGCTAGAATTGATTGAAAATGATATGCAGATTTAATCTAAGAATTATATGAATTGTTATGAAAATCTATGCAAAGCTATGAAAAACTATGAATTGATCTCACAAAGTCACCTATCGCAAAAGCTTGATTCTTCATATGCAATTTCGCCAGAGTAATTGTGCAAATTTGAGAGATATCTTTGGGAAGTGTTGAACCTTGCTTTTATAGAAATCCAGGGTTTGAGGATGCATAAGAAAAACCATAAATCACTCTTGATAAACTCAGGTTGATTTTTGAGTTAACAAGAAATTAAGAATAAATAAACTCATAAAATCATGCAAAAGCAATTTTATCTCAAAATAGAGTTTAGTTCTCTTTTTCAACTCATCATCAGATGTTGAGTTTAGAAAGTTAACAAAATGAAATTGAAAATTGATTTAAAGTTAACTGCTTTTTTGATTGTGCATGATTTAATATGAATTAATTTAATAAATAAAGTGATTTATTTTCCACTTAACTGATTTTTTTGAATTAAAACAATTGATTTATGGGTTAATCAATTATTAAATCAAACTTTATTGCAATTAAATCATTAAATTTGAAAACTTTGATTTTAAATCAATTAAATAAATATTCAATTGATTGTTTGTAGGAATTTTGATTTATTGTCAAAATAAAAACAATATTAATTAGGAATAAATGCAATTAAATCTAATTAAATAATTAAGTGGCAGAATTAAATTAATTAATTAAATATTCATCATATTCAATTAATCAACTTTAGGATAAATAATGGCATTTATCACCAAATAATATTCAGTTAAAGATAATTATGATAAATTAAGAATATTCAAGGAATATTCCCCGATGCAGAATTCAGATAATCAATTAGGTTTTTGATAAACTGATGTGCAGATGTGCCTTAGGTTAGGACTTTGATGTTGATTTCGATCGAATTGTTGATGTAAGAGGTTAATGAACCTATAGCCCATTTTTGGGGTATTACAGACATGGGGGCCACCATTTTTGCTCTCGGAGGGCTCCATAAGTTTCAAAAGTTAAATGACAAAAATAATTTGAAAATGACCCCTTTTGGCCTTATATAGGTTTTGACCTAATTTTTCAAAGTGCTCTTATTTGCATGAAAAAGCACCCCTAGCTAATTTTGACGTCTTGAATCCATTTTCATGATCAAAATCAAAATCTGAGATCGTTTGATTTGTCAAAATTGCGATTTAAAATTTTGGACCCAAGACAGTCGATTGTTTGCATAATCGAGCTTCATAACATCAGAGAAATCCAAAACTCAACCTATTTGATCATCTAACATCAAATTTTCCAAATTTCAACTTGGTCAACCATGGTCAACCCATGGTTAGACCTGGTCAAACTTGGTCAACCAAACCTTTAAACGATGCAGAATGCATCTCCAGGTGTATACAACCACTTCTACAGTCGATCACATTAGTTCCTACCAATTCACACTAGCTTCCTCACCAGATTTTGATTTTAATCACGAAGGGGGCATGGTATTACACATCATTAATCAAATCTTTCAATCAAATCTTCTTCCTCAATTAAGACAACAACCAAGTCTAATTGTCGACTTCATCAAAGTCCTCGTCACTTAGGGCATATCACTTGGGGCATGTCAGAATCATCAAAATCCATATCGATTGGTATTCTCTTAATCTTTTAAACTGTATCAGATCTTCATAACCATCAGTTCAAATGTGTTATTTCCTTGATTCTTCATAATTAAAGGGTTCGGAGTTGGTATCCTTCGATTCCTTTGGACAAACAGGTCTGGAGTCAGGATATTCAATTCCTTGTAATCATAGGTTCAGAATTAGGTGTTTTATCACTCCTTCATAATCATAGGTTCAAAGTTGCTATTGTTGACATCATCTTTGATTCTTTAGTCAATCAGAAATGAAATCAACATCTTCAAACCTCTCAATTGATTTTTGTCTTAGAATTAGTTAATCAAACCAAGATCAGTTTCTCCATCACATAACTGAGTCTGGATCTCACCAAATAGATTTATCTTTGAACCACTACACTTCGCACAGTAATTCAAAGAGGGGCAAAATGTAATACCCCAAAAATGGGCTTAGTACCATTAACCTCCTACATCAACGAATCAATCGAAATCAACCCTAAAGTCCTAACCTAAGGCACATCTACACATCAAATAATTGAAACGCTAATCGATCCTATCACAAATTTGCATCAGGGAATATTCCTAATCTATCCTAATTATCTCTAATTAAATATTATTTGGTGATAAATGACATTATTTTATTTATCTTAAGTGCAACTAATTGAATATATTTTAATATTTAATTAATTAAACTTAATTTAGCCACTTAATCACTTTAAATGGATTTAATTAAAATTACTCTTAATTAATTTTGTTTATTTGACAATTAATCAGAAATTCTAAAAACAATTAATTGAATATTTATTTAATTGATTAATTTGAATTGTTGAATTTAATAATATGATTTTGGATAAAGTTTAATTAAATAATTGATTAACCCATAAATCAGTTATTTTTAAATAAAATAAAAAAGGTTGAGAATAAAATACATGGAAATTAAATAAACTCACAATTATCTATGCAAAAATCAGAAGATCGGTTAAACTCAAAATCAACTCTTGAACTCCTTTTGTTAAGTTTGTAAACTCAACATGTAATTGTGAGTTAAAAAGCAAATTGGAGTGATCTCAACTTCCAATTATGAGTCAAAAAGATGATTTGGATGATTTTCACAAGATAATTGTTTCTAATTCCCTGATTACTTGCCAATCAATTTGAGTTAATCAAGGAGTGATTTTTGGCTTTTCCATGAGTTCTCAAACCTAGATTTCTATATAAATGGCCCTGGGTCCTTCACAAATCATGTGCAATTTTGAGAACAACAGTGTTATACTATCGATTTCTTGAGAGATTGTGCATCCATTGAGATCAATTGCTATCATTTATTTTCTATTTTTTGCATTCATATCTTAGTTTCATTTTCATTTGATATCAAGCTTTAGATCAAATTCATTTAGATTAATCATTGTTATTGCATTGAAAATCATAAAAAGATATCTTAATCTCGCATCCATTTCAATCATCTTTGTATTCAAATCCTTCATTTAAGTGTTGCATTGTCAATGATCTCAGTCAAATATGAGAATACCATACTTGTGTCTTCTAGAAGGAAGTAAATCGCCTGATTGATGATATATTCGTTGATTGTTCATTTTCTTATCATTAATTTGTAATGTTTTACTGAAGTGTTGTGTCTTTTGAACAAGTACAATTTTCACACACACACACTAGTGATCTAGTTAATGTATGCTTAGTCTTGTACTCACGATGGGGATGTGTATACAAAGGTGGGTATGTTGCAATAACAAAGAAATAGGTTAAATTCATAAGTTTTATTTTATATATTATTACAATTATTTCATTAAATATTAAAATAACATTGTAGGGGTGCTCTTTACCTGATGGGGCCACATCATCTTCCTAATCATTTTGTCTAGGCTCATCCTCAACATCCTAAACACCCTATAAACTCTCTGGAGTTGAAACACAAAAGGTTACATTAATAAATACACCAATTTCAATTAAACTCATTTAAAGGAATAACAATGGTCCTATTTACCTGGTGGGGGCACATCACATTTCTAATGTTGTCTACCTAAATCATGCTCAACTTGATCACCACGGTCTACATGCTCTAAAATATAAACAAAAAAGGTTACATTAATTACTACACCAATTTCAATTTAAGATGTTTAATTGTATTAATAATTATATTAAAAAATTGTATGGTAAATGAATACCTCCAATATTGGGATGCACATCGAGACCTTCATCATGTGCAGGTTGTGTTCCATGGTTAGCAGGTTGTGTTCCAATGTCATGCACATGGTTATCATTGCTTGCTTATTTAAAACAAATATAGTCACTTTATGTTGGAAATTAACATCAAATAGATTATTGCTCAATTATTCAATATTAAATATTTTTCATTTAGCTTATTTACCGGTGTGACGGATGTAGTTGAATCTCATGTTTTACCACTCAATTCTCTTAAGTGTTCATCCACGACTACATAGCCTTGCTTGAAGCCAATTTTGATGTCATCATCTATGAGAACTCTATTGAATTCAGAGCCCTGCATTTTTTCTTAATATCATGAATTTTACTTGTATTGTTTTATTAAAAAAAAATATTTACAATTTATTATTTTGATGTGATATTTCATTTACTAATACTTACAATTCATGCAGCAAGTTTCATATAACTACCAGAACCGAGTTTGTGTTGCTCGTGCTTTTCTTGTCTTGCCTTGTTTTTCTTTGATGTGTCAAGAAGTCTATGAAAAGTTTTAAATATGTTAGATTATATAAATATAAAGAGTAATTAGTACATAATTACATTCTTAATAGTATCACATACCTTCTTTTGCCTGGTCATATTTCCTTTTTTCCTTTCAACTCTCTCCTTTGCATCCAAAATCAGGTTCTTCCACTCCCTCTCTAGCATCATGGAGGGGGCTCGTACTTTTTGATCTACTCTAAATGTGTCCTATATTGGTCCCTTGCATACTTTAGATATGTGCCCGCTTTATCAAGGACCTTATTTTTGTCGAATGTGTCATTGTTGAACAACCCAACCATATAGTTTGTAAGTTCATCTTTTAACTTATTTTCTTTCTCATTCCACCATTTACGTATGGTGGGCCTAAAAATATTCAATTCAATTTCATTAAGGTTTTTATAAAAAAAATAACATTTCCTGCAAAAAAATCATGGGATTGTTAGTCCAAAACGAGTGATCAATAAGTAAATTACAATTAGAATATATATAAAAATATCTTTAAAGTACTTGGAACCTTCTCTATCTTTAAGGGAAGCATTTTTGCACTCACCACCAATGTGGCCCACAAAATTATCATACTAGCAATATGGGAAGATCTAGGAAATGATGCTACGGTATCACCACTAGCCACCTCTACATCCTCATGTACATGTCCAGCTACAAAAAATGAATCCACTATGAAATGCCCCCAAGAAAGAACACTTCAAGGGAAATAAACACATAACAAAACAAAGAGAAAAAGAGGAATCTACCAAATCTAGGGTTAGTACAATGTGCACTAGTGGATGTCTGCATGTTGTGAGTTTCCAACATTGCAGTTGGTAATATAGGTGGAGATGTTGACCTCAGATGAGGCGACATTTGTATAGGAACATGGACATCACCTGAAGAATAATAAATATATGAGCAATAACACATTAACGGATAAGAGAAGCAAAAATGTAATAGAGCCTTGGAAAGGAAAAATAATTGTAATTAGTCATTTCTAGTCTATTGGGACATGGTTTGAAGGTCTATGTCAAAATATGAGGATAAGAGGAACAAAAATGCAATATTGGTCAAAAGTTGCACAAAGTGCAATATTGTAAAAATGCAATTTTGCAACATTTGCACCAAATATTGTCCTTATCAATTAGAGAAGAGATGAATAGTTTGTAACTACCATAAACCTTATAAAAATAATGAATTGGTCAAGTATACTAAGGAGATGTTAGAAATAGGGAATACTAAGAGGGGGGGGTGAATCAGTATTCTACAAACTTTTACTTTTGCCCAATTATGGATATACCATATTATCTTAACGCATGCATAACATAGAAAGCTAAACAACATGCATAGCAATAAAACAAAAGAACTCATAACACATTAGTTGTTCTCGAGGAAACCTTGACCAAGGGAAAACCCCAGTGGGGATGGCACCCATAAAGATCCACTAATCAAAAGTATCCTATTAAGGATGTTGACCCTGTTAGGATTCTATTACATGCATATAGTGTTTCAGTCTTGATTAAGGGACTATAGGCCTTGTTAGAAGCCTCAACCCTGTTAGGAGTTGGTAGTACAAAATGTGATTACTAGATGAGCCCACTACCCAAACAAGTAATGTACAATATTCACTGATTACAAAAATAGGTCAAGGTACATAACCTTATATTGCTTGCATCAATATCTCTTCACTGCTCTTTCACTTTCGCTATTACCTTCGCATATATGTTACTTCTACTTTTACAATTACATCTTTACATATCTTTATACAAGTTATTAAGATTAATAACTTTCCAGTCGGCTATCATATTACAAAATCTCTTTATCCAAGGGTTAACATCTAGGATGTCATCCTTTTATATTGTTAAGTCATTATTTTGATAAACAAAATAATCCCTTAACTCTTAATCAATTTGTCTTCATATTCTGTCATGTCGGCTCAACATTGTCTTTAGTAAAACTATCATAAATCCTTTTTTACATGTCGTACTAACTTGCGCTCTGAGGTGAGTCTTTAATAGTCACCATAGTGTCTATGTTCAAGTGCACAAGCACTGAACTTACTCCAATCAACATCGCCAATCAAAATTGTCTTCTGGTATACTGGCAAAAACATTGTCTCATACTTAGATAATTTTGCATTGCGTTCTGACATACTAGCTATCTGACCTGTGTGATCTTCATGTAGATCATATGTTTCCATAATGACAACATCTATGTAACCAACTTAGCCAAATTGCCAACAATCTCCCCCTTTGTCATTGGTGGCAATATATGAGAAAATTTCAAAATTGTGGCCATAATACAAAATATGTATATACTATCCTTATGACTTCATGAATCCTCTCTATATACTGTACTCCACCTAAGAGTATGTATCCTTATCAATTTTTTGCTATATATCTCTCCCCCTTTGACAACAATGACAAAAAAGGTAAGGAGGGTTACAAAACTGTGTTCCAAAAAGTTATACCTGGATTCAATATTGCAAAGCCGATAGGCTTGCAACACAATCTGCAAAGTTGATCTTCATGGCCTCTAGCTCTTTCTCCCATGATTTCTTAATTGAGTCTGCCACACTGAGTAGTGTGCACAATCCATAAGATGCAATCTCAAATGCTTGGAGATTCTCATAACTAAACTTCTGAAAAGATGTCTTGGCTAAAAGACATTCTTCCAGTTGCCCTTCAATAGTGTTCAAGTTTATAGAAATGTGCTCTCTTAAAAGAGTGAATCTCTTCAGCTTCCTGTCCTTGTCATCTTGCAAAACTCTTATTTCATCATAAATCTTGTGGATTTTCTTCTCAATATCAAATATCTTCACATTGGGGCTCGAAAGAAGATTTGTCTCATTCTGAATTTCTGCTTCCTTCATCTTCATCTTCTAAACTTCCTCTGTTACCAAGTTCTTTGATTTTGTACACTGAATGTACAAAGATTTGCCTCTTTCTAAATTCTTCCTCAAGTCCTTTATACAGATTTCAAGGTTATTGATATCATTCCTGATATTCTGACTAATGTCCAAAAGTGTTTTGGCCTCATAAGTTGCATGGGCCTTCATCTTTTCTATATCAGATAAATTTGTAAACTCATCGTCAAAAGTATTCATCACTTTCTTTGCTCTTTCCAGAGGGTCATCTTCTGCAATTTGTGTAGTTATAATGCCTTGTAATTTCTTAGTAAGCTCCTTCAGGCATCCTTCAAGACTCTTTACTTTCTTGTTCTTTCTGATGATCTTGTTCAAAGATGTGATCAATTCCATCTAATCATCATCATCTACTTCCTTTCCCAAATTCTCAATCATAGAACCAATCTAAGTTTTCTTGCTAGTCTCAAGTGTAAGACTGATTTCTTCTTGAGTGGGAATAGGTACTTGTTTCTCTATCACTTTAGGTTCTACAATTTTGGTTTTTGTCTTCTCTTCTACTTTGGTACTCTCCTGCTCTTCAAAAGCCAAATTGTCAACAATGTTTTCAAGATTCTTGAATAAGTTATCATCACTATCCAAGGTGATCTTTGTTCCTTCAACTTTCATGACTTCATCCTTAATATTTGTGGCTGGTGGAGAGGGAATGTCCTCTTGTTCTGCTTCTTCTACTTGATCTATAGATTCTGCTACAACTGATGGTTCTCCAGTATTCTCTGACATAACCTTAATGATTGCTTGCTCTGTTTCTATGTTAATTTCTTCATATCTACCTCCCATAATCTAAATAGTTCTCTTCTTGGTTCTCAAATGGGTGTTTAGATCCTTCATGATCTATTTGAAGTGATCTTCATCTCTCACAACACAAAGTTTTCTTACAATATTTTCTCTAATAGATATATCTTCCTCTGATGCTCTCTTCTTTCTATTTACAAGTTTCTTGTAAAATTCATCAGGTATCTTACCCTGAATTGTATCAAATTTCTTATTAGATAGAATCATATGCTACATTTTCTAGATTTAGTCTTTCTACATAATCATAGAGATCATAATATTTTTTCATCTTTGTAAAGTCTCCATCTTGAATAATTTGTTCATTAACCTTTTCAACTCTAGGTTTCCAATTTTTCTTCTTAACAGGATTGCTTTCATCATCTTTGATTTCTACAACTTTCCTTTGAACTGGTGGAACCAATGTCTTCTACCTCTTACCTGGTCTAGTAGCAATCTCTTTTATTCTTTTTCTAGGAGTGGAGGAGGTTGATCTAGTGGATTTTCTTGTTTCTTGATCCTTCTCTGTTTCTTCCACTTTCACCTTAACTTGTGTTTCCCTTTGCTATACTACAATTGATGATAAAGGTGGCATAGACAAAACTTCTTTTTGTCCAATATATCTAACTGTTGCTATTGTTTTCTTGGCTACCAAGAACTCATGTTCAGTCATCCCTGTATCTTTTAGAATTTTCTTGATTGTACTCTCAACTCTTTTCTTTGACTGTTTCTCTTCAAGGATGGTCTTTGCGGACTTGAAGTTCTCCTCAAAGGTTCCAAACATGTTACTATGAATATCCATCTTGCACTTAAGTAGTCTTCTCACATATTATTTTGTCTCAATCTCAGATATTTCATAGCTAAGAGGGTCTATGAACTCTATTCTAGGTTCTACTACTTCAATGTAAGTAAAGTTAGTATCAACCATGAAACATATCTCATTCTTATACTTCTCCACAAGAGACTATGGGATCCTTGATCTGCTTGACATCAAATTTTGAAATGATTTAATTACTAACACTACACTTTCATTCACTTTATCAATAACATGCCTCCTATACACTTGGTTAATCCTATCCATTGTAGTTTGGCCATCATTCTAGTCATTTCCAATGATGTAAGGAAATCTTCTCAATGAGTGAAAAAACATATAAGTGATTAGAGATGAGAATCTAAACTATGAATACTTAGACAATTTTGCATTGCGTTCTAACATACTAGCTCTCTGACCCGTATGATCTTCATGTAGATCATATGTTGCCATAATGACAACATCTATGTAACCAACTCAGCCAAATTACCAACAGGAGACTCCACTCTTGAGGTTCCATTTCAAGGTTTAAGCAATTGCATCTTGACTATCATGGAGACCATGTAGGAGGACAGTCATGGATTTTAATGAACATGGTAAATGAAATACCATGTATAAGGAGGGAGAAAGGAGCAATGGAGGGTAGTGTCCATCATAATGAAATTTTCTTGATGAGTGATATTGTTGGAAGTATTTATGAAACTTAATATTTGGTTCAAGTTGCCTCTTATATGTAGCCTATGTTGAAGGGTTGAATGGATCTATGGGATCCTAATGGGGATCTCCTAGGTGCTCTACATCAGTGACCCCATGCATAATCAATGGTGAAAATAGTAGTTTTAGAAAGATGCATGAATGAACCTCACGGATCAATAGTTGTCCAGATTGATACAATGACTTGTGCCTAGAGGTTTTTAAAGGTGTCCTCAAGAAGAAAAACACATTGTCATAGAAAGTCTTACTACCATGGAATCAATGTTATTAATGAGTAGTTTTAATGTATAGAACATGGTCATCACTTGGACTAACTAGAGTACCCTGATCATGGCCACCTTGAGGATGCAAAAATTCTTATAAAAACAACACATACATATTTTAGTTCATGACATAAAAGAGTATAAAATATAAACCATTATTGAACTTATGTTATAATTAAAGATTTAATTACTGCTTACTTGCAAATTTTGTTTTGTCTACATCAATTGTTTCACCCTCTCTTTTATCTCATCAATTTGAGGGTTTATGTATGTCAAAGCAAGAATTTTTCTATAAAATTTTTTTTGCATCTTTTTCATCATTTCAATAGGGTTTGTGGAATATGTGATGTCATCATCACATAATAGTGATTCCATCTCTATATAGAGTCCTAGGGTATTGAAGGTTCCTTTCCCTTTCCCCAAACATTCATCTGTGACAAGAATATTAGTAACATTATCAAAATTACTCTAAAACCCTAAAGAAAAGAACATAATAATATATCATTTTGCTTCTATCTAATTTGTACAATTAAAATGAGGTTTACTTGCTGGGTAGAAGGGTCAGGAGATACATCACTATTTGTGTTATGTTTCACATCAATGTCTCCCTATGAAAAAGATTAATTATAAAAATTTTAACGAAATGACACCAATAGGCTTAGCAAAAAAACTTAATAATAAAATGGTATATTAGAGTCATTAATTGGAGGTTTATTTAAATGGTATATAGTACATACCACCCCCATGGTAGTAACTTTATTTGTATCTATGGGATTGAAATTTTAATTGATTACCAGCTCTTCCCCTTTACTTATTGATTTTATCACACATATGAATACATGATTCTCTCACACACCTCAAATATGCAATTGGGTTTCTTATTAGTTGACCCAGGTCATGTACTATTTATAAAACCTTCAATATTACTTATTTATTTTTTCCTTCAATCAATTTACATAGCCACTCTTTTACTTTGATCATTATCTTTCTATTGTATATAATTTGTTGAGAGTGTCTACCTGTGCATACTTTTTTTTATATCAAATAATCTACATCCATTTTTTGTAATTGTAACAAGGTCTGACATACTCCATCCATTCAAAAACTTTTTTGTAATAGACCTTTATGTCATCCATGGAAAATAGGCTCAAACCATGTAATGACAATGGTGTTATGCATTATATCCTCTCATTAACACAAAAATCAGTGTTTATTGGAGAAAGTTCCTTGGGTACCCATTATTTCTGTAGATGTTTGTACCTTAAGGGAACCTAGATGTTTCCTTTTGTCTCATCATCATAAGAACATGACCCCCTTGAGAAAGGAAAATTTCCATGCATTTATTGAATTTTCTTCTAATCTTTTGACCTCTAGTTGATCTTCCTCTTTTAGACCTACTACATGTCTCACTTTCATCTTTTGTTACTGAATTTCCATGGCTTGAGGAAGACACATATGACAAATACCTATTTAGTGGTACCTTCACTCCATAAAATGAGACACGTAGTTGGTATAGGTTGATTTTTCTTGTGAGAGGAAATAAATTTTAGGATTCCATGGAGAAAGAGGACAAGAAGTTGTAATAGATGGTTCACCATATGCTGTTGATATTTTTCAAATGAGGGTAATGTTGATGAAGAAGTTGGCCCTAAAGTTGATGTTGAGATTAATATTTGAATGATCCCAACTGGGGCCTCAAGTGTTGATAACTATATTACATTTTTTATTAATGTCGAGGTTTGAAAAACTGAGCAAGTTTTTTTTTCCTAGTAATTTTTGAAAAAATAAAAATTTTGACAAAATATTGTTGCTAAAACTTGGCTTATTATTAAACCACTCCAAGATGGGTATAAAGAGAAATCAAGAAAATAATAAATGATTTCTATAGGGTGTATTGAATTATACCTTTCAATCCATGAGATTGTGTGGGATCCTCTTCAAAGGGGTCCAGGTTCTTGCATATGTAATTCATTTATCTTATGTTAGCTAAAAATTACATGATGTGTATGCTAAAAATTATATAGTAGACAACATGAACAATATGCAGTCATCATAATCATTATATTTTTTGTATTCCTTACCTTTCCTTTATCTAGATTGTGAAGGATCCTCAACAAAAGGGTTGATGATGTCTATACTCAATTACCTGTTTCCACCAAGGGTGAAAAAATCACACAAAATATATACATGTAATCAGCACAAACAATTGAGCATCATAAGCATTACATTTATAATTTGATAAACAATAAATACATTAAATATATGAGTAATAATAAAAACATATGTATCATAAATCACATATGTATCTTCATAAACATGTCGTAATTCATCACATATATTGTAATCCATCACATATGTATCATAAATCACCATTTATCACATAGCTAATAAACAATACACAATCCATAAATAAACACAAAGTTCAAAAAATATCACACAAAATGAGGGCTAGTCGACACTCTCTCTATCTCCATCTCTTAGGGGTGGCATGGTTCTACTATTAGGACCTACTAGAGGTGTAACATGAAATAAAAACATTAAAAGGTACATCATGAATTAATTATGTAATGGCATTAGAATTCAAAATATAATGAATTAATTATGTAACCATATAAGTCAAATAAATTTATATCAAGAAATAAATATCAAATAGATAATATACTAATCACATGCCTCATACATTTCATTCATGTCATTAATCTTCTTCTTTCTCCAACTCATCATCATCATCATCACCGTCGTCATCACCATTGTCACCATCATCATCATTGGTATCATCATCACTATCACCATCATCACCATCATAATCACCATCATCATCACCACCATCATCGTCAACATCATCATCAACAAAAAGAACATCATAATCATCATCATCTTCTTCTTCTTCTTCTTATTCATGAACATTTCCATCAAGAACATCATCAAATAACTATTGATCGTGATCATCATCTTCTACTTCTTCGGTGTCTTCTTCTTCCATCACATTATACTTTACTGGCCTTCCTCCTAGACCATGTCTAACAACAAATTACCAACCCAGTTTATGTGGAACCTCTAAGTAAAATACCTGCTCACGTTGGCTTGGAAGAACATAGGGCTCATCTCCAAATGGCCCAAAAGACCTTGTATTAACCATTGTAAATCCATTATCATATTTAATAATAGTTCTATCAAGATCATTTTGATTTATTCATACTTTGTACCATTGGATGACGAATAAAACTAATTTGAAGGAATTAAAGTCACACTCAAGTATATCATCCAAAATGCCATAGTATCAATTTTGAGAGTCTTGAGGATGTATGTCATTTATAGATTAAATATTAGTCACCTCAAAGACTGCAGTTATCCCAAAATCACAAGTTTTCTTCATGTCATCCAGCTTTTTGACGTAAAATTTATAACCATTGCACCACATAGCATTGTGGTGTTTGACCTGCAATAAGTCAAAAATGTAAAAATTATTGCATTGTGAATTGATAAACATATAATTCATTCTTGATCGAATGTATGCAAAAAACAAAATATATATATACATAAAATATAATTAAAAAATATAAATAATATGGGTGATCAATAATTTTATACATACCTATTTATCTCTTAAACCATATGCTAAATTAATTTCCCTTGATGTAACATTAGAATATCCATTACGATGAGCTTCTTTAACCAATGGAGCCACACCTTCCCATGTTAATGTGTGACCAAAATCTTTACATTTTGTAATCCATACTATCATCCAATCAAGATTGTTTTCAATATACAAATGTAGAGCATCCCACTCTTGACCAACCATGCAAAAAATAAATAGACAACTTACAACTGATGTATATTGAAGATTAAGAATTAATTAGCTATAATATATATAAACAAAATGTCAAATATATTCAAATTAATGTCCATGAACATATTATAATTACCTCTCACTTTCATCAATCTACCTTTCCCCGTCAAGTACTCCCCTTCAATTTTTTTAATGGAGTTGGGATCCCAAAAGCGATCTACATGGATCTTTATTGAAAAATTAGGAAGATATTCAGTAATGTACATCATAGTCCAGTATACCATATATCCCTCCACCATAGAACCCTTAGGATGTTCTCTTTTTCTAACCAAAGCCTTAAAAAATTTCAAGTGCTTCTCAACCATCCACATTGACCTTGTATGTACAGGTCCACACAATTCAATCTCCTCAACTTGGTGTATGAGATAGTGTTCTTGTGCATTGAAAAAAGTTGAAGGTAGACACTTTTGCATTTCACACATTAGATGAGGAATTTTTCTCTTCCAATATTTTATATCTTCTTTATGGATTTCTTTAGATGACAACCACCTACAATAGATTCAAGACACAAATATATTAATGAGACTTTACAAAATAATATGGATAGGATCACACTAGGTGCACAAATACTTTTTTCAAGATCACTAAGATTCCCAACTCTCCAACCTCCTAATGGCTTGATTAGGGGTTCAACAAGGTGCTTCCTTGTATTCTTATGACTTCTTCAATGTCCTCAAATTGAGAAAACTACTCTCCAACCCCTAGGTGATTTATCATTGATTGAGTGTTCCTTCTCCTCTCATATTTACCTCTATCCATCCAAGTGTACATTACCTCCTAAGAAAGTGGTGAGTCTTACAGGGGTGTGGAGGTAACAAAAATATAATATTAATTTAATTCTTGACACATTTTTTCAAGATCTTTTAAACTCCTCCTTACCGATCTTATCAAACTCTATGTTTTGGCCTTGTAGCCCTATAGCCCCAATTAGGTCTCCTAGTTAGGATTTTTAGGACTTTTTGCAAATTTCTCATGAAGGGCCACCCAAAATAATTATGTATTTTTTTTTCATTTAGGATACCCTAAGATATTTTGTGTATCTTGTGGTCCTATGCATCCGTACAGTACCCTAACTCAACTAGGAGGTTTTAGTAAGGGTTTTAGTGGCTTCTAGGAGCTCAATGTACTCAGTAAGGTTATGCTTTCCAAATGGATTGGTCAAGCCTCTATATTTCTATCATGTCTTTTAATGATCATCAAATTTATCTCCAAGTTCTTGGATTGTATTTCCTTGGTCACCCCTGCAAGAAAATTTACAACTTCACCTCCTTGTCCCTAATTGGGCAATAATTGTGCTCACCTAGGGAAAGGTTACAAAAATGGCCATACTCAATGTTAGACCTCAAAAGTGACTATATAAATTGTACATAGGCTCTACTTCCATTTCCCAAATGGTCATGATGATCACACGGTGGGATTTCATGGTGAGCCATGTTTGCACATTGTGCTATTTACAGGCCAGTGAACTGGCTAAACCAAAAGAATTAAACCTAAGCTAATGAAACACCAAAAAAAACACAAAATGATGCAGAATGGAAGAAAAATGAAGTTTATTTATTGATTCCTTCTTTACAAACAAAAACTAAAACATTATCTTCTACTGTTGCACAAAAACAAAGGACTGTGTCCTGAATTGACTGTTACAGTGTCTAAATTCTTAATGCCAGAAATTGCAAAGTAAACCAACCTCACTATTCAAGATATTTAGGGCTTATATATCCTCTATCCATAATTTTTTTATGGTTATGACCTCCATTTGACCTAAATCATTGGTCGGTCCTCTTAAGACAAAAAGTTGTCGTGCAACTTTGCAAAATTACAAAAGTTGTCATGACAACGTTTTAGCAACTTTTGCATAGTTTCTCACCTTTCTTCCCAAAACACTTCTAAACTCCCAAAGTGTTGTAAAAAATCTCTCAAAGCTATTTTAGGACTTTTTAGCCATATTCTAATATTATGAGGTCCTTTCCACTCTTGGGTCCTTTGACCACTTCCTAGGACTAAGCTAGTTCCTAAGGACAACTTAGCTACCAAACTAGACTCAACTAACTCAACCAACTAACCTCCTATCACTCCTAGGCTCTCTTGGAGCCTCTATTTACCTTCTGGTCTAGCTAGGACCAATACAAGCCAAAAACAAGGGTAGGACTCTTAGCCTAGGTCCTAGGTGCTACTGCACCAAATATACAATATATTACATAACAAGTAAAAAAAATCACAAATATAATATCTATACAAAAAAATTAAACAAATATCACTACTTACCTCATGTATATTCCAAGATCATATATAACTTTCTTGAAATTATTGTTGAAGTGGTCTGGGAGAGATAGAGGTAGAATGTACTACAATAATTATAAAATGATATTTTCATTGGTTTCTAACATAATACAATGAAAAGTATGTGCAGTATACAAATATATAGTAAATACACAAGAACATGAATTACCTTAATGAAGGTATGTCAGTCATGTTTTTTCATCCCTGGCCCAAATTCACTTTTCTTTGATATGAGATTGTTTATGTTCATAATAAATCCAGTGGGAAATTAATTTTTTGTATGAATTCTTTTATAGCATTGATTTTTTGCATGTTAATAACAAAGGAAGGGAACTTATATTAATCTAGTCTCAATTTTTATTTGATTGAATAGCATTTTTCATTGCATGATTGGATTCCTAAATTTCACTACAAATTTTGACAATTTTTTCTTTGTCACACCTACCATCTAATATTTTTCATAATGTCTCTGTTATATTCTTTCCAATATGCATAGTATCAAACAAATGTACAGATTGCAGTTTCTCATAGTAGGGAAACCTACTAAACTATGAGGGATAATTTTTTAGTTCCTTTGGAAGGTGGTCATTAATTCCTTGAAAACCTTCACAATCATCAATCACATCATCAATAAACAAAACACAATATAAAAATATAAATTCCAAACATAAACCATTAGATGGAATGACATTACCTTGACTATTAATTATATTATATTCCAACTTCCATAGGTGAGGTGTCATTCTTCATGGCTCTGATGTAGTCTCTTCTTTCCTATTGAAAAAAAAAAAAATTAATATTTCAATACTTATGATTCCTGTGGAGGAAATGTCTATACTCATCAAACACCTGCTTTCCTAAAATTTTGAATGATGAGATTTCATATTTGGACCACAAACTAGACATGTAAATTTTTCCTTTGTTTGAATACCTACAAGATCATGTATAATTGGATTAAATGTGTTAATTTTTATAATTATAATTATCATGTGCAACTTCAACACTATAGCATACCATTATAATGTGTTAGCCCTAGGGCATCATGAGTTATCCATACAAGCAGTGCATGGAATTAAAATTGTCTTTGTCCTATTGGTCTAGAGACATCATATATAGTGACACTATTCCATAACTCCAGTAACTCATTGATAAGAGGATCAATATATACATTCATATCTTTAACTTGGTACTTACCTAGTTGAATGAACAAAAATATTACATAATTATTATGACCATTTTACTACAATATTTATAATTTAATGTAGATGACTATTAAATGAAAAAATACCTAGAAAAATCATTGCCAACATTATGTGCTCCCTCTTTGTTGACATCCATGGAGGAATTTTATTGTTAATAACAAATATAGGACACAACGAGTAAATAGATCCCAGCTCTCCAAATGGAATGACACCGTCTGCTGCCAATGAAAGCCTGAGATTACGAGGTTCTTCTTTAAAGTGTGACCATGTTTCCTCTATGTCCATAAATGTAGAACCATCTTTAGGCATTCAAATAATGTCATCTTGACTTCTATTGTGTGCATGTTAATCCATAAATTGTGTCAAGCTAGTGCACTTGAATAAACATTACAAACATGGAATAATAGGAATATAATGAATAACCTTGCAAGGCACCTTTTTGTTAGTTGATGTGTTTGATATCTACTGATATGACATTCAATCCAATCTGTTGCAAATTCATGTTGTTTATGAAATATAATATGATCATTTGGACATGCATTTATTGCTTGATATTCCATTCCAATATCTTTCAAAATGACAGATAATTCTCGGTATGAGAAAGGTAGAATATTTTATGGTGGTAACAATAACTCACCTATCAATCTACAACAAAAAATATAATTTATTAATATAAAAAATATTAATTGTACATGTTTCACCCTTTATTAACTATAATAAAATTACAAGAAAATTAGATGAAAAAAATATGACATAAATGACATACCTTAACATACATGAGATTGCTATGTTGGATAAACCATTCGTAACCTTCAAGTTCACCAGCAACAATATAGTAGAGAGAAGAGTTTTTTGGGAGCCTTTGTAAAGGTGTGTGTATGCCTTCACAAGTAGAGGTAAATCATGAACAACATCAAGGTCATCTTGATCATCATGATCAGTTGCACCAATACTAAATGTGTCATGGATAAATGTATTTGTACCATCATCTTCAATTATGTTTTTTGGCACATGATCATATTCTTCCATAGGATAATAATCTTTAGATTTGATATTCACGACTCCATGTTCCTCCAGTTGGAAAACCACATTCTCTAGGTTGTGGTGGTCCATATCATGTTCCCTATGGTGCTCCACCTATATAAAAATGATCAACATAAATAAACCATGATCATGATCTCATCATCAAGTGATTTCTTATATATAAAAATTGTTAAAATGATATAATGATCAACTTACCAATGGACAATAATCATGCCCCCCTTCAATGTGACCATGTTGCCTATAATATTTCTTAGTTGTTCTTATTAGAAGTCTCTTAGTCTTTAAGCCCTTACAATTTTTGCAGGGACAATAACATTTTTCATCACCTTTTCTTTTCAAGCTAGACCACAATCTAGCACTTGTCACCTTATTTTGTTCTTCACTGATATTATCTAACATGATCTTTCTTCATAGGCAAAATAAATCAGGCTATGGAAACTTCAGTCTATAATCTTCATAAACTAAGAAAAATGATATTGAATGTACAGAAGTCTTCTTAGAACTAGTCATATAGAACTTGAAATGATGTTTCAATATAATATACCAAATTGAAATACTTAAACATAGAAAAACTGAAAAACAAACCAAAACCATTAAACATTCAACATAGTAACATAATACTCAGGTACTCCAAGTACCTGATGCAGGGACATCCCAAGGACAGGTACTTCATGGTTTTTTGGAGATCAACATAATGCTAATTTCAGGTTAATAAGTAAAATTAAATAATAGGTATATATTTTCTCCTAGGATTGGATTCACACCTATTCCCTGGGAAAATGTGTCATTCTCCTATTATCATGTAATAATGCCCACCAAGAGGGACACATGAACATGAACTTTTTAAAGATGTCCCTGTCTATTTTGATGCTTTTATAAGATAATCAACTTTAATTTGATTTTTTTTTATAATTCCCAATTCACAAAGATAACAATTCATTCTTGGTTATCCATCAACATTTAATCGAACACAACACCATATCTCTAATTTGTGGCAAAGATGACCTTTTTACTCTTGTGGCATTTGGTTCACTTAAGTAACCTAAAGCGTTGAATTTATCATGATATTTTCACAATGAAGATCATCCTCTAGGAGCGTACCAAATTCTAAATAGGTTAAGTGTTTTGTTTTCTCTCATGAGTATTAAGCACTACAACATCAAGTTTTTAGGAAAAACAAACCCAAAAAATTGGACCTGCAGACATTAAAATACTCATATCTTGCTTAATATTATATAAAAATTAATTAAAATAGACTTTTTGGAAAGATAATTCATATTCCTAAACGTTCCAATAGTTTTCCAATTGTACAAAATCCATACACAATCGATCCAAGCTCTGCAATAGTGAATTTTATAGAAAAAAAAAGTGCAGAAATAGTTATATTTTTATTGTAAACTTTCACCAATATCATCTCCAACCCCATGCTTCAACCCAAAGAGGAATTTTATAAATTTATTGATCCTTTCCAATGGTTCTAACTATAATTTGAATTTGGTTAGTCATTGGAACCATAATTTGTAAATGTTGCTTGACAACTTGTAAAAGTTGTCAACCAACTTTTACATCTTTTTTACAACATTTGCCAAATGACTTCAAACCTACCAAAAACATTCCAACATGCTATGAATTATTTGAAGACACAAATTACATAATTATCACCCATCATGGGCACATTTTACATAGTTTGACCAAGGTTGACCTATCAGGACCTTGTAGGTCAATATGACACAATTGGCATCAAAGGCCTTACAAAGTGAGTTGAAATTATTGGAAATTACTACAAACTAATTCTAAATGGTCCTTGGGTATCTTATTACATCTTGACACAAAAAAAATAATAAATCATGACAAAATCCTTTATAAGGCATCAATGTAACCAAGGTTCTACTACAGCAAAACATCTCCACCATCTTATGTAAGGGAGAATGCGCATTTCTTTGAGGAAGCTTTCCATTCACTATCCTAGTGGATCCATGAACATAAAATAGTGATATGTAATTAATGGAAAAGAATATAAGTGTAACATAGCAATCAAAGAAGATGAAATAGTAGAGGAATCATGTCATTTGGATGAACATAGTTGAGACTAAATAGGGATAGCGATGGGATTTTTCTTTGGTTCTCATGGGAAGGTAATGATTACATGAAAATGTAGTCATAATAACAATTTGTGAAGCATAGTGAGACACATAGTAAACAAAATAGTCATTGTTACCTATTTTACCTCTTCATGGGAAATCTTGTTTAAAGTGAATCCTAGACTTTTCTAGGTGGGTTTCATGTGTTTAAAAATGGTTTAAAAAAGGCCACTTAAAAATTCTTTAATCTATGATAGTCAAGTAAATTAAGGATGCTCCCATATTAAAAGGTTAAGTTTATTTCACTATATCAGTTGGTGAGATTCAAAGTCTTAAAGAGAAAAACAAGTTTTGCACTTTGTGTGAAATTCAAAAAGTGCAAAAGTCAATTTCATTTCAACAATTGGAGGTAAGTATTTTATTGACTTAATCCCACAAGGGAAACCTGAGTTTCAAATTCCTCCTTGGTTTGGGTTAAGATTTTTATGCCCTGACAATGCCTGTAAGAAAGGAAAGAAATAAATTATTGCAAATAGCAAGTTTCCAAAAGAATAGAAAACTTTTAGATGAATGAGTAGCAACAAAGTCAAGAGACAACAAATTTCATTAAGTAAAAAACACTCTAGATTTCAATGAATAGAAATTCATAAAGAAATAATAACATCTTCTCAAAGAACAATGGTTTTCTAAAGAAGAATGCCAAAACCTCATGCATAGAGCAGCATGAATTTATCAAAGTGGAAATGTTCTTAAGAGGACGGCATGAAAAACAACTCATTTGAGTTAAAAATAAGTAATATCTTAAGAAACACTCATGTTTCATGGAGATGGATGTGAATCAAATGAAGACAAGGGCAATCTATTGAAGAAAGCTTAATGCATGAACTGAATGCAGGGTAGGGTTTCTTATTTAAATCAACATCATATGTTCTAAGATATTTTATTTCATTGTCTTTTATAAAATACTCTGGAACATATAATGAGTATACCTCTTTGTGTCTCTCTATTTTTCATTTCTAGTAAGATTACATGAGTATACCATTTTATTAGAATTTGGATGAGATGAGTGATGTAATATTTACTATGAAGTTTTTAAGAAACACACATTCACTATCATGAAGGAAAACAACAGATATAGGTTAGAGATGAATGAAATAATGATTAGAGATGCATTGGTATCAAAGTGTGTAGAACAACACAATGTTTTAGAGCATCAATGGATAAATATATATGAAACCATGATAAGATAGAGCATCGATGGATAAATATCTAAGAAAATATTTTTAAGGCTTTCCTATTGAACTCACCTAGCATGTGCTCCTCTACATCGATTGTGCCTCTGGCCAATTTTTCAAATGTGCCTGTGTATTATAATGAACCCACATACATTACTTTTTTATAAAAAAAAACATTGTTTCTATTGTCTAAATATCGACGAACACGTGTGTCGTCAGAATTCCAATGAGCACGGGAAATGTTTTTTAAAAAAATCAAATTTTCCTTGTACAATTTGACAAAGAAAAAGAAATCCCATAGATTTTTAGAAATGTTCATCATAAAATGCACCCAAATGAGTTAGTGTACCTTAAATGGAGAAAAACACCAAAACGGAGGAGGAAATTCACACACTATGTGGAATCAAATGAGCTTCTAGGAAAAGGGGAGCAATCATGGCATGAACCTAATGAGCTTCTACCTAAAAATTTCTCACACTCAAGTCATTCCCACCAATAAAAAATTTAATTTCTCAACAAGAGGGTTTTGAGAGCAAAAACCCTATTCAAAAATTATGAGTGAATAAAAGTAGTTTTTTGACATTATAAGTCACTTTTCACTCCAAGCTAAAAAGCTTCAATTAAAATCACTTAAATCGATAAATAGAAAAACTAATTAAATAACCCAAACCCAACATGGATTAAATTAACTCGATTCTGGCAATTAAATGGAATTATGCTACAACAAAATTTCTAGGAATATAAAATATACATATGAATATAAAAATCTGCATTTAGTCAAATTTAACTTAATTAACTCAACAATGACCAACTGTAGATAATAAACTATGCACAAAGTATTCACTAGTCTTTCAAAATATATGAAAATAAAACTTGGACTTTACCCAAGTGGTAACCAGAGGTTTAATACTGCATTGCAGATACATCACCCATATAGAGATGATACTAGCTAAATGTGAGGGGCAACCAATGTAATTGTCTCCTATGTCACTATTATGGATAAAGACACACTCAGAATAGTGAAGCCAAGTGGAGATGATGTCCAATATATGCTCACTAAAATATGCACACATCAAATATAGATACTCATTGTATAAATAACCAAAGCATATATATAATAATCAAGAAATAAAACTACTGAAAGGATGTTTTAGAGGGATAATTAATCTTATGTATTTGAATATTAGGAAAACATTCCCTTCATGTTTAATACTTAATAAACATTGTAACTAATCATTTCATTTAAATAAAAGAATTAAATATAATTTTACAACATTTAGTACATCATATATCAATCAAAACCCCAAATCAAATAATAACCAAGCATGATAAAGAACAATATCTTAGTGACCACTAGAAAATACATGAGTGCATCTCATGGAATCAAATCTAGATAAGCATAATCAAAATATCATCAATTATAAATGAGCCAAATACCATCATATAACATCAAAAGTGATATCAGAATGAAGACAAGAATGTATTACAACCAGGTGCATCTCACAATGCCAATATAAAAACATAACATGAGAATAGTCAGAGAATCCCATAAAAGATTCTAATTCAAATCCAATAACCAAGAACATACTAAGTCCACATAACTTGCGGCAATAGTCTCAAAAGGTCTGGTATCCTGAATCATATATGCAACAAGCCATAACACAATGGTTCTCACAACCAGACATCCAAAGCCAAACCAAGGCACCACAAAAGAGTTCTCCTCTAATTACACAAAACTACCACCACAAGCATTAAGCCAAAGATACATCCATCAGTCGAATGTCATGCAAGAAGAAAATGGGGGAGGCACTACAACCACCATTTTTTTTGGAAGGAGATTGAATAAGAAGGTTCAACAATGTGAAATTATTAGGGACACTTGAAATTAAAGATAATTTTGAAATGGATGTGATTGAGGAAAGTTAGAAGAGTGAATAGGAGAGTCATAAGGATAATAAAAAGCAGAAAGTTAAGTAAAACCCATAATCTTCAACTGGTGTTCCTTTCCCTAAAACTATTATCCCCAACATCCTCATTCTCTAATATTATTTTGAATTGTCTTCTATATAGGAACTTTCTAAGGTTTAAATAATTGTTTAAGCTGCTATTTAAAGTAAATATGCCTTAACAAAATAGTTTTTTTTTTAATAAATTGATTAAATTTAAAATTGTCCATTATTGAAAAAATAATTGGTAAATAGGTTGAGATTGACAGGGTGTAATATAGAAAAATATTTGAAAATTGGGATTTGATTACTCAGGTGAAAAAACTAGAAAAAAATGTTTTGGAATTAAATACGAATAATGTAATTATGCTTGTGGATTTAGACTAGCATACCTATATTTTAGAAAATTTATAAAGGAACTTTCTAAGGTTTTAATAATTGTTTGAGACACCATTTAAAGTAAATATGCCTTAACAAAATGGTTCTTTATTGAGATAAATTGATTAAATTTAAAATTGTCCATTATTGAAAAAAGAACTGGTCAATAGGTTGAGATTAATAAGGTGAAAGATAGAAAAATATTTTAGAGTTGGGATTTGATTCCTCAAGTGAAAAAACTAGACAAAAACCTCTTGGATATAAATTAGAATAATGTCACTATGCTTGTGGATTTAAAAACTGGAAAGAAGGCCATGATAAAGGATTGGTCAATCTTGAGGAGTTGAATAGTATAAATGGTAATCTTAATAGATTCATATAGATTAGTTAGTGTATATATAATAGTGCCATGAGAATCTATTTTTGAAGACCTTCGGATGTTGGGAAGGGGGGGGAATGATGATGAATCAACATAAACTAAAATTGAACAACTTTGCCATAATTCTTAGTTTCTTATTATTGATCCAACTAATTAACAACAAAAGATACAAATATCAAAGAACACATGCATATATAGCATATTTATGTGGAAGACCCAATGTGGGAAAAACCACTATAAGAATCTCTTACTATATGAAATGATCATTTGCAAAGTTTCAGGCTAGAATCCAAGGAACTAACTATCCATGATTATTTAGGCACACTTCCAAGGATCCAAATAATCCCAAGATAACTTGTACAACAAATATAGATATCACTAGTACAAAAACAACAATATATGACTAAATAAACTACTAAAAATTATAGATAAAAAACTAATTTTTGTGATGTGATCATTAGTAGTTTATTGTCGATCATTTATCTCATGAGCACATTTATGACTAAACTTTTTAGTCATTGATTTGGTCATTAATTTAGTCATTAATTTAGTCATTAATTTAGTCATTTATTTAGTCATTTATTTAGTATTTAATTTAGTCATTTATTTTATTTAGTCATTAATTTAGTCATTTATTTAGCCATTAATTTAGTCATTTATTTAGCCATTTGTTTAGTCATTTATTTAGTTGTATATTTAGTCATATATTTAGTCATTTATTTTGTCATTTATTTAGTCATATATTTAGTCATATATTTAGTCATTTATTTAGTCATTTATTTAGTCATTTATTTAGTCATTTATTTAGTTATTTATTTGGTTGTTAATTTAGTCATATTAGTGCATGATGGAATCGAACCACCATCCTCCTACTTGTAAAGTAGGTGCTCTTCTATTGAGATAGTACCCTTTAATGAATAATCATACCAAATATACTAGTACTTTTCATTAAACATCATTTCAATTTTTTCCATCTATAGTTCAAGGGTTGCAAAGCATAAGGGGATGATGATTGATGATACTCTAAACCCAATGGTGAATTTATTCAATGTGCAATATAAGGATGAAGTGAATGATTCCATAGGCAAATCCATTACATGTGGCTCATTCCCCTTATTATATTAAGGTTGTGGCACAAAAAAAGGAAAACCTTGATTTGTGCAATCAAGGGAGACAAAACTAAGACTAGCAATTTTGGATAGAAATTCATCTATTGTTCTAGGTTTTAAATTATTATGTTGTTGAGTGGAACTAGTTTACTTGTAGCTTCATCCAATATATTAACGTGAACATACTTATCTTTAGGAGAGTAAAAACCTTTTCTATCATCCTCCTTTTGCTAGCATTCTACCACATTTTCCAGTGTCCTCCTTGCTTGTGCCAAAATGGAATCTTTGGAACAAGCTGGTATGGATATCCATGAAAACATAATGGAAGGTGGATTTTTATCAAACATTATAGTTGGAAATTCTCTTGTAGGCATGTATGAAAAATGTGGAAGCATAGACAAGGCATGTGAATTATTTGACAAAATGCCTAAAAGAGTGTCATCTCATGGAACGTCATGATTGCGTGATATGCACATGATGGACTTTGCATAGATTCTCTAAAAAAAATTGAATTAATGAATTTCTCTATAACACATCATAACATTTTAATCTTCATAAGGTATAAGACACCATAATGTTTTCTTAAAGATCTCATCAATAAGATGACAATAGAATAGTAGTTGAAAGGATTCTTATAAGAATCATAATGACAGTGGTGAAATGATGATAGTACTAAATGAGTGAGCGACAATTAGAAATGTTTGGACAAAACGGATAAAAACACAGATGTGTAAGATAATGACATCATATCAGAAGACTATCTTATATAGTGGAGATTTAAGAATAGAAAACACTAATGAATAGAAGATGAATATGCCTAAAGGAAAGTGTTATTCAACACTATTTAAGACAATGTAAAAGGCACCTAAATAGTGAATACAACAATCAGGATTTAAATCAGTCATAGCAGGTCTCCACCATCTCCACATTCTATACAATAGTCTTCATTATCATCAACACATCTTTGGCTTGTAAGAGAAACTGCAACTTCATGCAGAGAACGCCTATCCAAAAGATAAATACAATTCTACCTATCAATTCAAGTTCCAACATAGGTTTACTATTTTAAAATTCAAACACGGGATAGTTAAGCAGTGAATCCATACTTATAGATTCCACCTTGAAGCAAATCTAGCATGTGCTTCAAACTAAGAACTAATTTTCTTGCAAAATAGAGTCAAAATTTAGAGTTGTCAACAGTAAAAATATGTATCTTTTAGTTAAACAAACAATTTTCCATATGCACCACAGTATTGTAGAAACTGTAGCATATACTAGGTCCTTGTTTATACGCATCTAATATGGTTTGTTGAAATTAAAAAACCACATAATGGAGGAATTTTCAGTATCAATAAAAATAAACAAATAAAACAGCCATGAAAACACCAAAATGCAACCAATCCAGACAAGTAATACATGTCCTTTTACATAATAAGCCAGCTTAGATCCATTCGCCAAACCATTTGGTTTGAAAGTTATCTTATGCAAAGTCATGTCTCTATAAAACAAATTTGAAATCAAAGTAAAAAAAATTAAATCATTGTGCCAATTACTTATTAGGGGATCTCTGTTATTGAACACCTTAATCAACTAAAATCAATATTTCAATAATGTGGTCAAACTAGTAGAAGCACACACAATTTTGTCCAAGTGTCAGTTACCAAAGATAAAGCAAAAAAACACAAGAAACGAGATCCTCAAACAAAACATGATATTTACTTATGTTACATCCTAGCCTTAACATTAGGTTTTTTCCGCACTTTGACATCTGAAACACTAAAAGAGCATCTGCATTTCAAATTTCATTTCACTCTTATCTGAGTAAAATAAAACTATATAAATTTCTCAGAGGCACAAATCAAAGAAGCAATATTTACTTGATGAACAACCTTGTGTTTGGTTTGTCTTTCACTTTCAAATCCAAAATTTTTGGATTAGGCCTGCATGATGATGTTTTAAGTAGTATTATGTTAACCCATACTTTCTTCCATAGAGAGAAATGTAAGATTGGGTCAAAATATTTTCTTTTGTACCATATCTCACACAAACAGTTAGTGCCTTTTGATTTTCTTGGGCCTCATCACAGATTCAACATATCAAACTAGACATCCATTTATTAGATTCATCAATAGGTGCTACAAGTAGTTTACACAACAAAATCTATCACATGCCACTGTAATCACCTAAAAATAGGCCAATAGAACCTAAGGCTCTATTTGTCCTTATTCAGAATAAATTCCTAGTTCTATTATTTAAATTCTTGATTATTAACATAATTTGTTAAAATCAATAAAACTTCATAAATCAAGCATTGATAATCAATAATTAATTAAGAATTATATTAATTGCCTCTAGGCCTAATAAATTAAATCATTCCCATTAAATGCATGGCTAGAGTAATTAATTAAAATAAATTAATAAAAGACTCAAAAATGAATGTTTCCTCTCAAGGGGAAAACAAAGGCACATTCAACCAATGGAAATACATCACATGGATCAAGTTTGGAGGTATCTCAACCATTCATCATGGATGCATCTCAACCATTCAATTCTTGGAAGTTATATAAAAGAAGGATTTTCAAACCTCAAAATCTATAGTTGATTTAATTTACATCTACATGCTACATATTTCATTTCATAGCTAATTAAAGAACATTTCAATTTTATAGCCTAATAGTGAAGGAATTAATGGTTTTAGTTAATGAATCACGATTTTTAACTCATTTCAATTAGAATCTCTCATTCAAGCATTCCATTGTCATTCTTTAGACTCTAAGGCTGAGACAAATTTAGACTTTTCACATACTCTTTTTAGTTAGAGAGAAATAAGATGATTTTTCTTAGTTTAATGGCTTTCAATTTGATTTAAACTAACAAGATAATGTCTTATTGAAGTGTTGTGTTGCAGATTGATAGGTACCACAAAATGCACACATTTCAGATGCCCACCGTGGGGCCTAGCCCTAGATTTTTACATTTTTAACTGACTTTTTTCTATGTTTGAATCAATAGAGGATCGTATCTGATAAATTGAGTCACATACGGGAAATTGGATCGCACCCGAGGTTTCTTAGATTGCACCCGATATTTTTTGGATCACATCTAGTCAATTATCACATCTTATTTACTTTGTATCACATCTAGGATCCTTAATCACATGTAGGAAATAGGATCGCATCTGGTTGAAAATTGAATCGCATCTAGGGATTTTAGTAAAAAAATTGATTTTTCTGACATCTAATGGGTGATTGTTGTGATTTTTCTTGATTATGAAAACTTAACAGTGGTTTACAAGTCAAATTGTCCAAGACATCAGTAAGAAAGAGACTACTAATGATTGTTTGTAGGTTGCCTTGAAGAGAAATATCAACCAAACACAATGCTTGTAGTTTCTAGGAATTTTAATACAATTTGAAGTCAATTTGTAACCTAATCAGAGGATTATGCTATTTTCCCTTTGGGAAAATTAGAAACTCAAAAGTTAGATTGTAATTTGGGGTCAGATTGGGGTAAATAGATTTTAAGTTGCATGATGTGTTTGATAGGAGAAAATGGCATGAGATAGGAGATTATGCTCTTCTCCTTCATGGAGAATCAAAAATCCAGACCTCTAAGCTGCTAATCCTCTTTTATTTATTGCATTCCTAATTAAAGGTCCTACCGGTTGAGGTAAAAAGCTCTCTAAAATGAACCAAGTGAGGACAGATAAAATCCAACACTTTCACCTCACTATAACAAAGATTCTTCCTTGAGATGAAAATCTTGAAAGACATAGTTGATCTTGTCCATGGAACCTTGAGTTGATCTTTTCCATGGACATGCTTGGATTTTGTGTAGAGAGGAGCCACTTTGATCTTGCTTGCAAGACTACACAGATTTGAGTACTCATAGAGCTATAGGCCTAAATCTCACTTGCAGGACTATGGGAGTCAATTGTGAATGGATGCCCTCATTAAGAACCATAAGTTAGAAGCTACTCAAACTACCTCCAAAAGGTTGATAATGCTTGTGCAAGGAAAATAGTAATTGCCCCAAGAAGTTTATCATATCAAGCCCTCATTGCCATTACTAATTGGCTAAAATGGCCTCCAACATCCATTGCATGTTGTTGGACTGTCATATTGTAGGGAGTCTTTGATTGTGTTCCTAAGTCAATAAACAAGCATTTCCAATCTCTACCAAGTTTAGGGAAAAATAGGTGTGTTTTCTCTTTAAAATAGTTGTTTGATGTGTTTGAAATACAAATCCAAGATAAATCCCCTAAATGAACAAACTAAAAGCACTTTCAGACACCTAAAACTCCTTGGAATCAAACAGAGAAGACAAATTTTTGCAAACTTGACAGAATTTTCCCTCAGACAAAATAATAGAATGTCACATTTAGTATCATTTGTTGCATCCCGCATTCTAGATCACATTTGGTAATTTCAAGATCACATCTCGTATACCCTAGGTCACATTTGGATTGGGGATCACACCCCGTATTTCCTATGTTGCATCTAGGACCATTAACTGAAGATCACATTTAGAATGTCACATTTGGGACTGAGAGTATTTCTGCACATGTTACAAACTAATTTTTTAATTTCTAAGTACCCTTTTTAATCTTTTTTCAAATTATGTTGTCAAAACTAGTAATCCTACAAACCGGAGAGATTCAATTCTTGAGTGTGTCTTATCATCCTTATTTGGTCTATATCCTGCATTGGTCAAGTCATGGAGTCCCCTATCATGTCAGATTCAATCAAGTTCTCAACTCACTATCAAGGCACTCAAACCCTTTGACACTGGAGCTTTCAAACATCAAACAAATGCACTTACAGTTGGTTCCCAACTCACCATTAGGGCACTCTAACCCTTTGATGTTGGATCCTTAAACATTTTCAAATCCACAATTACAACCTTGGACTCACATTTGGACCTATTTTTAGACCCACTTACACATAAGGACACTCAAAATTTCTTAATCAAGTTTTCATGGTTAATACAAGACATAGTCTTATAAATTGGAAAGGAATCCATTCTCAAATGAAGTGTTGTTATTTACATTTGAACAAAGAGAAACCTCACAAATGAATCCCTTATTTGGAGCTACTCCTAGCACTATCCACACAATGACTCCTAACAATAAAAACATATCAAACCAAAATGAATTCCATTGGGAAGAGCAACATAATGAACACGATGACCAAGATGAACAAAATAACCAAGAATAAGAGTGAAATCGTGAAGCACACTATGACTCTGATGATAATGAAGACTCTATAGAACAAGAATACCAAAGGGATTTGAGAAGTAAAATATTTAAGAAGATCCTTGAAAGAACGTTGGATATTGAGAACAAAGAGAAATACTTCTTGGAACTTGCATCCCAAGGAATAAAATTACCTAAGGACTATGATGTGAATCAACTCTAACAAAAGGGGGATATTTGTCCTATATCTATTTTCACATGACATTTACTTGCCATGTAAGAAGAAATACAAGATCTAAAGAAAGAAAAGGACAAACCAATAAAATAATACTCGTTGGAGCACATTTGTCCTTTCCCTTTTCATGTGGGCTTAAAAATGATCTGAGGTTTCTTGGATCGCACCTGGTATTTTCTGGATCGCATCTAGTCAAGTATCGTATCTTATTTACTTTGTATTGCATTTGGTATCCTTAATCACATGTAGGAAATAGGATCGCATCTGGTTGAAAATTGAATTGCATCCGGGGAATTTAGTAGAAAATTTGATTTTTCTGACGTCTAATGGGTGATTGTTGTGATTTTTCTTGATTATGATGTATTAATAGTGGTTTGTGGTCGAATTGTCCAACATATTGGCAAGAAAGAGACTACTAATGATTTTTTGTAGGTTTCCTTGAAGATAAATATCAACCAAACATTATGCTTGTAGTTTCTAGGAATTTTAATACAATTTGAAGTCAATTTGTAACCTAATCAGAGGATTATGCTCTTTTCCCTTTGGAAAAATTAGAAACTCAAAAGTTAGATTACAATTTGGGGTCAAATTGGGGTAAATTGATTTTAACTTGCATGATGTGTTTGATAGGAGAAAATGGCATGAGATAGGAGATTATGCTCTTCTCCTTCATGGAGAATCAGAAATCCAAACCTCTAAACCGCTAATCCTCTTTTCTTTATTGAATTCCTAATTAGAGGCCCTACCAGTTGAGGTAAAAAGCACTCGGGAATGACCCAAGTGAGGACAGATAGGAGCCAACCCTTCCACCTCACTATAATAAAGATGCTTCCTTGAGATGAAAATCTCAAAAGACATAGTTGATCTTGTCCATGGAACCTTAAGGTGATCTTTTCCATGGATATGCTTGGATTTTGTGTAGAGAGGAGCCTCTTTGATATTACTTGTGAGACTACATAGATTTGAGTACTCATAGGGCTATAGGCCTAAATCTCACTTGCAGGACTATGGGAGTCAATTGTGAACGGATGCCCTCATTAAGAACCATATGTTAGAAGCTACTCGGACTACCTCTGAAAGGTTGATAATACTTGTGCAAGCAAAATAGTAATTACTCCAAGAAGTTCATCATATCGAGCCCTCATTGACATTACTACTCGGCTAATATGGCCTCCAACATCCATTGCATGTTGTTGGATTGTCATATTCTAAGGAGTCTTTGATTGTGTTCCTAAGTCAATGAACGAGCATTTCCAATCTCTACTAAGTTTAGGGAAAAATAGGTGTGTTTTCTCTTTAAAATAGTTGTTTGATGTGTTTGAAATACAAATCCAAGATAAATCCCCTAAATGACCAAACTACAAGCACTTTCAGACACCTAAAATTCCCTAGAATAGAACAAAGAAGACATTTTTTTGCAAACTTGACAGAATTTTCTCTCAAACAAAATAACAGAATGTTGCATTTAATATCCTATGTCGTACCTCGCATTCTGGATCGCATTTCATAATTTCAAGATCACATCTCGTATATCCTAGGTCACATTTGGATTAAGGATCGCACCCCATATTTCCTATGTCGCATCTGGGACCATTAACTGAGGATCACATTTAGAATGTCACATTTGAGACTGAGAGCACTTTTGCACATCTTACAAACTGATTTTTGAAATTTATGAGTACCCTTTTGAGTCTTTTTTCAAATTCTGTTGTTAGAACCAATAATCCTACAAACCTAAGAGAGTCAATTCTTGAGTGTGTCTTATCATCCTTATTTGGTCTATATCCTACATTGGTCAAGTTGTGGAGTCCCCTATAACATCAAATTCAATCAAGTTCCCAGCTCACTATCAGGGTACTCTAACCCTTTGACGTTGGAGCTTTCAAACATCAAACAAATCCACTTACACTTGGTTCCCAACTCACTATTAGGGAACTCTAACCCTTTGACATTGGATCCTTAAACATTTTCAAATCCACAAATGCAACCTTGGACTCACACTTGGACCTATTTTCAGACCCACTTACACATAAGGGCACTCAAAATTTCTTAATCAAGTTTTCATGGTTAATAGAAGACATAAGTCTTATAAATTTGAAAGAAATCTATTCTCAAACGAAGTGTCATTATTTACATTTGAACAAGGAGAAACCTCACAAATTAATCTCTTATTTGGAGCTACTCCTATCACTACCCACACAGTGACTCCTAACAATACAAACATGTCAAACCAAAATGAATTCTATTGATAAGAACGACATTACGAACACGATGACCAAGATGAACAAAATAACCAAGAAGAAGAATGAAATCATGAAGCACACTATGACTCTGATGATAATGAAGACTCTACAAAACAAGAATACCAAAGGGCTTTGAGAAGTAAAAGATTTAAGAAGATCCTTGAAAGAACATTGGATATTGAGAATAAAGAGAAATACTTCTTGGAACTTGCATCCCAAGGAATAAAATTGCCTAAGGACTATGATGTGAATCAACTCAAACAAAAAGAGGATTTTTGTCATATATCTATTTTCACGTGACAGTTACTTTCCATGCAAGCATACATACAAGATCTAAAGAAAGAAAAGGACAAACCAATAAAACAATACTTGTTCAAGCACATTTGTCCTTTCCCTTTGATAACAGCTTAAAAATGATCTGAGGTTTCTTGGATCGCACCTGGTATTTTCTGGATCGCATCTAGTTAGGTATCGCATCTTATTTACTTTGTATTGCATCTAGGATCCTTAGTCGCATGTAGGAAATAGGATCGCATCTGGTTGAAAATTGAATCGCATCTGGGGATTTTAGTAGAAAATTTGATTTTTCTAACGTCTAATGGGTGATTGTTGTGATTTTTCTTGATTATGACAGCTTAACAATGGTTTGCAGGTTGAATTTTCCAAGACATCAACAAGAAAGGGACTACTAATGATTGTTTTTAGGTTTCCTTGAAGAGAAATATCAACTAAACACTATGCTTGTAGTTTATAAGAATTTTAATACAATTTGAAGTCAATTTGTAACCTAATCAAAGGATTATGCTCTTTTCCCTTTGGGAAAATTAAAAACTCAAAAGTTAGATTACAATTTGGGGTCAAATTGGGGTAAATTGATTTTAAGTTTCATGATGTGTTTGATAGGAGAAAATGGCATGAGATGGGAGATTATGCTCTTCTCCTTCATGGAGAATCAGAAATCCAAACCTCTAAGCCACTAATCTTCTTTTCTTTATTGCATTCCTAATTAGAGGGCCTACTAGTTGAGGTAAAAATCTCTAGGGAATGACCGTAGTGATGATAGATAGAAGACAACCAAGATAAATAGTTATTTGATGTGTTTGAAATACAAATCCAAGATAAATCCCCTAAATGAACAAACTACAAGCACTTTCAGACACCTAAAACTCCCTGGAATCGAACAGAGAAGACAATTTTTTTCAAACTTGATAGCATTTTTCCTCAAACAAAATAACAGAATGTTGCATTTAGTATCTTGTGTCGCACCCTACATTCTAGATCGCATTTGGTAATTTCAGGATCACATCCCATATACCCTAGGTTGCATTTGGATTAGGGATCACACCCTGTATTTCCTATGTCACATATGGGACCATTAACTGAGGATCACATTTAGAATGTCGCATTTGGTACTGAGAGCATTTCAACACATGTTACAAACTAATTTTTGAATTTTTGAGTACCCTTTTGAGTCTTTTTTCAAATTTTGTTGTTAGAACTAGTAATCTTGTAAACCTGAGAGAGTCAATTCCTGAGTGTGTCTTATCAGCCTTATTTGGTCTATATCCTGCATTGGTCAAGTCGTGGAGTCCCCTACCACATCAGATTCAATCAAGTTCCCAACTCACTATCAGAGCACTCTAACCCTTCGACGCTAGAGATTTCAAACATCAAACAAATCCACTTACACTTGGTTCCCAACTCACTATCAAGGCACTCTAACCCTTTGACATTGGATCCTTAAACATTTTCAAATCCACAATTGCAACCTTGGACTCACACTTGGACCTATTTTCAGACCCACTTACACATAAGGACACTCAAAATTTCTTAATCAAGTTTTCATGGTTAATACAAGACATAAGTCTTATAAATTGGAAAGGAATCCATTCTCAAACAAAATGCCATTATTTACATTTGAACTAGGAGAAACCTCATGAATTAATCCCTTATTTAGAGCTACTCCTAGCACTACCCACACAGTGAGTCCTAACAATACAAACATATCAAACAAAAATGAATTCCATTGGGAAGAGTGACATAACGAACATGATGACCAAGATGAACAAAATAACCAAGAAGAAGAACGAAATCATGAAGCACACTATGACTCTGATGATGATGAAGTCTCTATAGAACAAGAATACCAAAGGGCTTTGAGAATTAAAAGATTTAAGAAGATCCTTGAAAGAATGTTGGATATTGAGAACAAAGAGAAATATTTCTTAGAACTTGCATCCCAAGGAATAAAATTACCTAAGGACTATGATGTGAATCAAATCAAACAAAAAAGAGGATATTTGTCCTATATCTATTTTCACACTACAGTTACTTGCCATGCAAGTAGAAATACAAGATCTAAAGAAAGAAAAGGACAAACCAATAAAATAATACTCGTTAGAGAACATTTTTCCTTTCCCTTTTGATAAGGGCTTAAATATGATACCATTCCCTTAGCATGTTACAATTCCAAAGTATGACAAGTACATTGGTAATTCTGACCCTCAAGACCATGTGAGGGAATTTTCCACATCAAGTATGGAGTTCATGCATGAACAAACTTATCTAATGAGTTTATTTCCATGAATCTTAGGTGGACAAGCAATGGACTGGTTCTCAAAACTACCCACAGGTATCAAAACATTCAAAGAACTAGTGGAAAAATTTATCCAACAATACTCATACAATATCCAGCACACAATGACCATGTTGGATTTATGCAATACAAAACAAAAAAGTGGAGAATCATTCTTGACCTTTCTACAACGATGGAGGAAGATATTTTCATGATACACTCAACAAATACCTAAAAAATGAGAATATGGACATCTTTATCAATAACTTGGTACCTAAAATGAATTTTCCTATACATCTACAAGGTCCACCAAGCTTTGATAAAATGATAGATAGTACTTTCAAGATTGAAGAAGATTTAATCAAAAAGGGGAAATCACTATCAATAAAGAGAACAAAGACAAGTACTATCCCAATAAAGATAAGTACAAGTATGGAAACAAGAACAAGAATGTGGTTAATGATGGAGTTGTGGATACTCCTAATAGGAAACCAAAACCAGAAGTATTCAATCTTACGACAAGTCTCCAAGCAAACAAGAGCTTGAATATGAGAGTGACGCCAATGACTAATAAGACTTTTAACAAACCTAATACTCAAAATGAGCCATGGTTATCAAGACCAAAGAGGAGATTTACACCTTTGGGAGACACACTAGAAGTTGTCTTGAAGTCACTCTTGGATAACAAAATTATCACAATTCCTTATTCCAAACCTTGGGAACTAGAAGTAAAACCAAGGTGGTGGAATGATAATGACTACTGCAATTTTCATTGCAATAAAGGACACAAAACTAATAACTATATGAAATTGAGACATGTCATTCAAGACTTAATTGAAGAGGGAAAGGTTAAAGTGGATGGTCATCACACCAATAATGATCATAAAGCATTCTAGACTCCACTACCTAACTATGAGAATGTTGAATCCTCTAAGAGTAACAAAATCAATTACACATATACTGACAATGACAATGTGATTCATATGGTGGAACCATGAAAATATTTCATCCATGTGATTACTCTTAAAGGAGTGCAAAATAAAATTGAATCCACTAATTTTGTGACGAGGAACCAAGCTAATATCACTCTCAAAGGGGCTTCAACATCAAACCCACCAGTTACAACAACAGGTCCTAAACAACTGGCAATACCTCTGAAGTTCAATCTAGTAGACTAGTTGCAGCGTACGCCAACCCAAATCTCTATTTTGGAGCTATTAAAAATATCTCCAAGTCATAAATAGATCCTTGATCAATCCTTTCTCAATACCAATGTGCCTAAAGACTTAGATGTGGATAGATTCCGGACTATGGTTGGTCACCTAAATTCCCCACATTACTTGTCTTTTTCTAAGGAAGATGATAAGTCATTAAACCAACCACATAATAAACCTTTGCATCTAGAGGTCCTCGTTCATAAACATTGTGTCAAGCATGTCTTGATAGATGAAGGTGCTAGTTTGAACATATGTACCTGTGTATGATTGAATGTGACCTCAAATTCAACACACACACAACATGATCATTACTCACATGATCAGATTACAGAAAAGAATATGAGTTATTCAATCCGAAATCTGTAGTGAAGCGATCTGTTGCCTCCTATGTAGACGGGGTGTTTTCAAGATTGCTCTCAGATCGAAAGCCAACAACCATAAGACCGAACTACAATGGAGGATTTTAAAAGAAAAGCATAGGCATGAAATAAAAAATGCAAGCAATCTAGCATGAATGCATGTAATCTAAAATGAAAATGCAAGTAATCTAATATGGATGCATGTAATCTAAAATGAAAATGCAAGTAATCTAATATGGATGCATGTAATCTAAAATGAAAATTCAAGTTCTTTTTAGAGTTTTCAAAGGAAAATGTGACTAAATCTAAGAACAAGTAAGTAAACTAAGAAGATGAAAAATGCAATATTATACTAAATGAACTAACTAAAATGATAACAATCAAAAGCTATGAATCTCAAAGAATGTAGTAGAATTTTACTATAATCTCTATGCTCTCAAAAATTCCATCCTTTGAAATGGAAAGGCAAGCTCTTAAATGGAAAAAGAGGGGGAATCTTGCATGTAACTCCTTTTGCCACATGTCCTAAGTGACTTCATTTTCCATTAAGGCTCTTCACTTTTTGGACAAATAGGCATGGAATTATTTAATTAAAAAGTGGAATTTATGCCACATATGGGGTTGTGACTAATTTGAATAATTTGAATAATTAAATTTAAATAGAGAGATGTCCACTCAAATAATTAAATGATATTAATTCCTTTTTGATGTGTATTAGCTAAAGGGGTAGATTTAATTTAATTTAAAGCACTTAGGACTTTAGAATTAAATTAATTTATCATAGGGATAATTTAGCTAATATAAGTCAAAGACTTTTAGGAATTAATTTAGCATTTGATTATTGCAATTTAGGGTCTTTGCAACTGACATCAAGTCAAATAGAGTCAAGTAGGAGAGAGAAAATTGCCTAGCGAGATAGGACTTTGATGACATAGAATTGAAGAAATACACCAAAATTGATGAAATTAAATAGGTGCCAATTTTGGGGTATTACAGTACCTACAATTTGGTGAGACAAATGGGATTTTCTAAACATGCAATTGATCCAAGAAGAGATAACAATCAAAGCTTATAAAAAAGAAGAGAGATCCTCCAAAGGAATCGTTGTCTTACCCATTAGAGTGGGACTAGTGGAGAGAGATGTGATATGCCAAGTCCTTGACTTGCCACTTGCTTACAACATTCTTCTTGGAAGGGCATGGATTCATTCAATGCAATTTGTGCCTTCTACTTACCACCAATGCATAAAATTTCCTCACAATGGAATAGAGATGACTATTCTGGCTGACACAACATATCCTTGTAATAGCCTCAAACAGATAGATAGAATGGTCCCACACAACAAGGAAGGTTCTAACAAAGTAGAAACCTCCAAAGAAATGGTCCTGCAAAGCTTTGTCAAGAAAGTCAACATTCAAGAAATGGGAATGGGCGAGTACAAGATAGATTCTTCAATATCCCTGACAGATCTCCCAATATCTCCTAGATCTCAATGATGAACTTCATCTACATTTACACCCTCAAGAGGTAATACTTTAACAATCCATGAAGGAATAGGGATGGTGAAAGAAAAGGTGTCCCTTGAAGAAGAAAATGAAGAGAAATTTATCTTGCAATGGCTATACAAAGAGAATGAACAAGATGGAAATATCAACAATGTAGAGATAGCCATTGACAAATATGGAAAAAGTCTATGATATCATTAATAAAATGGGTTAAAAATGAAAGGGACCATTGGGACAAAACAAATAAGGACTCATGGAACTGATACATATGGATTTCAGAAACCCTAGAGACAAAACTGGAGTAGGCTTCAAGGAAACAACACTCATCCCGTAGCAGAAGATAGCCCAATTTTTGACAGGCCAGGAGACTCAAATAAAGAAGAAGAAGTGGAAGGACAACCTATCTCTTATGAAAGGTTACTACTCTTACAAGGAGATCCACTATTGGAACTTGGCACTAATCTTGAACTTGAACAAGGATCAGAGGAAGTACAAGTAGAAGAACCTAAGGAGAGCTAAAGCAAGGCCATCCTATTCTTGATATGCCTCACTTTGATGAAGAAGAAAACATGAAATCTTCACAAACACCTTTGCAGGAGGGAGAGAATAATGTTGATGAGGAAACTGAAGTACCAGTGACTATTGCCCACTTCTTGGGGGTTTCAAATGGTAGTGAGGTATACTCACATGAATATGAATGTGATATACTTTCTAATGCTTTGATGGATATAGAGGTAGATTTGGTACATAAATATGCTCCTAGGGTCCTAATTGAAGAAGGAGAGACTTCTAATGCTAGGTCGCTAGAGTTAGACTTACATAGTATTAACATGAACTCTAATAATAACGATAATGACTCTAATAATCTAAACATATATTTAGAAGAAAATTTGATAGAAAACATCTTATAATTTAATGACATTGATAATTATGTAGTGTTGTCTCTTGAACCCAATGAATCTTTGTCCTTAATACATCTTGAGCTGATAGACTGGAATGAGCCTACATCCACAAGTTTGTTATCTTTTGACAATGACTATACCCTAGCATATTATTTAAACACTTGTGAACCTTTCCCTTCTTCCACCAGTGTAAGGAGTGAAAGCATGACTGAGGAGGATATCAAGTTTCTCAGTCTAAAAATGAAAAATAAAAAGAACAAGAAATTTGATGGTGAAAACCATGTAGTGGCAGTGTGAGATTTGAAAAGAGAAAAAGAAAAAGACATATCTGATGGTGAAAACCTCCTGGAGGCACCAAAGGATGAGATCCTTGATATCCTCCCAGATCACTTTCAAGAAATATCTTCAATACTAATTGAACCAACACAACCTATCAATATGGGAACAACAAAAGCTTTGCAACTAGTTCACATTGCTCAGTCATTGACAAAAGAAGAAAAACTCCAATTCACCAGTTTCTTTAAAGAAATGAAGATCAATTTTTCCTGGTTTTATTTAGATATGTCTAGACTAGATATAGATTTGATAATGCACCATTTTTCTATTTCTCCCGATGTGAAACCTATTAAGAAAAAACTAAGAAAAATGAATCCACATGTTGCATTGCTAGTTAAAGAAGAACTGGAAAAATTATTGAAGGTTGGATTCATAAGAGCCATTAACTATGTAGAATGGATATCAAACATAGTTCATGTTTCCAAGGTAGATAAATCCATAAGAGTTTGCACGGACTTCACAGATTTAAGCAAGGCTTGTCCAAAGGATGACTTTCGCTTCCCAATATAGACATGATTGTAGATCTTATGACAGGCTATGAGATGTATTCATTGATGGATGGATTTTTAGGATATAACCAAATTAAGATTTCTCCTGAAGATCAAGAAAAGATAGCATTCACATGCATGTGGGGAACATATTGTTGGAATGTAATGTCATTTGGTCTCAAAAATGTAGGTGCAACCTATCAAAGAGCAATGTCTACAATATTCCATTACATGATGCATAGAAACATGGAAGACTATGTGGTGATACATTATCAAAATCAAAGATAAGAACAACACATATAGAAGATCTAAGAAAAATCTTTGATAGAATGGAACAGTTTCAACTAAGGCTTAACCCCAAGAAGTGTGCATTCGGGGTATCGTCGGGAAAGTTACTAGGATTCATAGTCTTGGCAAAAGGAATCGAAGTTGATCCAACAAAAGTGAAAGTAGTTCTTGAAATGCAACCACCTAGGAACATTAGTCAAATGAGGATGCTTCAAGGAAATTTTCAATCTATAAGGAGGTTTATATCCCAATTAGCAGATAAGGCTCATCCTTTCACAAAGCTAATGTGCAAAGGAACTACATTCATATGGGATGAGCAATGTGAAACAAATTTTGCACAAGTCAAGGAATATTTGATGAATCCTCCAATCCTAATAGCTCCAATATATGGGAAACCATTTTGTTATACATATTAGTGATAGATACATCACTAGGAGTATTGCTAGCACAAGAAGATGAAGCTAAAAAGGAGAGAGTTATATATTACATCAGCATGACTTTGGTTACCTATGAGTTATACTATTACAGAGTAGTATTTGCATCTCAAAAGCTCAGACACTACATGTTGTCATATAAGGTGAATCTAGTCACTAAGATAGATCCACTTAAGTATCTGTTAAGTAAAGAAACACTAATAGGAAGACTAGAAAAATGGGTCTTGGTACTAAGTGAATTTGACATTGAGTATGTTGACAAAAAAGCCATTAAAGGACAAGTGATAGCTGATCAACTTGCTGAAACACCATTCACAGATAACATGTCGTTGCATATAAAATTACCTAATGAAGTAATCATGCACTTAATAGAACACTCATGGAAGATGTATTTTGATGGCTCCTTCACACAGCAAGGATCGGGAGCTAGATGTTTATTCATTACCCCACAAGGATACAAAATTTGAAAGGCATATAAAATGATATTTCCATGCACGAACAATATAGTAGAGTATGAAGCTATGGTGAATGGATTGAAGCTTGCAATAGAATGGAAGATCATTGAATTACACATCTATGGAGATTCACAACTTATTATCAATCAAGTCAATGGTGACTATCAAACAAAGGATGATAAGCTAATGCCTTATAAAATAATGGTGGATGACTTAAAGAAATATTTTGTCTTCATCACATTTGAATAGATTCCAAGATCAAAAAATAGAGTAGTAGATGTGATGGCTACCTTAGAATCCATGTTACAACTTGAAGAACATCAATTTTTCTATGAATTCCTATTGGAAGAACTTCCCTTTCCAACCTATGACTCACCTAAATCCCAAATTATTTGTGCCATTGAAACCCAAGTTTTATCTAGATATGCCCATATCTATTCTTATCTAAAAGACAAAGCATTCCCTAAAAACTATTCATGAAATGAAAAGATATGTCTCATAAGAGAAGCATCATCTTATACAATAATTGCTAATGACTTGTATAGATGTGATCTAGATAATACGCTACTTAGATGTTTAGAAAATAAAGAATCAAATCATGCATTAAAGGAAGCTCATGAAGGTGTGTGTGGGTCTCACTCAAATGGATTTTCATTAGCCAAGAAAATTTTGAGAGTGGGATACTACTGGCCTACAATGGAGAAAGATGCAATTCAATATTCTAAAACATGCAAGAAATGCCAATTTCATGGCAACCTAATACACGCTCCAGCTAGGGAGCTAATTCATTTCATAACACATTGGCCATTTCAACAATGGGCTTTTGATTTAGTCAAATAGATTTACCCAAACTCATCCAATGGACATAAATATATCATTACTACAACTGAGTACTTTACAAAATGAGTGGAAGCTATATCACTATCCAATGCAACAGGAAAACAAATCTCAATATTCATCTTGAACTACATCATCTATTGATATGGAATACCCTTGCCGATTGTGACTAACAATGGGGGTCAATTCAAAAACAAATACATGGATGACTTGTGTCTTCAATTAAAAATCACTCAGCACTGTTCCTCGATCTATTACCCTCAAGGTAACAGATAGGTTGAAGCATCAAATAAAACTATCTTGAAAATACTGCATAGAACAGTAAGAAAATTAGGAAGAGACTTGCATTTGTAGATAAATCTGGCATTGTGGGCATATCGCACTAGTATCAGAGCACCAACTAGCGCAACTCCTTTTTCACTATTCTATGGATCTGAGGTGGTACTACCAGTTGAAGTAGAGATTCCATCACTGAGGTTATCATTGAAAAATCTAGTCACTAATGAGGACTACATAATCTCTAGACTACAAGAACTAGAATTGCTAAATGAGAGAAGACAATAGGCGTTTGATCATCTCAAATTCTATCAAAAGAGGATGTCAAGAGGATACAACAAGAAATTAAAGCCAAGAACTTTTCAAGTATGAGATCTAGTCCTAAGAGAAAACCCAAAAAATTAGCAAAATCAAGAGCAAAAGGCAAAGTTTGAACCCAACTAGTTGGGTTCCTATTTTATCTCGACATCATTTGGATCAGGAGCCTATCAATTGGCTACACCTAAGGGAGATTTTCTACTAGATCCAATCAACACTCTACACCTGAAAAGGTTCTATGCCTAACATTCTTGAGATAGCACATGTACAGTGAAAAGGGTTCTTGAAAAAAGTACAAAAAGTTCTTGAAGAAAAGCAAAAACAGAAAATATTGATCCTGAAAAAATCAAAAATAATGGAAAAAGTCCTGAAAAAATGACCATCATGGTGAAAACCTAGTAAACAGGCACCTTGGTGAGTCCAAAAAAAATAGAAAAAGAAAAGGTACAAAAAAAATTGAAAAAGAGAAAAAGTGTCTTGGTGAAAACCTAGTAAACAAGTGCCATGATAGCAAAAATAGAAAAAGTTTGGCCAAGTGGTGAAAACTTAGTAAACAAGTGCTACTTTTAATCAACACTCTATCTATCAAGACAATGCTTGAATTCTTGGCCAATGTAAAGTTCATCTTGTATAGATCTTTTAGTTGCTTTCGTGACAAACCAAATCTTAAAATGCACTATCAGAAAACCATATTTTCCTAAGGATGGAATCTATCTATATCCAAGTCCTAGGTAAACCATTTTCCTAGGGGGAAATGATCAAATTCATGCATGTCTCAAAGTCACTATTAGGACTTTCTTCTAGGGTGTCGTTTATCCCTAGTTTTTAATAGACGTTAAACTATGAAAATAAAGGTATTTCTTAATGCCACCAACAATAGTATTTCTTAATACTTGGACCTAAAAAGTGTTCCTAAACACTACGCCATGATGATAAGGGTTTTTCTAAACACTAAACAGGTGAGACATTTATTGATTAAATAAAATTCTATGATTGATAATTTTGATATGTATTTACAAATTAAATAAATGTGTTCCTAAACACTACAAATGTCTATTCTTGAAGAAAATACACTAGTCTTAATTAGGGAAACTAAATGAAAGAATAATGAATTTTTCTTTATGACTTATTATCAATTTGTGATTGTTATGTTCCTTGATTAACTCGATGGTGTCTAAAAATGGACTAGAGAAGCAAGGACTGGGGGCATAACATTTTATTTGTCTTCTATGTGTGGTAATAAATATGATGATCTAAGGTGATTATATGGAATGGGTGTCTATGATAAGTGCCTCCATCATGATTGAAATGCTACGTATAACTCAACATGTTTCCTATGAAAGCTTTAGTGAGGTTGGATTTATTTCCTTGCCTATTTTTAAACTAAAATAAAACAACTTCCTAGTAAGGTGCATAATAAAATGAGAAAATACCCAAGGATATGAATAAAAAATAAAAGGTCATTGTGGGCATACATTTTGGCACAAGAACAAAAAAGGTTTATGTCAATAGGAAGTAACTGATGGAACATTCTAGCCTATATGCTTTAATGTTTAGGTTAACTTTTGACATTACGAATAAAAGGGAAGTATTCATATTTTTATGATTACAAAATCTATCAGTAAAAATTGTACCAACCTATGAGGTCCCAAAAAAAAATGCCCTATGATGATAATAGACTCACTTTGAATAAAAAGTGATTGTCCTAAGTGTCTTAGTCTAGGTGCATTTCATTGTTACTTGCATTTAGATTCATTTTTAGTTGCATTTTCATATTAATTTGCATTAGATTCATTTATATGCATTTCATGTTTTAGTTGCATTGAAGTTCATTTTAAATTGCATTCATTTTAAGTTTCATCAGCATGATGGTGTAAATGAAATTAATTAACATCAATATAAATGAAAATCCTAAAAATATAAATATTTTCCAAGTTTGACCAAGTACATCATATTATAATCATAAAACTAAAATGAAATGACTAAGTATTTATCACTGATATCCATTCACCTGCATAACCATGTTAGTACCATAAATACACCTGCATAATGCATCCATAATCATTCATGCATAAATATATAAAGAGATGTCCATACATCACATCGCATTACATCTCATACATACATGTGCATGCATAAAGTAAAAGGAGAACATTATCATAAAGGATCACATAAGTCTACATTCATACATCCATAAAGCATAAAAATACAAAAACATATGTATATATCAGTGACATGATACATATAACATCAATTTATCATCCATCTAATCTAATCACATGACCAAGTATCCACATGACAAAGATGATATCAATATCCAAAGCATGAGAAACATATCAAAGACCATAACACATGTGCAGAAATTAGATAGCATCATATACAAGAAACAAAAATCAAATGGCATCAACATAATAGCAGTGAATTAGAAGAGTATCAAAGTATCAGAGTATTAGTGAATCAAAGTATCAATATAAAAGAGTCCAAAAATATGTCACAATGTACATCAATAAAAAAATGGTACAAGATACATCAATGAGGTACTAATGTTTGTGATACAAAATATGGAGTATACAAAATATCATCTTTGGCTCCTGCCCTCATCCTCTCAAGGAGGGTTGGGAGGAGGAACATCTGCTATGTCAAGAATAGGTGGAGGCATGGCACCCTTAGAATGTTGTGCAATAGTGGAATATAGAGGGGCTCTCTGCGCAGCAGGTACAACAACACAATATAAAGCAAAGTAATATGTTGCCCTTTGTCCCTAGTGGGTGGTCATATGAGAAAATCTATCTCTCTCTACTCTCAAAACTAATAACTGTTGATCCTTGTCAACCCTGATATCAGCCAGTTGTGTATCTCATTCTGCCAAATGAGCTCTCAAAATGGCAACCTCAAGGCGCAAGGATGTTGATCTCACTCACACTACGATAATGGATCACCATCTAAACCACCTACAGGAGGACCCCTAGGAGGTTGTTGTCCACGTCCTCCACCACTATTGTCCCAAGGTGCTCTCTAGTGCACATGTTGATCACAATGTAGTAATGAACCTATATCATGTTGAGGAGGATGCACTTTGAGTCTCCTTTGTCGACTCTATTGGTCTCCACCCCCACTAGGTGCTTGTCGTCTCTCTCCTCCTCCATCACCACCTCCTCCTCCACCACCACCTCCATCTCCTCCTCAGGCACTATCTCCATCTCTACCTCTCCCCCTGCCTTTGTCTCTACCTCTCCCAGCATGACCTCAACCAACACCATCATTAGCAAGATGATAATCTAAGGAATCTTCAAGGCAAGGAGAAATTTCATCAGGTGAAGTAAAGAATGGGAATAGATGTTGTGAATAATGGTCATGTAAGCCATCAGTGATCCCACTATTAGATACCTCAAGCAAGTAATCCTAGGCTCCTAGAACCATCTACGAGATCTCATGAAGTGCAATCTCATAAATCAATCAAGAACTCCACTGTGCCTCCTCATCTTGGATCTGAGCATAAATCGTTGTCTCCTATGACATCCCCTGGATGTGTCCGTACTACCACATGACTTGAGTAACAATGAATCTCTCCACTATATAGTGAGTTCACCCAATTAGATATTGAGACTGGAAGAAGTAAGGCATCTGATGCACGTCAGACCTCCATATGACATTTGTGATATCATTGAGAACACGGTGCCAATAGTCCAGTTTTCCCAGGTGGGATTGTTGGAGCATACCAGAATACATGTAAATATATGGGAGCTCAGGGTCCCTCTACCTCTTAACAATGGTTCGTGTAACTAGGATGTGCTCCCAGGCCCAGATCTGTAGAACTAAAATCCTGACTATCATAGTATGAGAGTGCTAGTACATAATCTCATGGAGATCTTGGTATAGATGGGCCAAAATGCAACTGCCCCAAGAAAATCACTGAGGTAATTAGATCATCTCATCAATAACTCATGACCAACCACACATGAATCCATGTTGGCCATGATTAGGCATCATCAGACCACCAATCAAACCTATAAGACATACTAGCAATAACTCATAATGAGCTACCATGTGGTCCTAGGATAGATATCAACAAGCGATAGTGTCATCATGAAACAACCATCATCCATCTACCATCACAATAGGAGCTCCAACCTCATACTCAACTTGCACTCCCATTAGTGGAATACATAGAATATGCAAGACATCCTCTGGTGTCATAGTCATCTCATCGATGGGAAGGTGGAAGGTGTTGTGCTCAGAGTGCCATCTCTCGGCAAGAGTAGACAACAACCCTCAATTTACCTGAATGGTAGGCAAATCACCTAAACTCCATAAACCGCACTGTGTAATCACTTGTTTCTTAGCATGAATGAGATGCTTATGAAGCTCTAGGACCTAAGTTGGTCTGGGAGATCAGAAGGAAATGACACTAAACTGGGACTACACACAAGAAAAAAGGGGGCACTGTGTCAACATCAGACATGAAAAATTGAAGTAAAATGGCCTAAATAGACTAAGCAGACAAGTTAAGTTGACCAAAATTGCAAAGAAAACCAAATGCAGTCTTGGATCTCAGATGTGATTCAGGATACATGGGATGCGACGTCCTAACCAAATACGACACTTTGCATATGGTATGTGACTTAGGATATGCAAGATGCGATCCTGAAATCGGATGCGGCCCTATTATAACCAGATGTGATAATCTAGTAAATTGACTTCAAAAAGACACAAAAATCACTACATGCGACCCAACAGGGTGTGAAGTGGGAAATGCGAGATGCGATCCAAAATTTGGAGAAAATTTGGATGCGACGCGGGATTGACCGAGTGTGATCCTTCTTGCAGGATGCGATCCTAGATGCTCTAAAATGCATGAAAAATGGTAAAAACTAAATTTCAAAATTTGAATGGAGGCGCTATCAACTACTCACTGGTGCCACATAATGCATCGATCAGTCATGTCATCAAGCAAGCTCAAATCGATGTCGCTTAGCAGGGAACACCATTTCCCCAACCAGAGCTCAGAAATTACTAAGGGTAAAAGTGAAAATGAATAGTAAAATGACCCTTCTGGACCTATTTAAGCCTCTCAAGGACCCCGGTGACCTAGGGCACATTCATGACGGGATGTCACAAAAGCTCCATATCAGGAGCAAAATCAGAATGGGTGATCAATATCACTTAAATGCAGTAAAAATGAAGTTACAGAGAAAATTATATCTTCAAAAGGAAAAGTCAACTTTGGTCAAATTGTAGTCAAACATGGGAAAAATGAGCAGAACTGACAACACATACATGCCAATTACAGTCAATGATGTTTATCAGTCGATGAGAAGTCAATGAAAGTCAAAATTTGGTCAAATGCAAGTTACCAAAGCTGGATAGAGCATAAATAATGCATAAAAAGCTTATCATAAGCTATCTAAAGGGCATTTTTCACTCATGCATCAAGTTTACAACCAAGGATATTGGTCAAACATCAGTCAAACTTGGTCAACCCTCATATTTTCTCTATCAACTGGGTCAAACAATGTTTCTTTAACGCTAAAATCAATTCTAATCAAATTTTGACACATTCTAAATGATTTCTACTTGATCCAAATCCATTTTAATAAGTCACATATCTCTTCAATGCTTGAAAATAGTGATTTTATCAAAATTCTATTTTGATTTCAGTCCTGAGGAGGCAAAATCATACCAGAATTTAAAAATTCCAATCAAATCTTCAAACACCAGGGGCATGACAGTTATCGTCAATCAAGTTGATGTTGTTAATCTTTCTGACATTGATCAATTTCATCACTTCAAATCAAATTAGTTATCTGTCATCATATTCAATTGCTGCAAATCAAATCTAACTAGATATCTCTATCTAAATCTTTTATCAATTTTCATTCAATCAAGCTCAAAATCGGTATGGTCAATTCTTGTTCAATCAGGTTCATAATTGATATTTTGAATCATGTGGGATTTCATTCGATCAAGCTCAGAATTCTCAAAATTTAGAGTAGTTTTCTAAAGTGCTCTCTAAATCTTTCAGAGTGGTCCTCACTGCTCTCTAAATCACTTGAGTTTAGAGTGTTTCTTGTTGCTCTCTAAAATCTCCTTGAATCTATCAGTTCTACTGAATCATACGCTAAAGCAAATTTCTTTGAATCCATGTGTTGTTCACAAAGAAATTCAAAGAGGGGCAAATGTTATCACCTAAAAATGGGCCAATAGAACCTAAGGCCCTATTTTCCCTAATTCAGAATAAATTATTAATTATGTTAATTAAATTCTTCATTATTAACATAATTCAATAAATTCGATAAAATCAATAAAAATTCATAAATCAAGCATTGATAATCAATAATTAATCAAGAATTTACATTAATTGCCTCTAGGCCTAATAAATTAAATCATTCCCATTAAACGCATGGCTAGAGTAATTAATTAAAACAAATTAATAAAATACTCAAAAATGAATGTTTCCTCTCAAGGGGACAACAAAGACACATTCAACCAATGGAAAGACATCACATGGATCATTCACATGGATCAAGTTTGGAGGCATCTCAACCATTCATCATGGATGCATCTCAATCGTTCAATTCTTGGAAGTTCTATAAAATAAGGATTTTCAAACCTCAAAATATATAGTTAATTGAATTTACATCTACATGTTGCATATTTCATTTCATAGCTAATTAAAGAACATTTCAATTTCATAGCCTAATAGTGAAGGAATTAATGGCTTTAGTTAATGAATCATGGTTTTTAGCTCATTTTAATTAGAATCTCTCATTTTAGAATTGTATTGTCACTGTTTAGAGTCTAAGGCTCAAAGAAATTTAGACTTTTCACATACTCTTGTTAGTTAGAGAGCAATAAGACAATTTTTCTTAGTTTAATGGATTTCAATTTGATTTAAACTAACAAGCTAATGTCTTATTGAAGTGTTGTGTTGCAGATTGACAGATACCACAAAACACATACACAACCACTACAAATGTGAATTAAAATAACAAACCATAGCTTAAATGTCAAAGTATGACAATAAGTTTATTTGCACAAAAAACTAATTAAACCATAATTATAATCATGTTACCTATACATTTTCAACAAGCATGGAATCCCCTATTTTACAAGTAGTCTATGGATTTGCTAATAACTTCAAGAAAGTTGTTAGGTAAAACACTCTTGGATTCTTCAAAGACATAACGCAAAGACCTTCCATTCTCAAGAATTATAAAATCACTAGCATGCCTTACCGTACTGCCAGCATGAACTTTAAACTAGCAAATACTGACAACCTTTAATGCAGGAAACATATTGAATGAGTGACAAACACCACCACATAATAAAAGTAGTTCATAAAAGATATATACATATCCTAGAAACCATCAGAGTTTTATGTTCACCTTTTTTACTTTGCATGTGTTGCAATTGCACAGTGAAGGATGTTAATCTTGAGAAGGGATGCGCATTCAAAATGGACTATTGAAAACTTCAATAACCCATCCATGATATCAAATAAATATGAAATAGTCCTAATGCAACCAAAGATCTAAAAGAGGTCTTGACATTTTTTTCTCTTTAAATTGACTAAGTAAAGTTAGAATTAAAGATGAAGTTCCTTACGCTGATAAGAGAGTTCAGTCATTTCATAATACAAGGAAAGATAAAGTTTACCTTGTTGGACTACAACTGATTTGGAATTTCATTGAAGAATCTGTGATTACAAGATCACTGAGGAGTTGTTGATTAGATATGTAATATGATTAAATTAGTATTATGTTGTCATTGATGTCAACTAGTTTGACAACACTTATCTTGTAAGTTACTATACCGAGACATCTGAAGAAAGGTGAAAGAGATGAAGGATAGAGAAATCTACATAAGGAAAGATGTACATGACAGATGAGGATAAGGAACACATTGAGTAACTTTTTGATGAGTCTATGACTTGATGATATTGACTTTATTATGTTGCATTCATCTATGATGAAGTATAGAGCTAAAAGACACAAAGTAGTGTTGTCGGTAAATGAAGCATTTCTAGTATACACCAACGGAGTGTAGTGTATACCGACCGTAGTATTAACTGAGCAGTGTTCACCAATGCATTTTCTTTGTTAACCAAGTAGAATAGAATGAATCAAATGATTAGTTTAGCCGATAAGATTGATGACCTGGCAAGAATATAACATTGAGGTAACAGATAATGTTTGTTACAAAGATCAATGGCTGATGAAATTTAGGAAAGATCTAACGGAGAAGATTGAAATGTGTTATTGACACAAGTACTGAGAAAGTTTGAAGTGGCAAAATCTATGAATGTGGTTAAATGGAAAAATCTGATGGTGGAGAAGAAAATGATTTACTCGTCTATATAAGAGAACAGATTTTCTTTATGAAAGAGGCCAGAAGAAGAAGAAGCTACAGGAATATCATGTGAACAAGATTTCATGCATTCTAATCATACTAGTTAGTAAGAACCAAGCTACAAAATAGTTACCAAGCTACAAAGAGCAATTACGGATGGATAGTAAGTTGATATAGTATTGAAACTGAAGTGAAATATTGGTCAGAAGGATTTGTATGGACTGAATATTGATCTGTAATCTGCAATTGAATTTGTATTAAGTCAGATCATTTACTATTACACATTTAACCATTGTATACAATTTAAATCTCTTAACCGAGTGGACTCTGAAAGTCTTATGATGTATCATTCATAGAATGAACATTGTTATCCTATCAACCCCATAGTGAATGCTGGTTGGATGATAACTTCTAGTCTAAAATCCTCTAACAAGGTCACACCTGACAGTGTGTTTGTAACCTCTAACAGGGTTGGGTCTTAACCGACCTCACTTCAGAAGAGTGAACAATTTTGGGTTGCCGGTCCCAGGTGGTTTTTCCCTTTACAGGGTTTCCACGTTAAATCTCTTGTGTTATGTGTTGATTGTGATATTTGTTTGTTATCATACTCTGCATGTTACATGTTAGATTTGATCAGTAAAACTGTTACAATATTAGACTGGTAATCGGTAAATGCATAGATAGTGAGAGTTATTATTGTTTACCGATGAGCAAAAATTAGAGAAGTTGTTTTGAATTATACATTTTGAATTGGGACACTGGATAACTGATTCACCCCCCTCTCAGTTATTCTAACAATTGGTATCAGAGCATTGGTTGCTTGGAATAGAGTTTTAAGGACTTAAGCATAAAGGTCTCAAGATGTATAAGAGGGAAGTACTAAAACTAAACAAAGAGAACTTCACAGTATGGCAAAGTAGAATGAAGCTGCACATATCTAGAATTGGGAACTCAGCACTAGATATGATGGAAAATGGCTACATACAACCGCCCACTGGTCCCTTAACTATTGATCAACTAAAGGACAAGCATGAACACAATGTTACTATGATGGAACTTGCTACTGCCTGTATCGATGCTAAATTTGAAGATATTAAGACTTGCATGACTGCCAAAGGAATGTGGGATAAGTTAACACAAATATACAGTGGAGATCTGAATGTCAAAAGAGCCCGAGCTGAAAGCCTGAGAGGTGGATTTGATGATATGAGAATGAAAGAAGGTGAGAACATTATCCAATATTCAAATAGACTCAAAGAGGTAGTACATGCTATTAGAGCATCTGATGGAGTGATTGATGATGAAACAATGATAAGCAAGATTCTCAAAACTTTGCTACCGGTTTATGCAATCAGGATTTCTGCAATTCATGAAACAAGAGCTACATCCAACCTTACTCTTGACACTCTGATTGGTAAACTTACAACCTTTGAATTAAACAACTTTGATAATAGTGTTGTTCCTTCTGTTGAATCCACTTTCATGTCTTCTTTGAAGATTGGAAAATCTAGCAAGAATAGTAACAATTGTGATAGTGATGGTGATATCGATGATGAACTTGATGAGCTTGAAGCACTTATGGCCAGAATATTTCCCAAAGGAAAAGGAAGGTACAAAGGTAAGCTACCTTTAGCATGCTTTAATTATAAAGAAGTTGGTCACATCACTACTAGATGTCCTCAGAAGAAAGATGATGATAGATCCAAAGATCAATCTGAAGGAAGCTATGGGAGAAGGGTCAACAGAGGCTACCGACACTACAATAGAGACAACCGAGATGAAAAAGGCAAAAAGGTATGTTACATAGCCAAAGATATTGAAACTAAATCTGATTCTGATGATGATATAGAAGTTTTATTTATTGCTATGAAAGATGACTCAGAGGAGGAAGAGAAACATGAAGAGATAGCACTGATCTCTAAAGTAAGCAGAAATGATACATGGATCATAGATAGTGGTTGTACACATCATATGACTGGTGATGTAGAAAAGTTTGATCATCTTGTTGAATATAATGGAGGATCTATGAGAATGGGAAATGATGCACCATGTATGGTAAGAGGTAAAGGCTCGCTGATGATCAATGATAGATTACAATGTGAAAATGCATACTAGGTAGATGGATTGAACTATAATTTGTTAAGTGTGGCTCAGCTGAACAATTCAGGCCACTGACTAGCTTTTGAGAGTAAAAAGGTGAAGATCTATGATGATGGAGGAAGACTTGTCAGAACTGGTACACAATCCAGAGGTAATCTATTCTATCTTGATATGGATCAGTCTTCTTGTTTATTAATAAAGGATGAAGATGTTTCATTGTGGCACAAAAGGTTATGCCATGTGAACTTTGACAACATGATCAAGATTAGTAGAAAGAAAAGAGTTAGAGGATTGCCTAACTTGACAAAACCTGATCATGCCATGTGCCATGAATGTTAGAGAGGTAAGATGACTAAGTCTAGTTTTAAAAGCAAAGACTATTCAACAAAGAAGATACTTGAGTTGGTTCATACCGACCTATGTGGTCTTATGAGAACTCAAAGTTGTTCTGGTGATAGATATTTTATTCTTTTTATTGATGATTATACTAGACTGATGACTGTCATGTTCCTGAAAGAGAAATCTGAAGCTTTTAAAATGTTTAAGTGGTATAAAGCTAAGGTAGAGAAAGAAACTAAAAGGAAATAAAATGTTTAAGATCTGATAGAGGAGGTGAATTTATCTCTGATGAATTTACTTATTTTTGTAATGAGCATGGAATAAAAAGGCAGGTATCTACATCGAGGACACCTTAGCAAAATGGCATTGCTGAAAGGAGTAATAGGTCTATAATTGACTGTGCTAGAACTTTGATGATACAAAAGAATGTTGCTCAGACATATTAGAGGGAAGCTGTCAACACAGCTGTGTATGTTTTTAACCAAGTACAACTAAAGAAGGACTCCAACCGAACACCTTATGAACTATGGTTTGGACACAAACCTATTGTAAGTTATTTCAAAAATTTTGGGAGTAAATGCTTTATTTTGAAAGATGAAAGAAATGGTAAATTTGATTCTAAAGGAGATGAAGGGATATTTCTGAGATATTCCACTACAAGTGAAGCATACAAATGTTTGAATAAGGTTACAAATAAGATTGTTGAAAGTACTAATATTCGTGTTGATGAGTTTGATGATAAGTACATAGAGGAAAGTACAAAGGAATCAAAAGACTATGGTAGATTCACTTACATTGAACATCCAGAGTATCTACCGACACTGCAAGTAGTGACAACTGGTCAGTAGGGAAACAATGCAGGACAACAAGCAACATAAATCAAGGAACAAGATGGAGCTACCAAGCAAGAAAATGACCCTAAATAGGATGAACAAGAAAGGAGAAATCAAGTTCTGGCTATTTTTGTCAGAAGACATCATCCTGAGACATAAATCATTGGAGACAGACATGCTAGAATGCAAACTAGAAGCAAAAAAAGACAAGGTACATGTCTAATTTGTGAATTTGAACCTAAAGCTGTGAAAGTTGCATTAGAGAATGAAGAATGGGTTAATGCAATGAAGGAGGAAATAGAGAAAATAAAAAAGAACAAAACCTGGTCCTTAGTACCCCGACCAAAAGATAAAAATGTTATTGGTACTAAGTGGATATACAGGAATAAATTGAATGAAAATGGTGAAGTCACAAGAAATAAAGCTAGATTGGTATGCAAGGGATATGCATAGGAAGAAGGCATTGACTATGGTGAAACATTTGCACCTGTTGCTAGATTAGAAGGAGTTAGAATGCTACTTGCATATGCTGCACATAAGAAATTCAAAATCTATCAAATGGATGTGAAGTCAGCATTTTTAAATGGTATACTTGAAGAAGAGCTCTACATTGAACAACTTGAAGGATTTGTTGATCCCAACAATAAAGACATGGTATGTAGATTACATAAAGCTTTATATGGTTTGAAGCAAGCATCGAGAGCATGGTATGAAAAACTGCATGCTTATTTGTTAAGTATTGGATTTGTTAGGACAAGTGAAAATAGCAATCTGTATGTGAAAGGTGATATTGATAATACTATTATAATTGCTGAAATATTTGTTGATGATATTATCTTTGGAGGCTCAGATCTTGTCTGCAAGGCATTTGCTAATGAAATGCAAAAGGAATTTGAAATGTCTATGTTCGGAGAGATTAAGTTCTTTCTTGGATTACAAGTGATTCAGCAGAGTGATGGAATATTTATCACACAATCTAAATATATAAAGGAAGTACTAAAGACATTTGGAATGGAAGATGCTAAACCTATAGGAACACCGATGGCTACTAGATGCTAATTAACAAAGGAGGATGAAACTACCGAGGTAAATCAGACACTTTACCAATCCATGATTGGTAAGTTAATGTACGTAGTTCACAGTAGGCCAGATATAGCACATGTTGTGGGTATAGTTGCAAGATTTTCTGCTAATCCTAGAGAATCACACATGATAGCTACAAAAAGGATCTTAAGATACTTGAAGAAAATAGAGAATTATGGATTATGGTATCCTAAGGAAGGGAAGTTTGAACTGAAATTTTACACTGATGTTGATTGGGCTGGAAATGTGGATGACAGAAAAAGCACCACCGGAGGAACATTTTTCTTTGGTGAAAGACTTGTAACCTGGACAAGTAAGAAGCAGGCTTGTATTTCTTAGTCTACAAATGAAGCAGAATATGTTTTTGCTACTACTAATTGTTCAAACATTGCATATATCAAGCAAGTGTTGAAAGGAATGAATGAGGTAATCACTGACCCGGTGATTATATACTGTGACAACACTAGTGCTATTAATATTTCAAAGAATCCTATGATGCACTCTAAGACAAAGCATATATCTATTAAGTATCATTACTTAAGAGAACAAGTGCAAGAGAAGCAAGTGAAGTTAGAATTTGTTACATCTAAAGAACAACTTGCTGATATTTTTACAAAGCCTCTACCGAAGGACACATTTGAATACTTGAGGACTAGACTTGGGGTCCGTCCCCTATCTATCAGTCACTAAGGTGATCTAGTTGTTGCATTAGCCTACTTATATCATAAGACCATTCATGTTGATGTAGCATAGTTCACACTTTGAATCATGTTCAAGGTTGTGATTAAGGTTGAGGACTTGAACCGATGAGATATCTGTATACAGAGATACAGAGGAAGACAAAATTGATTGTTTATTTGTTTCTTTGGCATTGCTATCAAAGGGAGAGATAAACAATATGAAATTAAAAAGGGAGAGATAAAGAAGATATGAAAAGGAACAAGCACTGATGAGATTTATCTAAGGGAGAGACAATCTAAATGAGACTGGGTATTGAAGATCAATTACAAAGAACAGAAGTAGGAATAGGAGAACTGAAAAGATCACAACTGCAGAATGGTAAAGCTATATTATTTAATGTTGGTTTAGTAATGTAGTGATTAAACATATTAAGTCTATTCAACTTACAACATTTGTTCACAAAGTTGTAGAATATATGTTTGGTATGTGTATGGTACATTTCATATTACTTGAGTTGCCATCAATGCCAAAGGGAGAGATTGTTGGACTACAACTGATTTGGAATTTGATTGAAGAATCTATGATTACAAGATCACTGAGGAGTTGCTGATTACATATGTAATATGATTAAATTAGTATTATGTTTCCATTCATGTCAACTAGTTTGATAGAACTTATCTTGTAAGTTACTATACCGAGACATCTGAAGAAAGGTGAAAGAGATGAAGAATAGATAAATCTACATAAGGAAAGATGTACATGATAGATGAGGATAAGGAACACATTGAGTAACTTTTTGATGAGTCTATGACTTGATGATATTGACTTTATTATGTTGCATTCATCTATGATGAAGTTGAAAGACACAAAGCAGTGTTGTCGGTAAATGAAGCATTTCTAGTATACCGATGAAGTGTAGTGTATACCGACCGTAGTATTAACCAAGCAGTGTTCACCGATGCATTTTCTTTATTAACCAAGTGAAACAAAATGAATCAAATGATTAGTTTAGCTGATAAGATTGATGAGCTGGCAAGAATATAACATCGAGGTAACAGATAATGTTTGTTACGAAGATCAACAGCTGACGAAATTCAGGAAAGATCTAACAAAGAAGATTGAAACGTGTTATTGACACAAGTACCGAGAAAGTTTGAAGCGACAAAATCTATGAATGTGGTTAAATGGAAAAATTTGATGGTGGAGAAGAAAATGATTTACTCGTCTATATAAGAGAACAGATTTTCTTTATGAAAGAGGCCAGAAGAAGAAGAAGTTGTAGGAATATCACGTGAATAAGCTTTCATGCATTCTGATCATACTAGTTAGTAAGAACCGAGTTGCAGAATAGTTACCAAGCTACAAAGAGCAATTACCGATGAACAGTAAGTTGATATAGTATTAAAATTGAAGTGAAATATTGGTCAGAAGGATTTCTATGGACTGAATATTGATCTGTAATCTGCAATTGAAGTTGTATTAAGTCAGATCATTTACTATTACACATTTAACCATTGTATACAATTTAAATCTCTTAATCAAGTGGACTCTAAAAGTCTTATGATGTATCATTCATAGAATGAACATTGTTATCCTATCAACCCCATAGTGAATGCTGGTTGGATGATAACTTCTAGTCTAAAATCCTCTAACAAGGTCACACCTGATAGTGTGTTTGTAACCTTTAATAGGGTTGGGTCTTAACCGACCTCACTTCAGAAGAGTGAACAATTTTGGGTTGCCGGTCCCAGGTGGTTTTTCCCTATACAGGGTTTCCACGTTAAATCTCTTGTGTTATGTGTTGATTGTGATATTTGTTTGTTATCATACTTTGCATGTTACATGTTAGATTTGATCAGTAAAACTGTTACAATATTAGACTGGTAATCGGTAAATGCACAGACAGTGAGAGTTATTATTGTTTACCAATGAGCAAAAATTAGAGAAGTTATTTTGAATTATACATTTTGAATTGGGACACTGGATAATTGATTCATCCCCCTCTCAGTTATTCTAACATACCTCAGTGATCAAATATAAATAATAATATTTTTATAATAGAAGGTACAAAGGCATGTAATAGTTGTTGAAAATATTTGAGAGTACATATTGATCTCATGATAGCAAAATGGAAAAGAACAGTGATAGTCTTAGTGGAAGATACAACATGAATGGGGTGATGGGCTTCTAGAATGGGCAGTAAATGGGGAAATGATTATCTTTTGCATGATGTATCTAGTAGAACAGAGGATATAGGGAAGTCTTCCCAAAGTAAGATAAGGCCATTTGAACAGTCAAGATATATAGCATGATAGTGATAGAATATATACAAATAAAAAAGGGTATAGAAGAATATATAGTGAGAAAGGCTCTATGAACATGAGACCCAAGTAAAAGGGTAGTGTACTAGTAATGTTGTAAAGGCAAGTAACCAAATTTAATTTCAATGAATTCTTATGGCCTCTTAAGGCTTCCAATCACCATTAAAGAATTTTTCACATGCCTTATGATTATGTTTGAGGCAAATAAAGGGCAGTTTAAAAATCCAAGTACAAATAGATCACTCATTCATCATGCCATCAATGATTGGTCACATAATTCTTTATGTGACATTTTGAAATTTGTTTAAGGAAAAATCAAAAGAATTACACTTCAGCTAAGAATTTATGCACAATGATCATTATAGCACTAGTTCCACCTTAAGAAACAATTATTATTCCATTGTCAATTGTTATCCTTACATCTCAACCATTTCTTCATGGAGGATGATTTAATACAAAATATTCCAAATCAAGTCTTAGAGATGCACAGGTAATGGAGAACCAAGTGTTGGATTACATAGGGGGGTGAATCAATAATCCTTTATTCCAAATACCTAAAAACTTTTCTCTGATTAACTCAGTGACATCTCGGTTAAACATAATTCACTATTTACTGACAATACTAAATAAACTTTAACAATCAGTAAATCATTCACACAATTCATTCAACACATTTAATACCAGTATTTAACATGGAAACCCAACTTTGGGAAAAACCACTATCGGAATTTTCACCCACTAAGAAAATACTCTTTTGAAGTACATCCGGTTAAGAGGCAATCTTGTTAAAGATTACAATACACACTATTAGGTATGACTCGGTCAAGGGATTTACCTCAGATCTATTAGGATCTTCACCCTGTTAGGAGTGGCCTAGTTAGAGGCCTTCAAACACTCTTTAGAATGTTACCTTTTTCAAGGATTTTACAATAAGACTGTTAAGTCCAATATGTTAAGAGATTTGTTTGTTACAAATGTTAATAAACAACAGTAAATGATTTGACTTGTAGATTCACAACTATCTTTTGATAATTATATCCTTTGTGTGCTTTTCTATCTTCACTTTCCATTGGCTTCAACACTTCATCAAATGCTTCTTTTCTCACTCAGAATCTCTATGTTCCTTCTTCACTACTTCAGTCGGTGACTCTTCAACTATTCAATTTTTCAGCCATTTGTTCATACATAGTGACTTTTACCTTTATCAAGTGACTTTTCCTTCTCGATAGCTAAAACTCTTTTGCTTACCAACTTGAAAAATATTTATTACCATGCTTTACCAACTTAACATAATCATATGTTAGGTAGAAAACAATTATATCATCATAATATAATCATTGTTTGATCTATATCAGTTGCCCATTTAAGTTCTTCAACTTCACAATATCTCACTTCTCATTTTTAGCTCATTCAACTTATATCATATACCGAATGATATGGCAACATAATATAAACTATAAATCAATTGCTTGACATCAATAAAAAGACCATAACTAATCTAACCTTTCTACTATCATGTATTCTTTTGATCTTGGTCAGTCTTCACCATCATCATCAGATAATCAATCTTCAACATTACTATTAGTTATGGTAACAATCTCCCTCTTTGGCATTGATGACAACACTAACAATATTTAGTGTTCAATTGATGATGGTACACTTCACCATCATTCTTGTACTCCCTCTTTGTTGTTCATGTTCTCCATCTTTCACTATTCTTCTTTCTATCAATAGATCTTCTTTATTGTCCCTCTTTGACAACTTCTTTTTCTGATCTTCATTGTTCATCTTCCTCTACAATATTCTCCCTCTCTTATCAATTGACTTATTCTCCCTCTTTGACAATAATGTCAAAGACATACTAACTCAAATCATACCTCAAATATATTGATCTCTCATTATAGTCATAAACTTCATTTTCACAACTTTAGGCTTCATCTAAAGAGTGAACACTATCATCAACTCACAAAATAGATATTCTATTGAATACTTGAATTGATGCAGCATGCAGCATGCCTTAGTGAACATTGGATAGGGGAAGAACCCCTAACTTACCTCAGAGATACTCAAAAGCATCCTTCAGTAGTGGTTTTGTAAATATATCAGCTATCTATTCTTTAGAACTCACATACTCTAATGTCACATGCATATCTTGTACTTTCTATCTCAAGTAGTGATACTTAATAGATATATTCTTTATTTTTTAATGTATCACTAGACTCTTAGATATGTTAATATCACTGGTATTATCACAATATTTTTTAATTGGATCAGTAATCTCTTCTTGCATGCCTTCTAGTAATTGTTTGATCCATACAATGTTAGAACAATTCATAGTTGCAACAACATACTCAGCTTCGAATATAGATTGTGAAATATTGCTTTGTTTCTTTCTTAACCATGTCACTAGTATTTCTCCTAAAAATAAATCTCTTCTACTAGTACTTTTTTTGTCATCAATATTTCTAGCCCAGTTAGCAATAGTATATACCTTGAGATCAAAATCTCCTCCTTTTGTATATAACAGACCAAAACCTTCAGTCCCTTTCAAATCTCTAAATATCCTTTTCACTATAGACATATGTGTCTCCTTTGGGTTGGCAAAAAACCTTGCCACAATACCTACTGAATGTGCAATATCTGGTTAGTTGTGGACAACAATTATAGTTTACCAATCATGGATTGGTAAAGTGTCTCATTCACTTCCTTAGTGTCATCTTCCTTTGACAATTTACAACCAATAGCCATCAATTTTCCAACTAGTTTAGATCATTCCATATTGAATGTATTTAGGATCTTCTTGATATACTTAGATTGAGTTATATAGATCCCATCTTTTACTTGTTGAATTTGAAGTCCAATAAAGAATTTAATCTCTCCAAACATATACATCTCAAATTCCTTTCTCATTTCCTCAGAAAATGAATTAGACATTATATCATTTCCTCCAAATACAATGTCATTAACAAACAAAATGAAATACCAATCTCCATAATAGCTTTTAACTCTCATAGGACCACAAAGGTCGGTGTGAACTAGTTCCAAAATACCATTGCTAGAGTAAGATTTACTAGAGAAACTTGACTTAGTCATCTTACCAATCTGACATTCATTGCACATCACTTTATCAAGTTTACATAATTTCAGTAGACCTCTGACTCTACTCTTCTTACTTCCTTTGATCAATTTATCAAAATTCACATGACAGAGTCTGGGTAAGTGCACAAAGATGGGGGACCAAAAAGGGGGTATAATATGCCACTTTTTTTTTTAAATTAGCAAACTCTGAACTTCAACGATAAATTGAAGATAGTTAGACTCAAAATTTTAAGATGCAACAAGAACAAGAGTTGTAATACTCTGAATCTAGTTTCTAAACTACTAATGTTTTTTTTAAAATGGTGCAGATTAAGGCCCTCAAAAATGGGGAGCACAAAAAAGTGGTCCTATTTTTTGTGAAAAAACATAACATAGCGTCTGGTGTGCTCCCCCTAAAATGTTAACTTTTTTTTAAAAAAAAATTAATTGCTCTAGTGAGAAGTTAGCTAACACCACATAGTTTATCCCAAATTTTTCTGCTAATTTTTTTATGAATGTATAATTTTTTATGAATTTATGAAGTCCACACATCCTGAAAACATGAAATTTTTGTGTGCTCCCCCTGGAAATCATTGTAAACTAATCAAAAATATTTTTTTCTTTTTTTTAAAGTGTGTATAATGGAGTCTAGTTTCTAAAAAAGTAACTTGTTACAAAATTTGACGAACGAGGCAAAATCTATGCCCGAAATACTACACGTTGGTTTTTGAGAAAAATTAGATATACATAAAAAAGAAATTAGAGATCAAAAGCTTAACATAATTAGAATTCAAAATAAATTATATGGTTAGATAGCTAACAAAGAGATCTAAAATATCACATCATCTGATTTTGACGTTATTGAACCACAAGTAAACCTAACGAGGAGCACACAAGAAAAGATTGTTAGAAAGTAAAGTCCACTAAGATAACTAAGAGGGGGGGTGAATCAATTATCAGATAAATAAAACTTTTATCAACCTTAATAGATTTTAACTATGTAAGCAATGTAATCAACAACCATAGAAATATATACATGCACAATAACACAATGACACAAGATATGTTGACTAGGGAACCTCTTGATCAAAGAGTAAACCCCGGTGGAAATGATGCCCACAAAAGATGCACTAATATGAAAGTTCCTTGTGAGAGGATGGACTCTATTAGGATTCTTATGAAATACATTTAGTACATATGAGTCCCTATTAGGAGACTTTGAATCCCTGTTAAAAGATTATAACTCTGTTAGGAGTTATGGAAGACAGAAGGACCCACTGCCTAAACAGCTTCAGGGTAAGATCATTGAACTCATTGTCGAACTAATCTTAGTATTACTCAATAGAATAATACCACAAGATTACTTATCTCAACAATTCAATACTCCTCTAATTGTACCAAACCGCACCAACTGCTTCTTCAAATCTCAATGTCAAATCTCTATACTTCGCATATCCTCTTCCAAAAAATTTTCTTTCATAATTTATTCATTCACTTGATTACTACACACACACACACATTACAACAAGGAAAACATTCCTTCCTTTATACCACATTTAAGTAATTACAAATGAGTCGGCATACAAATTACAAAATAAAAGTTTCTACACGTTACATCAAAATTACACAAAACTGTCGACTTCCAATTAAGAAAATTCTTCACTCATGTGACCTCAGATCTTGTGATCTTGTCCACATCACTAACATCATGTCTTCAACTACCTCATAACTATGCATGATCAGATTCCATCCTGATTAGGAGATATCATCCAATTTCCACAAACCGCTACTCAAGAACACTGCTTGAATACTACTTCCACTGATTTCCTCATAACTGTCATGAATAAATGAATTTTCATATGTTCTCTTAACAATGATCTCATAGAACATCATATATTAAGTCCTCAACTTCACATAGCTTCATCTTCAATATCCCAAGTGCGCTAACTCAAACACTGTCTTCTTCTCTGCTAATCTCTAGAATATCACTGTGTTGACATCAATGACAATCACAGTCATGAATGCAAAAACAACTACTATAGAATGGCTATGAATACTCCCCCATAGGATATATTTAGCATTCATTCCTAACAATCTCCCCCATTGGCATTTATGGAAACATAGATGAAAAAACATCCAAGTTCCATAAATCCAACACTGTTGCTCTGAAATAATTTCATATCCTCTTCATCAATCAAATCTTGCTTCATTTTCCTATTCACTTCTCTCCAATAGATGATTTTTCATGTATACTTCTCCCCCATTGACATCAATGACAGATGTTTCATCATTATGTCAACAACAACTTCAATGTCAAAAGAAACTGTTCAGAAAATACATTCACTAGAGTCCTCATGACTCAGCTCAGATACACATGCTCCCCCATAGAGGAAGTACCAACATCCAGTCCAAAAAAAATATAAGGCTCATATACCACTGGACATATGCAACAATTGGCATCACTTCTCAAAAGTAGGCTAGGGCATAACCCCAAGCATACCTCTCAGATACTCAAATGTATCCTTAGGCAAAGGTTTTGTAAATATATCTGCAATTTGCTCCTTTGTGCTTATGTACTCAAGTCTAACTTCTTTCTCTGCCACTTTCTCTCTCACTACATGATACTTTATCTCTATATGCTTTTTCTTAGAATGTAACATAGGATTCTTAGACATACTAACTGTGCTGGTGTTATCACAATGTATAACAACAGGCTCAACAAATTTTATTCCAATATCCTTCAACATTTGCTTCATCCAAATTATCTAATTACAATTTTTTGCTGCTACCACATACTCTGCTTCTAATGTGCTTTGTGAAATATAATTCTTCTTCTTGCTTAGCCAAGAAACTAATCTTCCTCTAAGGAAAAATGCTCCACCACTGGTACTCTTTTTGTCATCAACACTACCTCCCCAATCAGCATTTGTTTATGCACATAGGGTAAAATCATCAGATGTTTCATACCACAATCCATACTCAATTGTGCCTCTTAAGTATCTCAATGTCCTCTTTACTACTACAAAATGTGATTCTCTGGGTTCAACTTGAAATCTTGCTAGAATTCCAACTGCATGTGCTATATTAGGTCTTGTATGAGTCAAATATTGCAATCCTCCAATCATAGATTTGTACTTCTTCTGTTCCAATGCCGGAGTCTCATCTGTGCTAGATAACTTGTGTCTAATTACCATAGGTGTTCCAATTGGTTTATAGTTCTCCATTCCAAATCTCTTCAATAAGTCATTCAAGTACTTTGTCTAACTTACAAAGATACCATCATTGTTCTATGTTATCTACAATCCTAAAAAGTATTTCATTTCACCATTCATACTCATTTCAAATTCAATCTTCATTTCATCTGTAAATTTATCACTGGCTTCATCTTCTCCTCCAAAGATAATATCATCAACAAAAATAACAACCAACAAACCATTTTCAATTTCCTTTATGTATAGGTTTCTATCAGATGTGCCTTTTGTAAATCCTAATTTCAACAAATACTTATCCAATCTTGCATACCAAGTTCTAGGTGCTTGCTTCAGTCCATATAAAGTTTTCTTCAGTTTACATACCATATCTCCTTCTTGAGTTAAAGGAAAACCTTTAGGCTACTCAATGTAGACTTCTTCTTCCAATTCTCCATTCAGAAATGCTAACTTCACATCCATCTGATACACTTTGAATTTCCTGTAAGCTGCATAGGCCAAAAACATTCTTACTGCTTCAATTCTTGCTACTAGTGCAAAAGTTTCTTCATAGTCAATTCCTTCTTGCTATGAGTATCCTTTACATACCAATCTTTCTTTGTTCCTTATAGCTTCTCCTTGTTCATTCATCTTGTTTCTAAATACCCATTTTCTTCCTATAACATTCTTATCTTTAGGTCTAGGGACCAATTCCCATGTCTTGTTCTTTTCAATTTGATCCAATTCTTCTTTCATGGCTTTAATCCAATGTTCATCTTCACAAGATTCACTAGTAGATTTAGGTTCAATTTGAGAAATCAAACACAACTGTTCTTGTACCTTATTTCATGTCAGAACTTCTCTCTCTATGCTTCCAATAATCTACTCAACATGATGATTCCTTGATAGATTCTTGTTAGGTGTCACTGTCTCAGTACTTATTTCTATTGTAGGTTCTTCAATGGTTTCTTCACTGTGGTTCTCATTCAACAAATCACTATCAGCTCATAGAATAGTTCATTAGTCTCTAGATTAGGTATAGGCTGAGTTCCTTCATCTGATTCATAATCAAGCATTCTTTCCTGAATTCTGAACTTTTCATCAACTTTAACATTTGCGCTCTCAACAATAGTCTTAGTTCTCTTATTATAATATCTATAAACTTTTCTCTTTAATGAATATCCAAGAAATATACCTTCATCACTTCTAGGATCAAACTTTCCAATGTCATCATCTCTCTTAATATAACATTTGCTTCCAAAAATTCTAAAATACTTAACTGATGGTGCATGTCCAAACCATAGTTCATAGGGTGTCTTGTCTGTGTCTACTCTAATTTGTACTATGTTCATTGTATACACTATTGTGTTCACTACTTCTCTCTAGAATATCTTTGCCAAGTCATTCTCAAATAACATAGATCTTGCTACTTCAGTCACTGACCTACTCCTCCTTTCTGCAATACCATTTTGTTCAAGTGTCCTAGGGGCTGAAAATTGTCTCTTAATACCATTCACTTCACAAAAAATGTTAAATTCTTTTGATGTAAATTATTCACCTCTATCTGATCTCAAACATTTAATCTTCATTCCAGACTCATTCTCAACTTTGTTCTTAATTATCTTAAACTTATCAAATGCTTCAGATTTTTCTTTAAGAAATGTGATCCACATCATTCTTGTAAAACCATCAACAAGAATCATAAAATACCTTTCTCCATAGAATCCTCTAGTCCTTGTAGGACCGCTCAAATATGTATGAACAATCTCCAACTTCTCTACTGTTGTAAACTTCTTGTTGGGAAATGAGCTTCTCTTATGTTTAGCCATCACACATTCCTTGCAAATCATATTAGTAGGCTTCATAATTTTAGGCAAATCTCTTACTACAAGTGTATTACTCACTTTCACAATGTTATCAAAGTTTATATGACAAAATATTTTGTGCCATAACCAGTTGTCATAAATCTTAGTAATCAAACATGTCATCTCAATAAGATTCAATTGAAATACATTACCTCTGGTTCTAGATCCAGTACCAATCAAATTAACATCCTTGTCTTTTATCACACAAGTTTTCTATGTAAACCAAACTTGATATCCCTTATCAACTAGTTGTCCAACACTCAAAAGATTATGTTTCAAACCATCCACAAAGTAAACATCATCATTATTAGTCTTTCCATCAAGAGTAATAGATCCTATACCTTAATCAAACAAGGTGCATTGTTTCCAACTCTAACAACTCCTCCATCATAATTGTTAAACTTTATGAGCTTTTTCATGTCTCCAGTCATATGATGTGAACAACCACTGTCTATAATCCAATCAGCTTTCTTTTCTACTTGAGAAACTAAAGCTTTTTCTTCCTTAATTTATGTTTTAGGATTTTCTTCTTTAATTGCTACAAATCTTATATCATCATGCTCAGTATCACTTTCACTTAAAGTTTTCTCCAAACTAGTTTCAAGTTCTTCATCATTTGCATAGTAACATTCTTTAGATCTTCTAGGCTTAAAGTTGTTCTTATACTTCTTAACTCTCTTAGGACATTTAGATGCAAAATGACCATATTCTTGACAAGTCCAACATTTAAAAAATTTCTTAGCGTCTGGTTCTCTTTTCATAAGCAAGGCAATACCTTCTTCAATCTTCATGTCTTCTTCATTTCTAGATCTATTGCTGCTAGCATAATCTCCGCCCACACTGATGCTTCTTGACAAAGTAGGGTGAACACTAAGAGCACTGAATGTTGTCTCCATTCTAGGTAAGTCTCCTAATAGCCACAGGTTCATCTCTACTACTTCCAATCTTCCAAGAAGAGTCTCTCTAGTAAAGTTCATAGTACAAGGAATAACTTGTTCAATCATCTATGTTGTCTGCTTAAATACAAGAGTCAATGTCCTTAGAATTTTCCATATCACTTCATTCTTTGTCTTGGTTCCTCCATAATATTTTATACCTGCAACAATCTCTGACATTCTACCAACATAGCTTCTAACAAATTCATCTTCCATCATTCTTATATCTTCAAATGCACATATCCAATTATGTAATCTGACTTTCTTAGCATGTTCATCACCTTCAAAAGTAGATTGTAAAGCTAACCAAATTTCATGAGATGTCTTTAGATATTTTACCTGACTATACTCATTTTCTGGAAGGGCTGACAAAAGTACTTCTCTAGCAAGTATGTTACACATAAATAGATATCTTTCTTCATTTGTACAATCTTCAATCTTATCCTCATCAATGATAGTCTTCTTATTCTTTGTAGTTAACCAATAACCTGGTCCTAAAAAAAGTAGGTGTGTCTTCATCTTTTCTTTCTAGCTGTCAAAATTTACTCCATCAAACTTAGGGCTTTCTTTCCTGAAATGATTTGCCATGGATCTCTTTAAGCTGTTAAACTTTTCTTTCAAGGACCTACCGCTCTGATACCAATTGTTAGAAAGTAAAGTCCACTAAGATAACTAAGAGGGGGGGTGAATCAGTTATCAGATAAATAAAACTTTTATCAACCTTAATATATTTTAACCATGTAAGCAATGTAATCAACAACCATAGAAAGATATACATGCACAATAATACAATGACACAAGATATGTTGACTGGGGAGCCTCTTGATCAAAGAGTAAACCCCAGTGGGAATGATGCCCACAAAAGATGCACTAATATGAAATTTCCTTGTGAGAGGATGGACTCTGTTAAGATTCTTATGAAATACATTTAGTACATATGAGTCCCTATTAGGAAACTTCGAATCCTTGTTAAAAGATTATAACTCTGTTAGGAGTTATGGAAGACAGAAGGACCCACTGCCCAAATAGTTTCAGGGTAAGATCACTAAACTCACTATCCAGCTGATCTTAGTATTACTCAATAGAATAATACCACAAGATTACTTATCTCAACAATTCAATACTCCTTCTCTAACTGTCCCAAACTGCACCAACTGCTTCTTCAGATCTCAATGTCAAATCTCTATACTTCGCATATCCTCTTCCAACAAATTTGCTTTCACACTTTCTTCATTCACTTGCTTACTACACACACACATTACAATAAGGAAAACATAATTTCCTTTATACCACACTCAATTAATTACAAATGATTCGGCATACAAATTACAAAATAAAAGTTTCCACATGTTACATCAAAATTACACAAAACTATCAGCTTCCAATTAAGATAATTCTTCACTTGTGTGACCTCAGATCTTGCACTCTCATCCACATCACTAACATCATGTATTCAACTACCTCATAACTGCACATGATTAGATTCCATCCTGATTAGGAGATATCATCTGATTTCGACAAACTGCTACTCAGGAACACTGCTTGAATATTGCTTCCACTGATTTCTTCATAACTATCATGAATAAATGAATTTTCATCTACGCTCTTAACCATGATCTCATAAAACATCATAAAGTAAGTCCTCAACTTCACATAGCTTCATCTTCAATATCCCAAGTGCGCTAACTCAAACATTGTCTGCTTCTCTACTAATCTCCAAAAGATCATTGTGTTGGCATCAATGATAATCATAGTCATGAATGCAACAACAATAGCTACAGAATGGTTGTGAATACTCCCTCATAGGATATATTTAGCATTCATTCCTAACAAAGATGTGGATTTTTTGTATGTCTCCTGGAAAACACGTCTCAGGATTATTTGAATCCTCCAAGTTTGGGTTGGATCTCCAAAGAAAATCCAAGCCTTAGGCTTGGTGCATTCCAATGCATTACAAAGCATGATAGCGCTATTCAAATTTATGACTTCCATAGGGTGTGCACCCTATGGAAGTCATAGATTTAAATAGTGTGCTCACCCTATAGGGCGTGCACCCTATAGGGAAAGTGCACTATTGAAATCTATGACTTCCATAGGGTGTGCGCCCTATTTAAGTCATAGATTTAAATAGTGATGAGAGAGAGAGAGAGTGATAATGGGGAGAGAGAGATAGATAGATAGATAAAGCTCTCTCTCTCTCTCTCACACACACACACACACACACACTTTCTCACCCTCTCTCTCTCTCTCCCTTATCCCTTATCTCCTCTCTCTCTCTCTCTCTCTCCACTTTTTTGTTTCTTTCAAAGGGCGCATGCACTATAGTGCACTAGCACTATGCAAGACTTTGCATGTTACATTTTTCTTATTTTTTTCACCACTTTTTTGTTTCTTGCAACGGGCGCACGTGATATAGTGTGCTAGCGCTATGCAAGACTTTGCATGTTACGCTTTTCTAATTTTTTCACCATTTTTTGTTTCTTGCAAAGGGCGCACGCGCTATAGTGTGCTAGCGCTATGCAAGACTTTGCATGTTACGCTTTTCTAATTTTTTCATAGGGTGCATGCATTTTAGATTTTTTCATAGCGCATGTGCCCTATAGGGCGCATGCGCTATGTTTTGAATTTCCCAAGCCTAAGGCTTGGGAAACCCAAGCCATAGTGCATACGCACTATGGACATTTGGGGGCCAAAAAGGAAAGTGGCACCTTTTTGGTCCCCCATATTTGTGCATATACCTATCTCTTATGTCATAACCATACATCTTTAGTTTTAAAAAACAAGCAATTATTTGCAGTAGTGTCAAGATAAAATAAATTACTTTTAGATTGTTCACCAATTCTAATCAAATCTCCATTGGTACCATAAATCTTCACCTTTCTATTTTGAAATTCTAGTTGGTGGCCAATATTATTTAGTTGTGCAACACTCAACATATTATAGTTTAGTCATTTAACTCAATATGCATCATTGCATTTCATCTTCTCATTCAATACAATGGATCCTTTAACTTTCAAGGACATGGAGCATCATTGCCAAATCTGAAAAATTCTCCATCATACTCTTCTAGGTTCTCAAACTTGTCAATATCACTAGTCATATGATGTGAACATCCACTATCAATAATCCATGGGTCAGGTTTACTTACATGAGAAACAAGTGATTTTTTATCTTCATACTTTTCTTCATTTGAGTCTTCCTTTACAACAACATAAACAACTTAGTATCATTCTTCAGTATCATCATATTCATCATCAGTTACACCTTCCTTAGCTAGATAATAAGACTTCATACCTTTATCCTTGTAATCTCTAAATCTTCGTGTCGGTTGTCCCTTTTTTTATTCTTATCATTCATGATATTGTCAGGACATCTAGATATAATATGACCAATCTTATTGTAGTTAAAAAATTTCAGAGGTAATTTTTCTTTCTACTTTCCTTTACCTCTTGGTATTCTTTTAGCTAGCAGTGCCTCTAACTCTTCTTGTTCTTTTTCCTCGGTTAGGATACTATCATATTCATTTATATGAACTATTGTGAATATATTTTTCTTTTCTTGACGTTCTAATGCTTAGAGATGACTCAAATGCAGTTTCAATGGTCGATAGACTAATATCATAATTACTTAGCTCAAATGCAGTTAGCTTACTGATTAAGGCTTCAAGGGTAACAACATTGTTTGGTATAGATGTCAATTCTTGAATAATAGATAATCTAATAGCATACTTGGAAGAAAGAGTTCTCAAGATTTTACTTAACACTTCTTCATTAGTCAAAGTTCCACCAGCACTTCTGATGGAACTCACAACTTCCTTGATTTTGCTACTATATTGTGTGATGTTCTCTTCATCCTTCATTCTCATTTCATCATACTTTCCTCTGAGACTACCAACCTTAGCTTTTTTAACATGTTGATCTCCTCCATATATAAGTGTAAGCCTATCCCACATCTCTCTTGAATTAAGACAGTCCTTAACATCATTGAGTTCAACATCAATCAGGGAAGAATAAATCTCAATCATAACCGAGTTGTGTTCCTACATTTCTCTCATCTGATCAACTGTCATAGGTCCGGGAGGTGGTGGAGTGTAGTCATTATCCAAAACATTCAGTGTAGATTCTCCAATCCCAGATAGATATAATCCCATCCTGCTTTTCCATATTGAGAAACTTTCCTTGTTCAGCTTAGGTACTTCTCTCCTATACATATTCGTATATTTTACTCAATTCTTTTAAAATTATATATTCAGAGTACTTAGCTTTGATACCAATTGTTGGATTATAGAGAGGGGGGGTGAAACAATAATCCCTAATTCTAAATACTTAAAAACTTTTCTCTGATTAACTCAGTGATAGTTCAATTAAACACAATTCACTATTTATCGACAATAGTAAATAAACATTAACAATAAGTAAATCATTCACACAATTCATTTAACACTAGTATTTAACATAGAAACCCAACTTTAGAAAAAACCACTATGTAAATTGTCACCCGCTAAGAAAATACTCTTCTGAAGTATGCTTGATTAAGAGCCAATCTTGTTAAAGATTACAATACATACTCTTAGGTGTGACCCGGTCAATGGATTTACCTCAAATCTATTAGGATCTTAACCCTATTAGGAGTGGCCTAGTTAGAGGCCTTCAAACACTCTTTAGAATGTTACCTTTTTTAAGGATTTTACAATAAGACTATTAAGTCCACTCTCTTAAGAGATTTCTCTGTTACAAATGTTAATAAGCAATAGTAAATTATTTGACCTATAGATTTGCAACTATCTTTCATAATCAAATCCTTTGTGTGTTCTTTTATCTTCACTTTCCACTGGCTTCAACACTTCATCAGGTCTTGCTTTTCCCACTCAGAATCTCTCTATTTCTTCTTCACTGCTTCATTCAGTGACTCTTCAACTATTCAATTTGACAACCATTTGTTCATACAAATCCATCCTTTATATAGACAATATTGTTAGGAATAGTCCCAAGAGATAACTGAGAGGGGGGGGTGAATCAGTTATCTACAAGATTCAATTCTTTATCAAATATACTTAAACATAAGCATAAACACAATGAAAGAACACTTGAACACAACACCAATATTTTGGTTACGGGGAAACCAAAATAGGTAAAAACCCCGGTGGAACTTGATACCCACTAATATTCTGTACTAGTGTATAATGATCCTTTACCCTGTTAGGAGTAGCTTTACAATATATTAAGTATAGTAGACCTAGTCAAGGGTTAGACCCTATTAGGAGTCTTTTACAATTGTCCCTGTTAGGGGAGAGGACGCACTGTTTGAGAACTCACTGCTCAAATGGGTGAAGGCTACAACCTTCTAAATAAAAAATACACACTATATCTGGATCTTGGTGAACTACATTTTGACCTGCTATCTAGATCAATTCCAATGAATAGCACAAGTACTTTACTTGGTCACATAGACCTTCTTCTGATGGCTCAACACTTTGCACACTTTGCTCTGCTCTGCTTAATAAACCATGAACCACACTTTAGCAATCACAAATGACTGCCTATAAATATATTTCCTCTAAATGATATAATCAAGTCAGCCTATTAGAACCACCTTGAAATCATATTAGAGAAACCATAATAAACTCCAAAAAACATTATGTCGGCTCTACCAAAATAACTGGAACTTTCTTTGTAAGATGAATTAACTCATGCACTCTTAAATAAACATCAATAACACTTCTCCAAGCTTAAATCCAAGGGTGTATACCCTCAATATAGGCACAACTCAAGAACCAATAAAATCTTTGTTGGCTCTTCTGAACAAACACAGGAAACTGCTACTGGCAAATAGCGACTGCATAACTTCTCTTGCGTTCATCATCAGACTATGCATCCATAACTAAAACATCACTAATATGTCTTCAACATATATCCAAGTGCACAAGGCTCCATGATAATTGTACGGACAACCATACACAGAACATTATCTGTTACTCTGTCAGGAACACTGCTGACACCAACTGCTATATAATTGTCTGTACTAACAGTTAACCTATGCGCCCATGATATCATGCTGATATCATGTCCATACTACATATATTGAAAGCTTACTATATAAGACTTCCATGCATGCTACTTTCCATATGTTGTCATCAATGACAAACATATAGTCAATAGTGGCCTACTGGAAAATCTCCAATAATCTCCCCCTTTGGCATTGATGGCAACATGTGGAATGAAAAACCACCACCAACCCAAATGAACATTTCTTATATAATATTCTCCATTTCCTCTTCAAAACTCCCCCAAAGATGAATCCTCCATCTGCTGCAATATTTTCTAATATTCTCCATTTCCTCAATTGTGCTGCTGTCATAACTGAATGCTGCTCCCCCTTAGTATATTACTCCTCTTTTTACTTATGTTTTCCATGACTCTACATATTCTCCCCCTTTGACATCAATGGCAAAGGGTGCCATTCATTTTAAGCACCAGTACTACTCCTGAGGTAGAGTAGTCAACCTTCCACCAATCCCCAAGGACTGATGCCTTTCCTTCTTTCTTCTAAGTAGAAATAGAGAAGGGAATGACTCCCAACTTCTCCCTGAGATACTCAAAAGTATCCTTAGGAAAGGGCTTTGTGAATATATCTGCCAACTATTCTTTAGTACTCACATAGTCCAAATTGACTTCTTTCTCTGCCACTTTCTCTCTTAGGAAGTGATACTTGATCTCAATGTGCTTTGTCTCTGCATGCATCACAGGGTTCTTTGACATATTGATAGTGCTAGTGTTATCATAGTGAATAAGAATGGGCTAATCAATCTGAATTCCAAAATCTTTTATCATCTGCTTGATCCAAACAATTGTAGAATAATTCAAGGCTGTTGCAACATACTCCACTTTTTTTGTTGACTGAGAAATACAATTTTGTTTCTTGCTTGTCCAAGTGACAAGTCTATCACCAAGAAACACTGCTCCACCTGAAGTACTCTTTCTGTCATCAACACATCCTGCCCAATCTGCATCAGTGTACACATGAAGCTCAACATTTTCTAAATTAGGATACCATAAACCATAATCTATAATGCCCTACAAATATTTGAATATTCTCTTTACTGCCATGAGGTGACTTTGTTTAGGCTCTGCTACGAATCTTCCAACTATGCCAACTACATTGGAAATATCAGGTCTAGTCTGAGTAAGATATATGAGTTTACCAATCATAGACTTATACAATGTTATATCTACTACTGGTGAGTCATCTTCTTTTGTAAGCTTGCATCCAGTGATCATAGGAGTTCCTACTGGTTTGTAATCATCCATCTTGAATTTCTTCAGTATCTCTTTCACATACTTTGACTAATTAATGAAAATTCCTTTTTCTGTCTGCTGCACATTTAGTCCCAAAAAGTACTTGATAGGACCAATCATACTCATCTCAAACTCATTCTGCATTTCTTTGGCAAATTTAGCACTGAGTTTGTCATTACCTCCAAAGATAATTTCATCAACAAATATAGCTACAAGAAGTAATCCTTCATATGTCTCTCTAATGAATAGATTACAATCTTTTGCTCCTTTCTTGAATCCAATCTTAGTTAAGTATCCATCTAGTCTCTCATACCATGCTCTAGGGGCTTGCTTGAGTCCATAGAAGACCTTCTCTAATCTACATACCATATCAGGTCTATCCGATAGGGTGAATCCTTCTTGCTACTCAATGTATACTTCTTCTTTTAAGTCTCCATTCAAGAATGCTGACTTGACATCCATCTAATAGACTTTGAAGTTTTTAACTGTAGCATAAGCTAAAAACAACTTAATAGCTTCTAATCTACTCACAGGTGCAAATGTGTCTGAATAATCAATGCCTTCTCTTTGCGCACATCCTTTACATACTAATCTTGCTTTATTTCTTACTACTGTACCATCTCCATTCATCTTGTTTTTGAATATCCACTTTGTTCCAATCACATTTTTATCACTAGGTCTAGGGACCAGTTCCCAAGTGTCATTTTTAACAATCTGATCAAGTTCTTCTTTCATAGCATCATGCCAATCTAAATTATTACATGCATCTTCAACACTTAAAGGTTCAATCTGAGATAGTAAACATATCACTTCATTGCTAGCTAAGTTCTTTGCTTGTGATCTAGTTAAGACTTTGTCGCTCTGATCTCCAATGATGTCTACCTTGGAATGATTTCTTGATGTAAACTTTGGAACTTTAGGTGATGCTGATTCATCAGCCTTAGGAGTATTTTCCTCACTTGTCTCAGGGTCATTGAATAACACATTAATACTATCAAAAATTTCTTCAATAACTATCTCACTAGTAGAGGTTCTAGGTTCTTCTTCAATCATGGGTGAGTAATCATGATATCTTTCTTGAAGCATAAACTTTTCATCAATCTTTACATGAGCACTTTCAATGATCTTTTTCAATCTTAAATTGAAACATCTATAAGCTTTACTTTTAGTAGAGTAACCAACAAAAATACCTTCATCACTTCTTGCATCAAACTTGCCTACTGCTTCATCCCTCTTGATGTAGCACTTGCTTCCAAAGATTCTGAAGTATTTTACTATGGGAACATTACCAAACCATAGCTCATAAGGTGTTTTGTCAGCGCGAGGCCTTAACTGGATTCTATTGATGGTATAGACTATTGTATTGACCACATCTCTCCAATAGGTGTGTGCAACTTTTCCTTCTATCATAATGGTGCACGATGTATCAAGGATAATCCTATTCCTTCTCTCTATAATTCCATTCTGATGAGGGGTTCTAGGTGAACTTAACTATCTCTTTATGCCATGTTCTTTGTAGTACTCATAGAAACTGTCAGAGGTGAATTCTCCTCCTCTATCCGATCTCAAACATTTTATCTTTAGTCCAGATTCATTCTCAACCTTAGCTTTGAATATTTTGAACTTCTCAAAAGCTTTTGACTTATCTTTTAAGAACGCAACCCACATCATCCTAGTATAATCATCAACAAACAAAATGAAATACTTTTCACCATAGTATGATCTTGTTTGAGTTGGACCACATAGGTCTGTATGAATCAGATCCAACTTGTTCTTTGCTAAATTTTGCTTGCTCCTAAATGAATTTCTCACATGCTTCCCCATCACACATTCCCTACATATAATATCAACTAGTTTTTCTATGCTAGGTAGATCTCTTACTTCCTTAACATTTCTTATCTTCACTGTGTTATCAAAATTGATATGACATAGTCTTTTATGCCATAACCAACTGTCATCAACTTTAGCAACAAAACAACTTGCTTCTTAATTGAGTTGAAAAAAATTACCTCTTTTCTTTGTGTCTGATGCAATCATAACACCATCTTTTTTTTTAATGATGCATTTGTCATCTTTGAACTCCAACTGATAGCCTTTTCCAAGTAACTGTCCAACACTGAGAAGGTTATGTTTCAAACCATCAACATAAAGAACATCATCAGTACTGTTCTTTCCATCCAAAGTGATGGCTCCTCTACCAACTATAGGTTTAGGAGTGTTGTCTCCAAATCTGACCATACCTCCATTGTATTTTTCCAAATGAACAAACCTACCTTTGTCACCTATCATGTGATGTGAACAACCACTGTCTATAATCCAAACTGTCCTTATATCTGCTTGGGAAATCAATGCTAGCTCTTGATTTACTTTCTCATCTTTAGGAACTGACTTACTATTCATTTTTTCTATAATAGCAATGAATCCAATTTCTTCTTCACTAGATTCTTCATCTGAAACTCCATCTCCAGCATAGTATCATTCCTTAGAATACTTAGGTTTGTAATCCTTTTTGAACTTTCTATCTCTAGTGGGACACTTAGATGCAAAGTGGCCAATCTTATTACATGAAAAGCACTTTAATGGTAATTGACCTTCATATTTTCCTTTTCCTTTCTTTTCTCTTTTGGAAATCATAGCAATAAACTCATCTAGTGTTTTATCTTCATCATCATCATCAAAATTACTAGAAGTGTTTGCAGATTTCTTACCATGAACTATTGCTTTGAAAGTTGTCTCACTCTTTGGTTCTGTCTTCAATATTGAAATCTCAAAGGTTGAGATCTTGCTAATCAAGGTCTCTCTCTTGAAATTTGATGTAAGCTACATGGTCTCATCAAGGATGTTGATCTTGCTTTCATATTCTGGAGTAAGAGTAGTCATCACTTTATCCATAATGTCCTCCTCTGATATCTCTCCACCATTCTTCCTGATTCCAGCAACTACTTCATTAATCCTCTAATTGTAAGCTCTAATGTTTTCTTCAGGAAGCATCTCTAATGCATTGTATCTTTTCTTCCATGTCTTTCTATGTGCATCATTTTCTTGTTTATCTCCTTCAAATGTGTCTTCTAGGTGCTTCCATATCTTGTGGGCTATATCTACCTTTTTTACTTCTAAAAATTCACCATCAGATAGGGCATTGATAAGGGCTTCTTTAGCAATAGCATTATGATGAAACAATTCCTTTTGTATGTCAGTAGCATCATCTTTTGCAAGGTCTTCTAAGGTAGGAATCTTGGCTGCTTTGATGGTTACATTAAAAACTTCGAAAGCAATGTACTGCAAATGGGTTACCATCTTATTCTTCCAATCAAGATAATTCTCTCCATCAAACTTAGGACTTTCTTTGCTAAAGTATGCCATCTGATCAACCTCAAGCTATTAAACTTTTTCTCCGAGGTACTTGGCTCTGATACCAATTGTTAGGAATAGTCCCAAGAGATAACTGAGAGGGGGGGTGAATTAGTTATCTACAAGATTCAATTCTTTATCAAATATACTTAAACATAAGCATAAACACAAGGAAAGAACACTTGAACACCACTAATATTTTGGTTACGGGGAAACCCAAATAGGTTAAAACACTGGTGGGACTTGATACCCACTAATATTCTATACTAGTGTATAATGATCCTCGTTAGAAGATCCTTTACCCTGTTAGGAGTAGCTTTACAATATATTAAGTATAGTAGACCTGGTCAAGGGTCAGACCCTATTAGGAGTCTTTTACAATTGTCCCTATTAGGGGATAGGACGCATTGTCCGAGAGCTCACTGCTCAAATGGGCAAAGGCTACAACCTTCTGAATAACAGATACACACTATATCTAGATCTTGGTGAACTACATTTTGACCTGATGTCTGGATCAGTTCCAATGAATAGCAAAAGTACTTTACTTGGTTACATAGACCTTCTTCTGATGGCTCAACACTTTGCACACTCTACTCTACTCTGCTTAATCAACTATGAACCACACTTCAGCAATCACAAATGACTACCTATAAATATCTTTCCTCTAAATGATATAATCAAGTTAGCCTATTAGAACCACCTTGAAATCATATTAGAGAAACCATAATAAACTCCAACAAACATTATGTTGGCTCTACTATGCACGCAACTCAATCTGGGACCTGTCTAATAAAATAAATGTAGACGCACGCTACACACTATCGACTCTACCAAAACAATTGGAACTTTCTTTGTAAGCTGAATTAACTCATGCGCTCTTAACTAAACATTAATAACACTTCTCCAAGCTTAACTCCAAGGGTGCATACCCTCAAGATTGGCGCAACTCAAGAACCAATAAAATCTCTATCGACTCTTCTGAACAAACATAGGAAACTGCTACTGGCGAATAGCGATTGCATAACTTCTCTTGCGTTCATCATCAAACTATGCGTCCATAACTAAAACATCACTAACCTGTCTTCAACATATATCCAAGCGTGCAAGGATCCATGATAACTGTATTGAAAACCATACACAGAACACTGTCTGTTACTCTGTCAGGAACACTACTGACAGTAACTGCTATATAATTGTTTGTACTAACAGTTAACCTCTGCACCCATGATATCATGCTGATATCATGTCCATACTACATATATTGAAATATTACTATATAGGACTTCCATGCATGCTACTTTCCATATGTTGTCATCAATGACAAACATACAGTCAGTAGTGGCCTACTAGAAAATCTCCAACAAATATTTTTCTCTTAATCTCCTCTATTACATTTTTCTTTGCAAAATCTTAACCACCCAATTCATTATACCTTGAACCTGGATCTCAGTAACACATTTTCTTTTTACCTAGGAGCTTGAACTTTCTTGAAACTTGTTCCTTCTACTTTAACCATTTAGATCTAAGTTGTAGATCATCACCTTGAATTTTCCTATTCATAGATCTTTGTAATTAGCTTTCTTTGTCATCGTGATCATCCAAATCATCATAGCTAATCATTAAATATCATTCTAATCCTTATTTAATATTTTTTCCTTGCTCGATAGATAACTCTGAATTTTGGTTAACTTTTCTCGGTGCCTTGACTTCCTTTTCCTTTACCAAATTACATTTCCTTTTACTGTTTACCTTTATCGAGTGACTTTTCCTACTCGGTAGCCAAAACTCTTTTGCTTACCGACTTGAGAAATATTTATTACCATGCTTTATTGACTTAACATAATCATATGTTAGGTAGAAAATAATTATATCATCATAATCTAATCATTGTTTGATCTGTATGAGTTGCCTATTTAAGTTCTTCAACTTCACATCTCACTTCTTCTTCTTAGTTCATTCAACTTATATCATATACAGAATGATATGACAACATAATATAAACCAAAAATCAATTGCTTGACATCAATAACAAGATAATAACTGATGTAACCTTTATAATATCATGTATTCCTATGATCTTGGTCTCTCTTCATCATCATCATCAAATAATCAATCTTCAACATTACTATCAGTTATGGTAAGTCCAAGTAATGTGGAAGAAAAAGCAATAGTTCACCAAGTTATAGTTGGAATGGCATACATGGCTTCCAATAGGTGGAAAAATGATTGTAGGACCATACAGAGTATGCTACCAAGTAATAGTCCTAGATGAGATATCACACAGTAAGAGGTCTCTTTATGCATCAATCTGAAATGTGCAAGTAGTTGGGCTTAGAGATTCTTTACCAATGATTCAATTTACTATTAGTATTGAAATAAGTGGTAATTGTACATTAATTAACATTCCTAAAAGCTAGATCATTCTTCTTGAATGGATAAATTCATCTATTGTTATTAATTGGAGTTAGAAAAAATAATGTGCAGGTAAGATACTAAAAATAAAACCATAATATTAAACATAAAGAAGAATGAGATAGACATCAATGCCCATATACATTGGGGTCTATAAGACACTAGAAATAAATTATTTCAAATGATAACTTGTCAATGTCATTTACTATTCTTTGCATTCCATAGTATAGATTTACCCTGTTGCCTAACTAGATTTTGCATATTTAGGATATCCATCATCCATTAATTACAATCTCCTAGTAGAGCTTATATTTTGGTTATTTTATTTTAGATTTCATCTCCTTTGGCAATGCAACCCTCTTTTGGAATAATATTTGTATAAATATATTAAATGGTTGGGCTTGCCAACCATGTTATCAATGAAAAAACAAGGACACAACAAATGTAAAGGTACAATGAATAGCCAGCTACAGAATTACAAAGAGGATGAGGAATCACACAAAGCCTAGCATGTTATTAAAGAACAGAGGTATGACTAAAAAATAGAAATAGTGAACAAAAAATTTCAATCCATAAGGTTTATTATCATATTATATTGAGGTGGATATTATTCAGATTATCAAGAGCCAAGACTAATAAAACTCTACAATGAAGAGGTACTGCTACAAAGAGACTGGGGGACACTTAAATTATATAAAGAAACAACAATCAGATATAAGTATTTAGGAATTTTATAACTGATGCCCAGATCTAATAACAGCACCAAATAAAAATTGTCTCAAATTAGCATGATATTAGAACAAATTAGAGTAGATTAATCATCAAAGGACGGTCACAGTGAGCATTAGGATAGGTACAGAACAACCATCAAAGATGTTGCAAGTAAAGGTTGAGCATAAATACAATGTAAAACAACTTAAACAAAGCCACATTAGCAGCATATGCAAGCACTGTGACATACATGAAAATGTAAAGGCTCAATGAAAATTTCCAAAGTGTTGAGAATAACAAACATAGGAATAATATATTTTGAAAGTGCTAAAATGTCTTACTTAAGGAGTGAAGTTAGTTGTAATGAAGGTCACTTTCATGTAAAGGAGATGGGTATACAAATGAAATTAATCACATGGTAATGGAGGCCCACCACAGAAGGGTTATGGGTGTGTTCAATCAGTCCAATCATCTAATAAGAGTCAATAATGTTGTGTTTAGAAGATTCTCAAGAAGTCAAGGAGTTAGAGATCAATGTGAAGAGCACTCAATGCCACACTAATAATAACATTTTCTCATATACAGTAGACAGAGATAATAAGGGAAAGCCTTAATGAGAGCTTCATAAAACCTACAACAGTCTGCAAAATAAAGATTTATGTGCATATATTTTAGAAACCCCTCATTTTGTACCGTGGAATGGTGAGAATCTAGAGAAGATGACATGTGTAATATTACAGAGAATATCAAGGTATAGAAAAACCCAGAAATGATGAAAAAAATACCTAGATCAAGAAAAGACAAAGTATCATGAACTCAATTAGAGCCAACAAATAGAAATGAGGTTGAAAAGGGTTTCAAGAATTGAAAAATCACAATACATGACTTTTCATATATGCAATTTTTTAAAGCAATTTGTGTACAATAATTTGTGTATGAAGCAGATGAAATCAAATGAAACACTTATCTTTTGTTATTCTTAGTCATTTGTGTAAATACATATGAATGATAGGCCCTCCAAGGTTGCAAACTACTTTCAATTCCTAGGTCTTCTTTCATGGTAGTAAGCACAAAGGACTTTTAAATCCAAAACTCCTTCAAATTTAATGCAAACCTCATTTCCCATGGTGGTGTAGATAAAGGTAGGGCAAACAAGAAAACATTAGGGTGAAAAATGAGAGGTAATCAAGGTGCAATGTTACTTAAATGATCATCTCGAATGCGTAGAAGAAGCAACCCTAAATTATCTGTATAGGGTGAATGAGGATGCCCTAACTAAATTAAACTATCAGTTTTTAATGTGTGAAGACATTCCCAAGAGCTTCAAAACTATTCTTTTCAACATGGCTAGGATAATGCAATTATTTTATAGGAACATAGATGACTTTCTAAATGTCATCGAAGAGATGAAAGACTTCACAAAAAAGACTCTCTATAAACCCCTTCTCTAAGAAATACCAAATTCGTATTCTTATGATCTATTGGATTTCCTTATTCTTATGATCTACCAGATGGAATTCTAATTTTTGTTAGTTTTTGGTGAATATATAATTTTCAAAGGAGAAGGCCTACATATTTATCAATATTTTACTTAATTCAAAAGTCTTCACACAAGTGATTTAGAGGAAAAATTTATTAATGCGCACTTCAATTTATGAAAGGATAAGGAACTAAAATTTATATAATTTTTATGTAAGTTTCATATATAGTTGTGTGTGACATTTTTGAATCTTTGTTTGGAACATGTGTGAAAAAATAGGTAACAAGTATATGGAGTTAAAATTAGAATTCGTAAAATGAAGTTAAATCTTAAACAACCTTATAACTAAGCAACCTATAAGAGAGTTTTTTCAATAAACATAGAAAATGAGATTATCCAAAATTGACAATAAATGAGGCTTGTTAAATGAACCTATTTTCCCATTAAGATTTGGAGTTTTGTATGATTTTTAGAGACAACCTAGACTTGGTTTAATAGGAATCTCATATAGTAGGGCACCTAAAAAACTAGCAAAGAACTCACAATATGAAAGTGTCAAGATAGCCCTCCAAATGCAACTAGATTGTTTGAATCATATTTTATTAGTGAAATTGACCATAATTTATCTTTGATACATTCGACACATGATGACACTATGAGGAATTCAAACTAGCTTCAAATTATAATTAAAAACATTAATAATTCATTAATATAATGAGTAATAAAAGTGAAAGATTTCACTGTAAATGTTAAAAAAAATTATAAAATATGTGAAGGCATTAAGACTACACTCAAAGGCAATGTCTTCCATGCAATAGGTATTTTTGGTGCACCAAGCCACCGCAGCAGCCAAATGGCCCACTTAGGTAGAGGTTCCATGAGGGGGGCTTAAGCTCTATGGATTATGATCAAATTTGAAAAAAAAAATTTGGAGTAATAGTCATTTGTTTAGTCATTTTTATTTGTCTGACCAATTATTTAGTTGTGATTTTACCCGATGACCAAATTAGTCATTTATACTTGGGAAATGCAAAAAATTAGAATAATTTGATCATTTAAAGTCACGTGACTAAAATTTTGTCATGTAGTCATTTATTTTCCAAATTCTACTAGTGTATGCAAAAAGCTATTAAAAGAGTACAAAACCTTCTAGTAGGCATAGAGAAAATATAGAAAGATGTAGGACCTCCTGATTAGCTTATGTAACCTCTCTATATGATTTAGCAATTTGCACTTATGATCTTCCTTCTTTTAGTCTTCACATTCAATCCACACATACTTCATAATTACCTCACATACTCTCTTCCAAAAATCATCCATTCATGCTCAAATATATAGTGATTTGTCCATTGAAAACTTCAAGAAGGTTGCATTATTAGAACAAAGTTGGTCAACAAGAGCATAAATATTAAATATAGTCCACCCTAGGAGATAAAGGGGATCCAAATGTATCACAATAAGTCTTCCTTAAATAAAATGACCAAGTCACACTCATCCATCATCCTCCAAAGTTGGTCGCAAAAAAATGCGTAGAAAGGCATTAAAACATGTTACCAGTCAACTCAATAGTTAATGTCCAAAGAACACAACACCATTTGAAGCAAAAAACACCATGAAACATCATCCTTAACCTCTTAACTCTTTCCTTATCCTATTTACGGTCCAAAATACTCAAATCAAGTCATTGTAAATAGTCATGTTAGCCAAGAGCTAACTATAGACACTTAAAATGGCCTATTTCTCTAACGCGGTGACATTACTAACACTCCTCTTTAATTTATTTAATAATACTTGTTATTCAATAAATTGTGTCTTTCTACCATTTCCTAAGATCAAAATCATAATTTCTCATTAATTCCATAATTAAGTAATTTTAATTAATTAATTAATTATTAATTATCCAATCAATTATTCATCTATAAGGTAATTAAATAATTAAACATTATTTAATTATTCGCTATATCATTCAAAATTAATTAAATAATCATATTTAATTAATATTCCATGTTTCTAATTATTACATTTATGTAATAATTTAAAACAAATCCCTTTCACAATTAAATAAATAATATTTATTTACCTAAACTAAGTGTTCCTCTCATAAATAAATAAATTATTTATTTAAAATTGTCACATGTGCAAGCAAATAAATTATTTTATTTATTTAATCATGATTTATTGTTCAAAAGATAACTCATACTGACTTTCAAGTCACTCTCCAATTATAATTCCTAACTATTTAATCCACAATGATAATTCTCCCCTTAGCACTCAATTAAGTCTTCAATCAATTCAGTCTTCTAATCCATCCAATCAGTTAACACATCCATGAAATTTTTTATCTCACCAGTCTATTCTATTATTTCTTCAATCAATTCAAGTCATCTCTCCAATCTGTTTGTTGACAGATTAATCAATCATGTTAAACAAAGCAATCAATTGAGTTAAACTCACGCTCGCTCTGAGTTCAACTCCTCCATCACAGTCAATCAACCCATCAATCATGCCTTCTTGATTAAAACCTCTAAAATTCTTATAAATAAAGAGCTAAATATCTAATTTTGGAAACCACAATTTCTTTGAATTCTTATGCCTGCATGATATTGAGCTCAATTCTGAGAGCCCACATTCCATGAGAAGGAGAACAACAAGGAAGGACTATTGGGTTTGCATATTCATGTTTTTTAATTGATTTCATTATGTTGAATGATTATGCTTGTTATTTTCATTGTTTCCTTTCTTGATTATTAGGAATACTAATTGCATTAACTATCTCTTTTTGGTTGAGATTTCTATGTTATTGCAAGTTTCTATTGATCCCCATTACTCGGTTATACTAACATAGACAATAATATTGCACTTGTGATAAAAAAAATATTCACCTATGGAGAAATCCATCAACATATATTTAAATTAAAATACTACATGAACCATCTGACCATGTCCATAAAACCACATAACCTAAGATGCTTATGCATAGAAATGTAGAGCATTCTTGAAGCTTGCCTAGAACATTCTTGATAACTATCCTTACTATAAACTAGTCAAGGCATTATAACTTCCTCAAAAGAACATTTGGGGACCTGAACACGTGATAGTGCAATATTCATAGTACATAGCCATTATAGCTAAAACCACAAGTTTACATCATCTTATGCAGAGAAATGAAGAGCATTCTACCATAAGATCTTTGAATACTCTCTCCTACATATTTGTACTTTCCATACAGCTTCCATCTTCCAAATATATCTTATATTGTCTTAGAATCATTATTAGAACACTTGTTTTCCTTAAAGCACTCATTCCAACATATCAGTCATTACATACTCTTTTCTACATATTATCCTTCAAATCTTCTTCATCAATCAATAATCCTTAAAATCTCATATCCAACATCTTGTTACCAGCTTCATAACCTCAACAACTCTTCATCCTCAACAAGTTAACATCAATGTCACCATGAGTTGAAATCAATGACAATAGAAAGCATATAATGTTAACATCTATATTGTTATCAAAATATGACTATAGAAAATGAGATCCAATGTGTGGTAGAAAAGAATAAGAGTGATGTTAAGATAATAAAGATAAGGTCCTAATATAAGGACTATGAGATACACAAATAATTACATTGAGGAGGAAAATAAATCTCCAATAATTCATTAAAATTCATGATAATTTCCATTAGCAAGAGTTGGGACCAAGAAAGTTCCAAAAATATCTATGGCTTGGTGTGGTTTGTTCCTTTATTTTTTTGTTGGTCTTTACTTTGGGTGGTGTGTTCTCTTATTAATGGTGTTTTGGTTCACAATTAGTGAATATTTTATGGTTGTTTTGTTATGTTTATCCAATTTTCTATTGGTTGTAAAGAGTTTTGAGCCCCCTTAAAAATTAATTTTACCCATCCAATAAAAAATGTAGTGCCTTACGTGTTTGCATTTTATTCCATGATTATTTTGATCTGAGGTATACTCTTGTTTTATTATTGTGATTATCTACATGATGAGATGCATTGATGGCAACTTATTATTTTGGTTGTGAGTATCTTGCTTGTGATAGATGGTTAGATGGTGTTACGGTTTTTCAGTTTGATCATAGCTGCATGATGATGCTAGAGTTGTGACGTGTGCCTTATGTTGATATCTGGTGTATTTTGCATTTGAGATTATTATTTATGATTATCAAGATGATTTTATTAGACTCGTTATTATATTGTGTTGTATATGTTGTTGGATATTTCAGTTGTTTACTTTTGTTGATTTATGCTCGTATTGTCGTAGAATGATTATTTAAATATTTTATATATTTAAATGAAATGTCTAAATAAAAATGAAGTTATAATTTAAATGATATGATGTTCATTTCTACATTTACACAATTGCTATGCATTATGCCCTTTGTGCTTGTACAAAGTGAGACAAAGTTTTAGTTACTCATTCGTGAGGTCCACGCGATGGTGTCACTCTCCTTCACTATTTGTTATCTTGTATATTATGTGCTTCAACTATTTGTATTATGAGCATATACACTTGATTTTTTTTTGTTTCAGTGAATAGGTATAGACACATTCTACCCAAGTTGTAGGATGTGAGTGTGTCTATATCTACGACAGTGGAATAGGAGATAATAACTATGGCCTTGCATTTTGAGTCAATGTTGTCCTATATGGGTGACATATCCATGATTATTATATTATTTCATCTGCTATATGTTGATAAATTTTCATTCATATTGCATTTGTGATAGACCAATGACTGTGTGTGCATTTAGAGTTCTCGCATAAGGATTTATTTAAAATATTGATTTAAATGTATTTTGGGGAATTTTATTATTATTTTTATTTACCAGCTAGTTTTTTATAGTTGGATTCTGGTTATCTGTAGTTTATTTTATTTAATTGGGAAAAATTTTGAATATTTTATTTAATTATTTAAATATTCTATTCGAAAGTCACTTTTGGGGAAAAGTGCTTTATATTTTAAAAGTGGGTCTTTTTAACTCACTTTTCACCTTGTGCTTTTGAGAAATTGGTGATTTGCTCCAAATTTGCATTGGAGAAATCACATTTATTACTTGTGGGTGAAATTTGGGTGTCAGATTCGTGCATGGAGCGACTTGTTGGAATCATCCCAAAATTGCTCCACTTTGCCAAAAGTTTCATCTGATTTGGTGGAGTTTTCATTTTTTTTCTCCTCTTTTCAGGTTTTCACCATTTGTGTGAGGTAGGGCATCTCACCATATCCAATTTACTTCATCTTTTTTATTATAATCTTGTGCAATAGTTGAGTAAGATGAGAATTAGTATTCTCCCATGTCTGTGTTTGATTTCATCACCCAGTTGGGCGACTATAAGCATTTTATGGTTTCTCCCATTTGATTTTGGGGTTTTAGAGTAGTTACATTGTCAAATTTCTGTGAAGTGCCCAAAATGCAATTTCATTTGATAAATGTGATTTTGGGTGCCTAAGGGCAAATGGGTTTTGATTTTTTTTTATTTGTACGATGTTTTTTTTTGGGGCATTTGCATTTTTCCTCATTTTGTGTGCCACCAAGATTTATCAATTGGATTATTTGGCATAATCAAAACATTGGAGTGGATTGTCCTCCATGTTTGCAACCACCTTATGGTTTTACTTTATGAATTTCATATTTGTGGATGAATCTATACTCCTGGAAAAATTCTCAGTTGAGTTTTCGTGAGCACTTGTGATTGCTTTTTTCGGCTTGTGAACCTTAACTCAATGCTTGATTTGAGATCACATCTTGAGTACATAGTGAAGGTTTTGAGACCACATCATGAGCACATTGAGTGTTCCATGTCAATATCTTGATATAACCACACTCTTGGTTTAAGACCAATCGTGTCCCTTTATACATTTTGAGTTTATGACTTTTGCTTTATTACATTATTTCTTTATACCTTGTTGTAGAACAAGATGAGCCTGGTGTTTGGGTAGTGGAGTGGAGTGGCTCCTTACATGGACCCCAATCAGAAAGTGGTTGACACCGTACATGGGAAGGGTTTTTATTAACAAGTGATAACTTAATGCCAATAAATTATGGTAAAGCAATTAATAAAGGTAAATTGAGCTTTATGCCTACTTGTCTGTCTACAGGTGTTAAACTAAGGTAGATGTGTATCTGTTTGTTTATAAGAATTAACCTAAGATACATTATGATGTTTCTCTATTTGAGGGAATTAACTTGAGACTGGATGCTACCTGAGTTGTTGAGATCCAAGTAATGACACTCCACCTTGAGTTCCTACACTAAAACCTTGATAACTTTGAGTAGTGACCTTGAACCGCTTGCTTCTTGCACTTGCGTTGTATTTTTACTTGAACTTTTGTTTCATCCTTGAGTCATGCATTATGTTTGGCATGAGTTTAGCCTTCTTGGTGTGTGTAGTACGTTGTGTTTTTGGTCACTTTACTATCTCCACAAGCACAATGGGGTGGGCCTAAGGGTTCCACATAGTAGGGTAGGGTTTCACTTTACCATTGTTGGGGACTAATGCATAGGTGAAAAACTTCCTCTAGTTACATAGATTTGGAGCTTGAGAGATCACTTCATTTAATGGCCTTTGTATATGCATTGCATCTATACTTGATGTTCTTGATTATTAGCCTATTTTCCTTTATGCTTTCATTTATGTATTTTCAATGTAATCAAGTGTCTAGATCCTTGCTATGTTTTATTGTAGTAATCCCTAATGTAGAGCTAGATGATATTTAGTCATACATTAGTTTTGGATTAGGTTATAGGATTTATGCCTTGTATTTTGGCTAAAATTCATAGATCAACATCTATGCTTGCTTCTAGCATTTGCGTTGGTCGGTGTCTCTGCTAGTTGATCAGTGTCTCTACCTCTCTAGACTAAGAATTTTCATCTGAGAGAGTTCACCAATCATGAATTGACATCTACATAGATCAATGTTTATGTAGTGAGAATTGACATCTCTACCTAATTTCATTATCTCTATCTAGTTTGGTTCTCCGATCAATTTTTGGAGCTAGGTGTTTGACCTATGCATTTGAGTTGGTTTCTAGAGAGTTCTAAGGTGCCTTATGGGACTGATTGCAATCATTCAAGGATTTTTGTTCATGTTATTTCTTATTCTTGTGGTTAGAAATTGAATGAAATTGTATGGTTAATCACACTAGGAACATCTATTTGAGCTTAAAAAGAACATCTATTTTATGAGATTTGGGATTTGATTTATTCTCTCTTTGTTTGCCATGAGTTATTTTTGGCTTAGACTCTCGTGGTGCATGGAATTTGTTCGAATCCATGTAGGGAAACCTCATGGATGTGTGTTATCTATCCTAAAGATATGTAGGGTTATCTAGAACCTTTAGAAGAGTTGTGAAGTCTTTTTCTTATGCACAATCATGTGATGATCATTGTGTTTGTTTTAGCATGTTGTTTATTGATATGTTTATGGTTACAAGATGCATAATGTTATGTTATGATTATGCTATTTTGCAACAACAAAAAAATAGTGCATATTTAACCCCTTTGTTTCCAAGGGTTCCTTAGAGGGGCATTACATCTGGTATCAAAGCCCATGTTCATATGCTAATATCTCTATGCTATGCTCCCATTATGTTTGGTGTGGGTGTGGTGTGGTTTTTATACTCCTTGTTGGTTATCATTTCTTATAGTTGCCTTAGTATGGCTTATTGTGCTTATTTTATGTGATTTTAATCCATCTCTTATTTTTCTCTTAAAGGATGCCTCCTAGACATGGACATGGTCATCGGAATGCCCATTGGGATGACCACGAAGAGGAACACCATGAGGAGGAGCATTATGAGGAAGAGAATAGAGAAGAAGAGTCGAATGAAAATCACCAAGAATACTATAGAGAGGGTCATAGTGGTAATGATGGGAACCTCGAGTTGGTTCAGTTATTGCAAGAGCTTATAACTTGGTTGGGACCTCATCAGGAGGATTCTCACCATGGGGACTTATGGATATATGAGCATAAAGATAATGAGGAGAGGAGAGAGGGTGAGTGTTCTCATAATCCACCCATTTTGAGAGATGATCATAGGAGAGGTGAGGCGATGGTGGATGAGGATTTGATCTATTACATGACTTATGAGAGATCTTATGAGGTCTCATCCACCTTTGTTTGATGGTACAGGTAGTGAAAATAAGGCTAAAACTTGGTTATTGGATCTTAGATGTTGCTTTTCTATGCAAGCATATGTGAACAACATTAGAGCTTGATGTGTCATCATGAACCTTAAATATTTTGCATATATTTGGTGATGCATAGAGGAGTAGAAGCTCTGATTAGATATTACAACCATCTCTTGAGAGATCTTTAAGGAGTGGTTTCATGAGCACTTCCCTTCTGAGTAGTATAGAGAGGCACACATTGATGAGTTTTATGAGCTCCAACATGGGAATATGATAGTGGATAAATACAAGCATAGGATCTTTGACTTGACGTAGTATTCCAACTATAACCATGATGAGCCCTTATTAGTATAGCATTTTATTGAGGATCTTAATGACTGCATCATTGGAGAGGTTCATATGCATCATCCCAAGACACTTTCTCTAGCCATCATGAAGGTGAGATTAGTTGAGAGTAATCTTGTTATAGGTTTTAGTAGTAGGATAGGTGCATAGGTTCATAGTGCATAGCCTTTTGGGTTAGTTGCATAGAGTACACATGTATAGCCCACAAGATCTTCCCAGGTACATTTGGCACCTTCAAGGGGAGGTTTCTAACAACAATATAAGCAACATCATCTGTAGGGTCAACATAGTAGCCATGGTTCTAGTACCCCAACTGGAAGAGACCGCATTTGGAACCGTAATAGGTGATCTTAGTCTAGTCATTCATCTCAAAGTGTTCAACCGGGTCACAGTAGAGGGCGTTATTAACAGTCCAATGCACCCTTAACATGGAATGGTTATATTCTAGGAGCATGTTTTACTTTTGGTCAATATGGTCATAGGGAATACATGTGTCTATAGAGAGTTATTCTAGGGGCTAGCAAGAGGTAGGCTACTTCTGAGCCTACAGTTGGGGATGCAAGTAGATCCCACAAATTTTTTGCAACGCTTAATAACTATCAAGTTGAGCACTAGGTAACTATTGTTGAGACTATAGGTGTGTTATATGGTACTTTACTGAATTCTTAAACTTCTTTATCTTCTTTATACAACATATAAAGATATATCATAATATAAATAACCATGCAACATTAAAAAACATAAGAGAACTCATAACACCATATATTTTTTTTGAGGAAACCCTGTTAAGGGAAAAACCTGTGTGGGGATGGTACCCACAAATGACTGCACTATAAGTATAATAACCACGTTAGGAGTTATGACCTTGTTAGGAGCCAAGTATTACAATATGAAGGTCCTAGTTAAAGGACAAACCATGTTAGGATTCTTTACAATGTGATCCCAATTAAGGAATCAACCCTGCTAAGATTCCAACATTGTTAGAGGAAATCAAACCCTATTAGGGGTGTACAATAGGTGCAACAATACTTACAATCAATCTGTCGTCCTGAATACAAAGAGTTAACAAAGTATTCCTTGAATAACTCCTCTTGTTATCCTTTCTCTTGATCTCTTCTTTTCCCCTTAGATGCCTTCACAGTTTTCATTCATCTATATCATTATTCACATCATCGCACACTTTTACAAAGTGTTTCTATACTTATACCTTGTTAGAGGTATATTACAAAAGCTAGTCGACATTACTCTAGCTAAACAACATATTATTTAATGCGCAATTGCATGCTTCATTAACATTCTTAGTCGGCCTTAGATCTAAGAATGCATCCAAAATTAACTTTCAAATCGCTCACAAAGTCGGCCTTAGTGATTGCCAACAAGTTATACTTTGTTTACTGTCATCGCACTCAATCAACTGATCATATCTCTTTGATACCTCAACATTAACATTTGCGACCTTACACACATATTTATTCATGTCCTTCAAGCATGTACCTAAGATCTCATGCCTTTAGGAAGCTTCTGTGAAGTTTTCTATATTTTTTTGTCAGACTGGGTCATAGGAACAATCTATGGACTTGGGCATTTTTCCTTCACCAACTGCATATCAATATATTCATGATATCCAATATGTGCGATCATAAATCTGATAAGTGTTTCCATAAATGACAATATTCCATATGTGCATGTGCCTACATATGCATATGTGTGCATGTGGTGACCACTTTCCAATAGTCTCCCCCTTTGGCATTGATGACATCACTTAGTGAAAAAATGACTAAGTGCAACATCAAGACAAAAATGTAAAAGGAAATGAATGCAACACATAAAATTTTGACACATAGCCTTCAGAGAAAACCTTTCTTTTATTTATGTTTTCATTTTACATTATATTTTTTCTCTATCTCTCCCCCTTTGACATCAATGGCAAAGGGTGCCAAAAATGTCTGAAATAGCTACGAAAACAACAAAATTGAAGTTGTTCAAAATCACAACTGAATTTTCTAGAGCACATCCATGTAGTTTATTTCAAAATTTGCATATATGCATCCCAATCTTCCTTAATTGCTTCTGCAACCTAAATCAATGCATTGAGACCATATGCGGCCTTGTTTTCTTCTTCTACATTTGTAGGTACTAATTCCTGAAATGTTTTAAGGTTTAGCTGAAGGTCCTCATGAGTACTCTCCAACACATTGATCTTTAGAGTCAAGAAGCTTCTTAATTCAAAGAATCTTTTCTGAACCCTTTCCTTTTCCAAATGCAAGAAATGGATTTTATCCATGATCTTGTTTGTTTCCTTTTTTATGTCCAATATTTTCTTATTTTCAAAATCCTCAAAGATTTTTATCAAAACCTCTTCATCCTGAGCTATAATATCTTATATACTCTTCACATGCTTGTGCAAAGTCATGCAGATTTTTTATAAGTCTTGTCCATCCTTAAGACAAGATTTGATTTCCCTTTCAATGGCAATCAATGTATTAAGATCACTCTTGATCCCATCAAGAGTATCTTTCATCCTTAGCCTTTTGAAATCATCTACTACTTTTATTCTCATTGCTTCCTCTAAGGTATCAAAATTTTGTTCTACTATACTTAGATCATTATCTAGACTACTTATAGGATCTTCAATATATATAGGAGGTGTAGTCAAAAACTTACTCAATACTTGTGTTGCTCACTGGATTTTCTTTGTAGTTTTGTCAGTCTTATTTGTTTTCTCCTTTGCTTTAGCATTAGGTCTATAACATCCATGTCCTCTAAATTGGTTGGAAGTGATTGAGATCCACTTGCCAACAAATTAGGTGTAACAATTGACAATTCTTTTGGTTGTTCCTCTTTATTTTATGTTTCCTTTTCCTTTTCTTGTTCTTTTACCTTTTTTGTTTCTTTTTCTTCCTCTTTCCTTCTGATACTTGTGCCTTTTTAGGTGTGTTCTCTTCTTGCTGCACTTTCTTATCTAATTCTACTTGATCGATCTTTGGTAGATCAAGGTATTTTAATATCTTGTCAATGTTGGTTAGGGTTTCATTCATCTGAAATGGATCATATGTATCTAGATGTGTATCCAGTGAAATCCCAACATTGTCTATGAAGAAATCAGGTAATGTTGTGTCAACTACCTCTATTTCTTTTGGATCTTCAGCCTTTTATGAAATTGTAGGCTTTGTAGAGATTATTATTAAGGTTGAGATCCTTGTAGACTTACCAAGATTGGGTCACTCCTCTAGGAGTAGCTTTCCAACCTTTTCATGAGTTTCATGTTCCACCTCTTCATACTTTCGAGCCATGAACTTGATGATTCTAGTTTTAGTTCTTAACTTTTTCATTAGCTTCTCAAGCCAATTTCCCATCTCATTCCCTATCATATTAGGCATATTTTGTAGTAGAATATCCTATCTCATCTTTCTATCCTCATCGCTTTTCTTTCTCCCATCTAATCTTTAAAATAAGTCTTTACTTATTTGACCCTCTATTTCAATTAAGTTCTTTTTGAATGTGAGCATGTGATCCACAACTATGTCTTCTATTTAGTTTTTCTCATCCTCATCATATCTATCAAAGTATTTCTCAATATAATTGATCTTACCATCACTTACCGCTCTCTTTTGTAGAACTTTAAGGTAGGGCTTGAATAGGTTTCTTTGTGTACCCTGGCCCTTATTTTGTTTACCTTCTTCTGCCTTTTTCCTGTCTACTTCAAGTGCCCTTAGATTAGCCTCTTGAAGCTTTCTGTCATTTTCTTATTCTTGCTCCTTCTTCTTTTGTTCATTAGTTTTCTCTTTGTCCATCATTTGGACTTCCTTATTTGGCTCTTCTTGAGAAGTCTTTTGTTGCTTATCTTTTTCTTATGAAGATGGAGGAGTGTCCAATGTTTTCCTATTCTTTCCTGGTCTGCTAGCCATGGCCTTAGGTCTGGATTTGGGAGGAGTTTCACCTTGTGTAGTAGCTCTTGTTGCATGTCTCTGTTATGTTCTCCTAGTAGGTGTAGGAGTGTCATATTTTTCCTTCTCTTCTTCTTCTTCAACCTCCACCACTTGAGGTGCCTCTATTTTAGATTGAGGAGGGGGAATATTGTATTTCTCCCTAATTTTTGTCACCTTTTCCCTGACATTTTTCATTTCTATTTTAGTTGCCATGATGCCCTACTATTTTGTCAACAAGGGATTCAACTTTCTTCTCCCTTCTCCCTTTCACCAATTATTCCTTAATTATCATGTACTTTTCTTCATATGTACCCCATCTCAGAGCATTAAGGTCTTAAGGTGACTATCGAACATGTTGAATGTGAAGTTATAGAATGGTGTAGTCTACTTCATAGCCCATAGGAGTAGCCCATGAAGTTCTAGGTTCCACTACCTCAAAGAATGTTTTGTCAGTCTCCACCATGAAGCATATATCATTTTTATATTTATCCACTAGTCTTTGAGGGATCCTTTCCCTTTCATGAATTTTTTTCTAAAAGAGTTTCATCATTCCTGCAACTTCAACATACCTATTTTTCTCATCACTTCTTCTATAACAGTCACTTATCATTTGCATAGTGCACCTATCTGATCTCCATAGATACATGTTAGGGAATCTTCTCATAACATGAAAGAATATATACATTATTACAGAACCAAATCTAAAGTGTGTTGTTATATTTTTCTTTATCCCTACCAAGTTCTCCATCATTTTTTGCCTTAGAACCTCACACAGTTCATATTCTTCATCTTCTACTACCATTTTATATGCCATATGTACAAAAATGGCTGACACATTGTTTATCCTGCTACTATACTAGAACTTGTAACCCAATATCATTGCTACAAGTTTGACATCTTCTTGTGTGGTGTCATTTACTGTCATTACTCTCTTGTTCCACTTACTTTTTTTTAGTTTCTCCACTTCAAACCTATTGGTCTTTTCAGTAGTAGGTACTTTACCTGTCATAGGTAAACTAGTGATCTTAGGCAATAGTTATTTGGTGTTCTTTTTTGGAGTTCCACCAATCCATATAAATTCATCATGAATCCTTCTTAACATGATCTTGATCCATTCTAGTTCATCAAACTCAAATCTTTCCATGTATTTAACTATTGGCAACTCGTGAACCTTTCTACATTCTTCTCTTAGGGTTTGATCTGCATTATATAACCCTAGCATTTCATCATATATCTTTGTAGTTCCTATGAACTCAATTTTGTTATATATGTATGCCTTGATGTCTTCAACATGAAGAACACCAACTGGGGTATGCGAAAACACACCCTCTTGATCCTCTTCAGTATATTTGAAGGGATGGCTCTTGAATTTGTATCTATTCCTTTCAAGCACATTAAAAACCTTAGGAGTATCCATGTTGATTGCTTTGTTATAGTAAATGACAAAGATTACTTGAGTTAATCATAAATACCTAGCTCACACAGTCGTGTGAGGGTTTTGTGACTACAACTGTAAAATCTTCAAGCTCCAACAACTACTCCAAGATCTTCAATGATCTCTGATCTCAGTGTAAATGGTAGGTAATCTGACTACTTTATTACCCTTATAGATAATTTGGCACAAGTCCCAAAAACTACCCATAAAGCTACAAGGAACCAGTGCTAGCTCAAATTGGTACATCTTCTTACATACATCTCCAAACCATATGCGATCTTGTCCAAGATCCCATAACATAGTAACTAATTTTTTTTCAAGCTCACACAACTTAGTTCATCCATATAGGGGCTTTGTATCTGACTGGTGTTAATCTATCATGCTCCCCCTAAGGCACCCATTTCCCATCAAAAAGATGGTGAGGAAATACACCCTAGTAATGATTCGACAAGACTCTTAGGACTCTTGTGAGTGCTCTCACTCTTCTTTTCATCTTTCTTAACTTCAAATTCAACAGATTCATTCTACTTGACCCATTTCTCCTTGTATTATGCTTTTAATTTTGCTAGCTCTTTTTCTTCTTCATTCAGCTCCTTTTCTTTTATGAATGGTCTAAAGGAATTCTTTATTGATCCTCTAAATCTACAATACTTCACAAGATGTCTATCATTGTTACATTTGAAGCATGTCACCTTCTTCTTAGGTTTCAATAGGTTGTAATCAATCTGTAATTTGTAATACTTGGCAATCTTACCAAAGTTATTGCATTTATAACATACAATCTTTCTAGGTCTGGTAAAAGGTTTCTTTACTTCTTATATTGACTTGTTGAATTCATCCTTACTAGAATTAGAAACATTATCTTTCATAACATCATTTTCTTTACTTGTTTCATTATCCTCAGGTTGTCTATGTTCTGCATTTTTACTACATTCACCTTTTTCCATATTTGCCTCATTCAGACTTTTCTCCTTTTGTGTCTTGATAAAATCATTCAAGTGGTCATATGTAGGTTTGCTAGACCTCATATCTAGTTTTCTACATTATCTTATCTTATGTCCATACAAATAGCAATTAAAACAAAAACCAGTAAACTTGGGCTTAGGAATACCTTTTTCAGTTAATTTTTTTGATTGATCTTTATGACTACAATCCTTGTCATTGTCCTTGAAAGGAGGTATCTCAGGTTATGTTATCATAATCTTATAATTTGACTTCTTAGGTGAATCAATATTCACCATAGATCTATCCTTTCTCTAATCAGGATTGTCATTAAATCCTAGTCTTGGCATGTCTCCAACAGGCTTGTTCATGTCAATTTTCTCATCCAATTTCTTTCTTCTCCCATGAAATTTTTCTATGTGAACTTTGGTCTAATAAAGTTCATCAGTGATGGTGATGAAGTATCTCTCTACTTTTCCATACTTTAATTTTAGTGCACTCAGTTCATTCTCTAAACTTTGCAATCTATCCCTTGTGCTTGATAGTTCATTTTGGAACTTTTCTTTTTCTTCTCTTTCATTATCAAGTTCTTTCATCAGGTTCAATTTTGTGACCTCTATTTCATCCTTCAAGGAATCCTTTTCATGTTTTAGTTGCTCAATTTGAGCTTGATCTTATAGCTCCTTAGTCTATGCTTCCATGAGATCATCTCTCAATTTTCTCTCATGCTCAAGCTACTACTTCAACTTCTTGATGAAGTCATCTGCCTCCCTTAGCTTGTACTTTAGATCCACTCTATCTGCATTAGCAATGTCCACATCTTCCAAGGTCATTTCATAATTCTTCTTCAAATTTTCCAAATCCATCTTCATCTCTCTAAAGTTGTTAATCTTTTCTTTTAGGGGTCTGATGCTCTGATACCAATTGTTAGGATTTGGTAACACTGAGAGGGGGGTGAATCAGTGTTGCAGTACTTTACTAAATTCTTAAACTTTTTTATCTTCTTCAAACAACATATAAAGATATAGCATAAGATAAATAACCATGTAACATAAACAAACATAGGAGAGCTCATAATACCATATTTGTTTTTGAGGAAACCCTATTAAGGGAAAAACCCTGGTGGGAATGTGTAATCACCGAAAATTGCATAAGATCATTTAAGTGAGAAATCAATATAATTAAATTAAATTAAATTAAATCAAGTAAAAATCAAAGATAAATTGTAATTAAACCTTAATCCAAATGTAATTAAAAATAAAAAGCCATTAAATCAATTTAAACCTAATAAATCATGATTAAACAATGTATCGAATAAAATATGCGATGGGGTCCCAGAACAATGGTTTGCACATAAAAGAGACCCCAAAACCGATACTTTACACATACATGAAATTATAATGATATGGAAAGTAAATATAGAAGACTAATATTGAAATGAAAAAATAAAGGTACTTACCTCTGAAAAATAATTAGCTGAAAACCCTGTCAGATAGTCTTAGAAACTGTTGATTTTGGTGATCACAAACCGAAACTGTGAGATCTACAAAACCCAGAAATATTTTTCTTTTTGAGAAAGTTCACCCTTGACCTAGGTAGACAAAGTCATCCTTGACCCCAAAAAGTCAACCTTGACCCAAAAATGTCGACCTTGACCTACACAGCTCTGACGGAAATTTTGTTTGCAGGTCCCGAAAGTTTGACGAAAAGGGTATCCAAATCCACATTGATATTCATCATCCCGCACCTATACCTCCAAGAAAAAAAGGTTTTATTTGTTGGGGGGGAGGGGTTTTCCTCAGTCAAACCCCCATTTAGGAATTAACCATGAAATTGAATTGAAATTACAGAGATAAAGAAAGTAAATGGAACAATTCACCTTGCTTATGTTGAAAACCCTTATGGAGGATTTGAATCCTTGAATCCACAAGTATGGATGCTCCAAATGAATGCAAAATTGAATGTAGGATGTCTCAAATTAATTGTCTTTAGATCTTCAATACCAATCTTGAATGGATCTTAGAATAGGAAGAAGCTTGGATGAATGTGGATGGAGAAATCTTCAACAAGAGGGCTCCATAGATATTGAATCCGTCAATGGCTAACAATGGATCTCCTTGATGAATTGGATCTTGAATGCTTGAATGCTTGATCTTCTTGCTTGAGAGCTTGAGAGATTATGAGATGAGATGAGAAAAATGAGAGAGGAAGGCCTCCTTTTATAGTGATCTAGGGCACAAACTTCTAGAGGGTCCACATATGAGAAATAAATTCCCATTGGGCCCATACCCTTAGAAATGGACCTAGATTAAATGCAATTTAAGACTTTACCATTTCGGAGATCAAAATAGCCGACCCGGAGGTGGGAAAATAATTCCTTCCAAAACTTGACATCTGGAAATCATGGAACTTTGAAATTCAGACCTTGGGTCAAGGTCAAGGTTGACTTTGACCAAAAAGGTTTACTTTGACCCAAAAGGTTGACATTGACCCAAAAGTCAAGAATCTCAGAATTTCAAATCAGGATGCTAGAATTATGCAGAAAAGAAGTGGAAAATGGGGCAGAACAGGGGAAAAATCTAGATCCAAGTCAAACACCCATTCAAGGCATTCGACATGACCCCAAACCACTTACTTGGAGGGCTAAATTTTCTTAACATGGAAGTGCTTCCATTTTAAGACGATACAATCAATAAATTATACAATTAATCTAATTAATTGTATAGTTCAAATTAAATCAAATCAACCCATTTAAGGGGTACACATAGCTAAACAATTTAAATAAATTCAATTAATTAATTCCTATTTTCTCTCAACCACCAAATGGGAGGAAAATTCATCAACCAATAGGAATTGAGCACCAAGCTCACATGGATCAAGCCTAAATTGAATCTCAATCACTCACTTGGAGAATGCATCTTGTCCACTCATTTTGTCCTCTTGTCCCAAGCTTTGAGGACAAAATATTTAAATGGTCTCCAAAGGTGGAACCATGGACTTAACTCAAACTCAACCATGATCAAATCAACTACACCCCCTACCCTTGCCAAAATCTATAAAAGCAAGGCATAATTCACTCATTAATCATCCACAAATATGAGAATAGCATCAAACCTCTTGAAAATTAGAGCTAGAAAGGCAAATTTAGAGCTAATTAGTTGTATTTTCATTTGGAATTGAACTTTTAGCTTGGTTTATCATTCATTCTTATCTTAGGACTGTCACTAATGGAAGCTTGTTGAGAGCTTTGCATTAGCATCCCTAAATAGAGATCCATAGAGTGCTTAATTGTCAATTCTTTGCTTAATTAGATTGCTATTTATGGCAATTTAGTTGTTATTTTGAGTTATTGATGATACTAACCCTATGAAGGTACTTTTTCTAGTACACAACATGGCGCCCACCGTGGGGCTTTAGGCCTCATAAATTTATAAATTCAAAGAAGTAAAAAATTTCTTGCAAATCTTGTTTTCTTCTTTATTTTGTAGGTTAAACAACGCTTTTGAGAGTTTCTCCAACGCTTTTAATTGATTCTCCAGTGTGTTTGAGGTCTAAAACAATGCTTCTACGACAAATTATTGCACCTTTACATGGAGTTTCGATGCTTTTAATTTCTTTTGTCTTATTTCTTTCAACGCTTTTACCCTGACTCTCTGGATCTTTCAATTGATTCTCTAGCACGTTTAACTTTTTATTTGTGCCTTTGCTTATTTTATCAGCGCTTTTAATTTTTGTATCAGCGCTTTTAATAATTTTATGCAACGCGTTTAAGCTTTTAAATAATGTTTTCAATAGATTTTGTTGTGCTTTCAATTAAATTGAGAATTAACAGAATTTAACTTACAGAAAATGATTTCTCTGTGTCTGCAGGATGACTGGTCATAAAAAGATTAAAAAAAAACTAGAGACCAGATTTAACAGCGAAGGGAAAGCTTTGACAAAACAGATTAAGGAGGAGAATATTACACACATCAAGCTGGTTTTGGAGAATTCTCAACAAGAAAATGAGGTATATGAACAATACTTGAAAGTTGTAGAAGCATACAAATCAAAGTTCATATCATTAAATTGGATTTACTTGCCTTAATCATTTTTTGTCAAAATTTGATAAATAAGGCTTAAATTCAAAGTTATTCTTGTTTTCTTCATTTTGGCTAGTTGTGTTGACTAACTTGTTGGAGGAGAAGTGAATGGAAAGGAACAATCGCCACTAGGTGAGCATAAAAATGGAAAATTCATCAAAAATGTCCCTAGCCTTAGCTAGCTTCGAAACAAGGTAAGCCTAAAACTTGGTCAATTTTTGCTTAAATTGTGGCCTTGTCAATCTCAAAATCTAGTAATTAAAGTAGCCTATTATTGTTTGAGGGATTTGATACTAGGTCTATGCTCTTCACTTTCTAAGTGAATTAAAATGCCAAAAATATCAAGTTCCTTGATTAAATAAAGGCTAAGTAAATCAAGCACTAAATTTGAACAACCCCATGTTTGTGGAAAAGAGTAGAAATACTCGATTCCCATTAGTTAGTGGGTTTGGTAATTGAACCTTGTTAAAAGTGTTTGGGAATTGAGAAATAGATAAGGATATGCTCTTCACCTTTTGTTGAATCAAACTCCCAAAACCTATCTCTTTATTCCACTTTATTGCTTTCAAAATGAACATGCTAGATCTATAGTGGGCTCGCCTCCCAAGATTTACCTTAATGAGGCTGGTGAGAGGGAAAGCCCAAAGTGGTATACAATTTCCTTTGCTGTAATCATTCAACCCACTATAAAATGAAATGCATGCATCCTTAATGGGGTGTGTGACAAAAGGGTGTTAAATTTTTGAACTTCCTCGAGTAGTCCTTCGGGATTGCGCAAAACTCTGACATACTAGTGGTGGGAAGCCTCTTAATATACTTGGAGGATGAAAGTTTAATATCCATTTTGAACAAAATCTTGATTAAATACCTTGTTAACTTAGCAAATACTATCTTATAGAGCCATGTTTACGAACCAAATTGTGAGCTAGGTAGATTGTTGGAAGTGTCTTTTTATGCAAAAACCCGTGATAACATCCATACAAATTCAAACACTTTTTGTGTAGAGGGTTAAAAAGATCAAGTGTACTTGTGGTTGTTTTGTTTGAAAAATACATAGAAAAAGTAAGAGACATCCATTTGAAAAATCATCTTATATTTTTAAATCTCTTCATAAAAAAAATAATTACCAAATTAGGGAAAATGATTCAAAATCAAACCTTGTTGGATGTCGATTTCTACACACTCTCATAGACTTAAACTATCTTTACAAGAAGATGGCACTTGCATTGCCAAAGAAGTCCCCAAATTTGAATACCAAAGCTCTTTCAACAATCACAACCAAGGGGATAGTCTCCCAAATCTGTTTGAAAAGAGAGTCAAATCAATGGATAGAAACTCCACATTTCACGATTATCATCATGGAGGAAACAATGACAATATCAATAACACTAACCAAGGGCCTAAGGAGACACTTGAATAAAGAGCTAATCAAGCAGCTCAAGATAATGAATTTCTTGAAGTCATGGATAAACTAATAGATAGAGATAGGGAGAATTTTTTTCCTAAACCTAGCCCAAGTAGGGGTAAAGCTTCCACATGATTATGATGTGGATCAACTCAAGAAAAACCAAGAAGAAGATAATCCGATGAGTGCTATGACTAAACAATTGAAAATGTTCCAAGCACAAATTGACCTAATGAAAAAGGTCGTTGAACCTAAGTCATTCTCTATCGAGGCCTTGTGCCCATTCCCTTTTGACAAAAGCTTAGTTATGGAACCTTTTCCGATCAATGTAGTCTTTCCTAAGTATGACAAATACATGGGTAAATCAGACCCACGGGATCACCTTAGAGAATTTTGCGCTCTAAGCATTGAATTTATGCATGATACCACATACCTAATGAGACTTTTTCCAAGAATTTTAGGAGGTCAAGCCATGGAATGGTTCTCCAAACTTTTGCGAGGGATAAAGACTTTTAAGAAATTAGCCTCCAAATTTATAACCCATTATTCTTACAACATCGAACATGAGATCACCATGCTCAAAGTATGTGATACGAAACAAAGGGATGGTGAATCTTTCCTAGGGTTCCTTCAAAGGTGGAGGATGGTTTTTGCAAGATATCCATGAAGTATCCCTAAAAAGGAGAAAATGGAAATATTTATGAACAACTTAAATGCGGAGATGAACTATAGGCTCCAACTTCAATGTCCCCCTACATTTGAAAAACTTATTGAGAATGGGATTAAAATTGAAGATGTGTCGGTTAAGAGGGGAGAGATCAAATTGTTCAAAGACAATAAACCCTATACCAACACTAATAATAATAACCATTATGTGTCTAACTATAATAATAATAAAGGAGCCAACAATCACATTGATAAACCTAAACTATGGTTTAAAAACAATAATAAAAATATTGTGAACGATGGAGTTGTGGAGGCACACAACTTAAAAGCTACCCCCTTTAATTTATCAAGTGGGGAAAATTTGACATATAATGTAAATCAAACGAACAAAACTCCTTTCAATAATACCAATTCCAACAATAACAACAACAATGTTAATAATAACCCCTTCAATAATTATAATGTTAACAAGCCTAAGCCTTTCTTTTCCATGTATCAAAAGAGAAAATTCACCTTTTTAGGTTAACCATTGGAAAATGCGTTAAGGACTTTGGTGGCCAACAAGATCATTACCTTACCCGAGTTAATGCCATATGAACCCCAAGTTAAGCCAAATTGGTGGAATGATTCTCACCATTGTGAATACCATCGTAATAAGGGCCATAAAACTAATGAATGCATGAAATTGAAATACCTTGTGCAAGACCTAATTTATTATGGGACGATAAAGGTTGAAGGGCCCCAAAACAATGAAGATCATATGACCTTCAAAAATCCTTTTCTAAACCATGAAAAGTGTGAGTCATCAAACACCAATCAAAATAATTAAAGAGGTAATGAGAAGGTCAATTTTTCCCATACCTATGATAACATCATGAATACTTTAGATAGTGATGAAAATACCATAAATGTTATCGTGGTAAAAGAGAAGACAAGGGAAGCAACATCTGATGTTGTAACTAGGGGCAAGCATAAAAAATTACTCTACCTAGAAATGCCCCAATAATTGTTCTACCAAATCAAATTTCATCTTCATCATCAAAACAAAATAATTTGGTAGACCAATTGCAAAGAACTCCTGCTTAGATCCCTAGTTTAGAATTTCTCAAGCTCTCACCAACTCACAAGGAGATTCTAGAAAAAGCCTTAGTAGAGACTAATATGCCTCTAAACTTAGATGCAGATAAATTTCAAAACATGGTAGGACATCTTATTGCACCTCATTTCCTATCTTTTTTAGAGCAAGATGACATGTCATTGAATCACCCACAAAATTTGCCTTTGCATATATAGGTTCTAATTGATAAGCATAGAGTAAAAAGAGTCCTCATTGATGGAGGAGTTGGCTTGAATATTTGTACCCTAAACTTGGTAAAAGCCTTAGGATTTTTTGAGGAGGCTATTGACCCAAAGAAAAAGATAACTATAAAATCCTACGGTGATGAAGAGAGAGCTTCTAAGGGTGTCATAATACTTCCTATCAGAGTTGGTCCAATGCAGAAAGAAACCATTTGCCAAGTCCTAGACCTAAAGTTGACTTACAATATTTTGTTAGGGAGACCATGGATCCATGAAATGTAGGTCGTGCCTTCAACTTACCACCAATGTCTCAAATTCCCCTATCTAGGACAATAAATCATTGTAAGCGAGGACTCAAACCCCTTTCAATATTGTAATAACATGAAGCCTATCAATGATTCCTTAGTCCCACATAATGCAAAAGCATCTATTCCTCAAAGAATAGAGCAAGGTCAAAGTTCAAAGGATCTTCCATCTTTGAAGGGAAAAGAAAAGGAAGAAAAAAAAATTATTGTTGAAAATAACCGAAGTCCTACTAACCTAACTACTTCGACAAAAGGAAAAGAGAAGGTTAGTGAGGAGAGTATTCCTGAGAAATGAAAAGAAGACCAAGATAGATCTATTCAAATCTACACCAAAGATGCTCATTACCAAAAAAATGGATCATATGATGAAAAACTTTGAAAATCAATGTCAAATTAAACAAAAAGGAGTAGGTGAATACTCCTTATCCATGATGGATTTACCCTTATCTCCCAAATCATATGGAAAGCCATCTAATTTACCTCATAAATACAATGATCACTTTGTGAGGGTGAATACATCTTCATTCATGGAGGAAGAAGACAATGAAATCCTAAATTGTCTATATAAGGATGAGGAAGCAAGTGCGCATGAAAAGCGCATCCAAAATGTAAGCATTCCCACACATCAATATGGGAAAGGATTTCAAATAATGTAGAAAATGGGATACAAAGGAAAAGGGCCTTTAGGAACAAGAAATGAAGGACTCATTGAACCCATTGAAATGACATGGAGAGATAGCAAAGAAAAGACAGGATTAGGGTACCTAGAATAAGGGTACACTCAAAAGAACTATCCTAAGGTTTATGACCAAATTTTACAATTAGGTTCTCAAAGTGATGAGGATTCCAACAATTGGGAATGGGACTCATTGTCAAGTGAGTCATGTCAAGATAAGGAAGTCGATGTCATTCACACCTACACTCCTAGAAAAGGAAAGGAACAAGCTTCATAATCAAATTGGAATCAAGCCTCAAGTTTGAGTCAAGTGGTCTTAGATAATGTCCCAATTCAAGAAATTGAAATAAATCAATGGGTAGGAGAACCCTATGTACCATCATGGAGACCTACTATGGAAGAATCTAACATTAGGTTTAATCCACAAGATTTTTTACCCAACAGAAACCTTAGAGGATTCTAGTGAGGAAGATTTTGACCCTAGTTCTCTAGAACATCTTGAAGAAGCACATATTATAGATTTAAGTGATACAATGTTTGAACTTTCAAATGAAGTCATGTCCCTAAACCCTATTGGACTAAGCCAAAACATTGATCCTTTGACCTTTATCTATCCGAAATTAATCGAATGGGATTCCATTGAACCTAGCCTACTCCCTACATTTTTGAATGATAACTTGGTGTCCCAATACCTAAACGTGGTTGAACCTTCTTCTACCATGGAATATCAGGAAGGAGTGACAAAGGAAAGTATCCAAACTCTCAATTCAATTAAAAATGAAAAAAATAAATAAAATAAAAAAATGAAAGAACCTAATGTTGAAAACCACCTTGTGGCAACATTAGATCAAAAAGAGAAAGAAATAAAGAATGATTCCAAAGGTGAAAACCCAATAGAGGAACCTAAGGAAGGGAGTTTGGATACTTTACCCAAGCACTATGAAGAAAGATCTCCTATCTTGATTGAATAAATAGAGAAAGTAAATATTGGATCAGAATTAGAACAAAGGATCATACACTTAGCAACATCTCTATCTAGTGAAGAGAGAAAGGACTTCATCAAAATTTTCAAAGAAAAACAAATCAATTTTGCATGGTCATATGATGATATGTTAGGATTGGATCCAAATTTAATCATGCATCATTTTAACATAAAAGAAGGAGTAAGACCAGTAAAGCAGAAATTAAGAAAGATGCATCCACATATAGCTTTACTCGTAAAAGTGGAGTTAGAAAAATTGTTGAAAGTTGGGTTTATGAGAGCAATTGATTATGCCCAATAGATTTCAAACATTGTGCTAGTTTCAAAAATAGACAAGTCCATCAGAATTTTCACGGACTTTAGGGATCTCAATCTTACATGTCCTAAAGATGACTTTTTGTTACCAAGCATAGACGCCATCATGGATCTGACAGCAAGAAATTCAATGTTCTCACTTATGGATGGGTTTAGTGGTTATAATCAAATAAAGATAGCACTCGAAGATCAAGACAAGACAACATTCACATGCGCATGGGGAACTTTCTGTTGGAATGTTATGGCTTTTGGTCTAAAGAACACCAAAGCAACCTATCAAAGAGCCATGACGACCATATTCCATGACATGATGCATAAGTTCATGGAAGATTATGTAGATGATATAATTTCTAAATCTCACTCAAGAGAAGAACATATACCCATCTTAGAGAAAATTTTTGTAAGATTGGAGTAATTTAAAGTAAGGCTAAATTCGAAGAAGTGTGCATTTGGTGTTCAATCAGGAAAGTTACTAGGGTACATTATTTCAGCAAAAGGAATAGGGGTAGACCCCGCCAAAGTCAAAGCCATAATGGAAATGGAAGCACCTAGAAACATAAGTCAGATGAGATCTCTTCAAGGTAGGATCCAATCCATTCGAAGATTCATCTCTCAATTAGCAGAAAAGTGTCATAATTTCACTCAACTCCTTCATAAGGACATGGTTTTCAAATGGGATGAGAAATGTGAAGAAGCTTTCAATTTGTTGAAGAAATATCTAATGAATCCTCCAAATTTTATGCCACCTATAAGAGGCAATCCTTTAATTCTATACATTTCAGTGACCTAACACTCATTAGGGGTACTCTTGGCACAAGAGGATGAATCGGGAAAAGAAAAGGCCATATACTACATTAGCAGAACTTTGGTAAAATATGAGTTGAATTATACCTTCATTGAAAGAGCATGTTTGGCCATAGTTTTTGCTTCCCAAAAATTACGCCACTATATGTTATCCCACAAGATTTGACTCATTGCAAAGATTGATGCCTTGAAATATCTTCTTAGCAAAACAACATTGAATGGGAGACTAACCAAATGGGTCATGGTGCTAAGTGAATTCGACATAGAATATGTGGATCAAAAATCTATTAAGGGCAAAGTCATAGCTGATCAATTAGTGGAATCACCATTACAAGATGACCACCCAATACAAGTAGAATTTCTAGATACTAAAATTGTGAATGTTGAAGCAAAAACATGGCAAATATATTTTGATGGTTCCTATACATAACATGGATCAGGAACAGGCATACTTTTGATTACTCCTCAAGGGTCTACAATTATGAAATCATAAAAATTGCTATTTCCATGCGCAAATAATATAGCTGAGTATGAAGCATTGGTCATTGGAATAAAAGTGGCATTAGAATGGAAAGTGGTTGAGATACAAGTCTATGGAGATTCACAATTAGTTATCAATCAAATTAATGATGAATATCAAACTAAAGATGACAAGTTGATACCTTACAAAAATATGGTTGAGAATCTCAAGAAGTACTTCACTCTCATTACATTTGAGCAAGTCCCAAGAGATAAGAATAAAGCAGCAGATGCAATGGAAACTTTGGCATCACTTCTCCAAATACTAGATCAAAATGCTAGATATGAATTCCTGGTAGAAGAAGTTGAGCAACCCGCATTTGACCCTACCCATCCTCATACCATTTTTTTTCTAAGTGGACATGAATCACCTTGGTATGAAGACATTTATACCTACTTAAAAGACCAAATCCTACCTATGGACTAAACTAGGAATCAAAAGAAAAGCTTTACTTGACAAGCCTCTCGTTATACCTTAATATCCGACACATTGTATCGTAAAAGTCTAGATGGAATGCTTCTAATATGTCTAGAGAAAGAGGAATCAAACATAGCCTTACAAGAAACTCATGAGGGGATTTGTGGGTCACATTCGAATGGTTTAACCCTAGCTAAGAAACTTCTTAAGATAGGATATTTTTGGCCTTCAATGGAAAAAGATGCTTGTCACTTTGCAAAAACTTGTCATAAGTGTCAATATCATGGGAACTTGATCCATGTACCATCATAAGAGCTTCATCCTATGATGACACCTTGGCCATTTTATCAATGGGGTTTAGACTTAATAGGGATGATTTATCCACCATCTTCAAATGGTCATAAATTTGTCATCACTGCAACAAAGTACTTTACCAAATGGGTGGAAGTTGTACCCTTATCAACTACTACAGGAAAGAAGATATCCTTGTTTATTCTAAACCACATAATATGTAGATATGGTGTCCCTTGCGCCATCATAACCGACAATGCCAAACATTTCAAAAACAAGGATTTGAAAGAGCTATGCACAAAGTTTCAAATGATACATCACTCATCTTCAATATATTACCCCCAAGGTAATGCACAAGGAAAAGCAACAAATAAGAACATCTTAAAGATATTGAAGAGAACTATGGATAACTCGGGTAGAGATTGGCATATAAAAATAAACCCAACCTTATGGGTTTATAGGATAAGTATCAGAACACCAATAGGAGCTACACCATTTTCCTTAGTCTTTGGAACAGAAGCAGTTTTACCTTTCGAGGTAGAACTTCCATCTTTAAGAGTATCTCTACATGGTTTGATAAGTGAGGAAGATTATAGAGTTGCTAGGTTGCATGAACTAGAACTGCTAGATGAGAAACAACAACAAGCCTTTGATCACTTGAAAGTATATCAAAACTGAATGTCAAGGACTTATAACAAGCATATCAAATCAAGAACATTCCAAATAAGTGACTTAGTTTTGTGAGAAAATCCCAAGAATCAAGCAGAAAGAGAAAAGAAAGGAAAATGGGAAGCAAACTGGTTAGGACCTTTTGTGATCACTTCATCTTTTGGGACAGGCACCTATAAGTTAGCTAATTGTGATGGAGAAGAATTACAAGAACCTATCAATAACATTCATCTAAAAAGGTTCTACACATGAAGTAGATGAAAGGGATAAAGAAAAAGAGTATCATAAAATCAGATGGAAAGCATCCTATTTTTTGTATATAGTCAAAAGATATCTCAAAAATACCAAAAACATTGAAAAATAGAAAAGAACAAACAAATCAGAAATGCAGAAAAGATAAAAAATAATGGAAAATTGAGCATGAAGAAAGCCAAAAATATTCAAAAATGATCCTCAAAAAGATGTTGTCTTGGTGAAAACCTAGCAAATAAGCACCTTGATGATATGAAAAGAAAAAAATTGAAAAAAAGAGAAAAAGTGTCATGGTGAAAACCTAGCAAATAGGCACCTTGGTAGCAAAAAAAAGAAAAAAAGATTTAAAAATAGAAAAAGAAAGAAAGATCCATTCAATCGGTGAAAACCTGGTAAACAAGTGTCATTGAAAGTCCAAGTCAGTCGCATACCTAGCAGTCATCCTTGTAAATATTGCATTCACCGACATTTGTATATATTGCATAATAAAACCCCACAGTTACATTTGTAAGTACCTAAAGATTTTGGTCACCTAATCTGCAAATTGTCCTAAGTCCCACAAATGCAATCATATAAAATTGGGGGAAATCTACTCTAGAGGAGGAAGGATTCATCAAAAGAAAACTTCAACCAGTCATCGAATCAATTCATCAAATCGCAAGTGAAATGCTCAATCAAATCCTAACTCTAATCCAATTTAAACCAAATGCAAAATTTGGTCCAAGATCTTACATGACCCTATCTTTATCATGATTAAAAGTATGAAATGGATGGAACTACACTTGATATATGGATTTGAAAAACATTGCAAAAATTTTTCTAAAGTGTTGACTTGATTGATGAAATCATGTCTTTCTAGTGAATCGATGAAATTTTTTAAACTAGAGAAGCTATGATGAAAGCATGATATTTTATTGATTTCTGAATGACTATCTTAAAATCAAAATTTTAAAGCATGTATTATTTTTCTAAGGACGTGATCATCAAAGAATCATCGAAGACTTGTACATACGACGACACTAAGATTTTTGTTTGTTTAAGCAAAAGGATACCTTGGATATTTTGATGTTCAATATCATAATACCAAAATCCACTTGCAACATAGAATCTGACAAAATCGGTATTCGTACTCTCATGATTGACTTCAATCAGTGAAAGTTGTACCAAAGGATGGGAAAGCAACGTAAGAGGTGAAAGAAGTATTCATATCATCATGGTTGAACTAGTGATGGTTTTACTAAATCAAGATTCCAAAAACTACTCAATGATGAATATAAGCTCCAAATTTTTGAATAGTGATAGTTAGTTACATACATCTTAGATTAAATGCATTTAACGTATTTGCTTTTCTTAGCCTAAAAAATAAACTGCAAGAGGAAAATAGAAAGGGGGTGTAGTCAAATCAAAAATCAAAGGAACATCAAAAACTATATGTGATCAAATGTGTTGGAAACCCAAAATAAATAAAAATAAGGGTGCATTACATTAGTTCATGAGCATTTGTTAGATCCATGTTATATGGCATTCATTTAGGACTTTCCACCCTAAAGTACAATTAGATTCTTTGTATTAGTTTGCATTCATTTTAATCTAAGTTCATTACTTTTAGCTTACATCATCTTACATTAGATTCTTTGCATTAGTTTGCATCATTTAAATTAAAGTTCATTAAGTAACATTGCATTAGGTGGCATTCATTTTTAAAATCCATCTCATTTAGTATGAATTCTTTAAAAAATCATTCATATTAATCTAGTAAGGGCATTTACCATTGCATTCATTAGTTAAATGTCCATTGCATCCATTAAGTCATTTCATTCAAATAGACATAAATTCATCATTAGGTGCATATCATTTAGTTCATTCAAAAACATTGTGCATTGCATTATTCATTTAAATCCATACATTTATTTTCATCCTACATTGTACATCATTGCACTATCATTGCATTATGTTCATTAACATCATTCATCTATATAAACATATAATATTTAAAATCATTGATCATTAAATATCCATAATCATTATTCATTACATCATATAGGTCCATCACATTTTACATCACATTTGCATACCATAAATCCATTACATATATCCATAATATCAAAAATAAATATATCCATATGCGTCATTACACTGCATTATTCATTAAATCATTACATCATCATCTAACACATTTATATATCATTTGCATCCATAAAGCATCAAATATCATAAATTACATCATTCAATTCATATCGCATCCATTCACCTATTTCTATGTCATACATAAGACAACCATTTAAGCATAAATAGAACATGTGTATCCATATCATAAAACTGTATTCTAAAAACCATAAAACAAAGCATATAGGAGATAGAATCATATAGATTTGCATATCATAGTAAATCACCTAAAAAATGAGGTCCAACACATAATGACATCACATAAAGTAAATCTATCAAAATGAGAATCAAAGTCTATGGTATCATCATCATAAAATCAACTGAGTATCAAAGTCTACAATATCATCATGAAACATCAGGTAATCAAAGTCCATCAAAGATCAACAAGTATCAATGCATAAACATATAAAGTACATTAACTAATCAGAAGATACAATAGAGTCCAATGTCTCGATATAAAAAATAAGATCATGTACATCAATAAATAAAAGAATATGTGTCAGATCAATATCAATCAACTAGCTGAGCCACCAGCACCTTCAGCACCATCATGACCAGGATCAGTATCAGGAGGTCTGCTCAAACTAGCCTGTAGCCCATGTTGATTCATAGCGTCCATAACAGCCTGCATCATACTGCTAAGCTGGCTAACCTATTGTCTAATCTTAGACACATCTGACTGTAAGGCTTGAACATCTGATGCAGTCACTGGAGCCTTTGAACTGGGAGCCTGTGTCGGAGGAGTCTGTGGTGGAGGCATGGAAGAATATGGTATGGAAGAAGATGGCATGGAAGAAGATGGAACAGATAAAGATGGCATGAAAGAAGAAGAAGATTAATGAGAGGAAGAAGATGGCATCGTAGAAGAAGCAAGAGCCTGTACTGGAGGAGCCTATGGAATAACCTGTGGGATAACCTGTGGAGGAGCCTGTGGAAGAGGAGCATGTGTTGGTCTACCTTGTGCCTGATCTAACAAAATCTGTGTGGCTTGAGCAATAATATTAGCAGCTACCTGCGCATCCACCTATCTCTGATGTCTAGCCCTATGACGGCCATGTATGGCTGTAGGATCCATAGCAACCCAATGCAAAACCCTATCCACACCTCGACCCCCAGCAAGACCACCCCTCATCTAAACACCACCACCACCCCTAGGAGGAATGGGAGCAACAACAATAACTGGTATCAAAACTCTCCTACTCTAGCTGCCTGACAACCCAGTCACCCTTGACAAGCTTGTCTCCTATCACCCCTACCACCATCTCCATCCCCAACATCATCATCTGACTCCTCCTCGATCCCAGGTATCCACTCCGCTAGATCAGTGAACCTTGAAAAAGGGTTCCGAGTGAACCAGTCTGCATACTCATTGGTCATGCCAGCATCAATCACATGATCCCTCATCTCCCATGGCAAGTGACCAAGTTGCTCTATCTCCTGGCACATTGTCCTATAATCGACCTATGGCCCCCATAGTGATCACTCAGCCTGAACATAGGCATACATAGCTACACCTTGTGGCATACCATGTGTACGCCCATACTATCGTAGCACTCGTCGAAAACAAAATCTCTCAATAATGTGTGGAGACCGCCCTATCGTCCATCGTGGGCAACACATAAAAGGAAGTTGTGAATCATCCTCAGGCCATGCCTCACATCCAATGTATGGTTGCTAGATGACCTTATCCATGTAATCTATTACGCGACGCTAGTAATCTAACTTGTCCAGATGGGCCTGCACTACCATGCCCTCATACATCTAGGAAAATAGCCACCTAGGATCACGCTGACGAATTACAATTGGCCTAGTAACTGGGATATGCTCCCATGTCCATAATTGTAACAAAATGACTCTGGCAGATAGAGTTGCAGAGCACTGATAAACAACTAAATGCAGCTCATGGTATAGTTGTGCCAAAACATAGGAACCCCAATCAAACCGTCAGGGCTGAGCTATCAGATCCTCTAAGATGTGTCCCCAACTAACTGCAAATCCATGCCCTCGGTGATCAAGCACAAGGAAGCCTCCAATCAAAGCACCCAAAACAGCTAGAAGAACCAGGAACGAAGGGAACTAAGCCCACTGAATGTGGTCATCACTAATCGTCAGGTCCTGGAACACCCACCGACAAGTTGTACCATCGTAAACTTGATCATAGTATACAAGCTCTCCATGGGTAGGAATGTGCTGGATGCGGTACACATCCTCAAGAGTGATGGCCATCTCTCCCATGGGCAAGTGAAAAGTGTTATGGTCAGAGTGCCACCTCTATGCCATAGTTGTGATCAATCCTCGATTCACTCGAAATCAAGGCATGACAAGCAAGAAAGATAGACCATATCTACATATATGTCAGCGATCTGGAGGGCTCAGATCATTGATCATGCTAAAGGGAAGAGGATATAGACCTCGAACAACTAGTGACTTAAGCACATCCTGCAAAAAGAAAGTTAAATCACATCAGTTTTGAAATCAGTTATCTTTTGAAATCATCCTAAGTCGATCAAACATTTACAAAATATCAAACCACAATCAATTTTCTTGATTCTACTCAAAGAAGACATAAAATTTATCATCACCCATCATCAAAATCTAGATTGACAATCAAAAATTCAAACTGACATCCTACGAGTTGCTACCAAATCAGGTTTATTACCTAAGCCAATCAATTGATTGACGACACTGAACGGTTCAAAAAACTCACTAAGTCATTTGCATTTTTTCTAATAGGGTAAAAGCGCTATTTTAATGATTAAAAGCGCTAAAAGGCAAAAGTGCAACTCAAAATATTAAAAGTGCTAGTAAAATTGGTGAAAGCATTATTCTAAGGCAAAAGCGCTAAAAGGTTTTAAAAGCTCTAAAAGATATGTTGAACGTGCTAATCAAAACATCAAAAGCGCAAAAGACTTTATATGCGCTAGAGAAAATGATAAAAGTGAAAGAGGCCCTAAACTAGATGTGTGAACGCACTATTTAAAGATGCGAAAGCGCTATTTGAAAGAACGAAAGTGCAAAAAGAATTGTGCACGCACTATTAAAAGGATTAAAAGCACTGTTTAAATTAAAACATGCAAAAAAAAAGGGTTTTAGCATGAAAAATTCAATTTTGCTTAAATTAAATGCATTAAATAGAAAAGATGAGTTGATCAAGTACTTACCGGAGGTCCATAGGTTAGTGGCCGTAGGTATCAGTGCCCACGCTCAAATATGTGCTCTCAAATCAAGATAACCATCGCAATTAGGTCAAAGGAGTCAGAGAGGTCAAAATAGAAAAGTGAAAATGAATAGTAAAATTAACTTTTTACTCCTATATATAGGCCATTTTGACCTAAAAAGGGCATCTTTGACTAGAAAATGACCAGGGACCCAAAATTTTCACCAAATTAGGGGCATTTTTTATCAAACGAACACAAAATTATTATCAGAAATAAAATCAAAATTCATTATAATTTGACCTAATCAATGCAAAATGACCTAAACCGTCAACTTTTTCAAATAACAATAAAATTTCATTTCATTTTTGAGGGGGCATATACTCAGATAATCAGGAGAGGCATCAGTATCATCAAATCAGGGGCACAACCATCAAATTAGAGCGTAATCTTTTATCAAAAAAAATTTTCCCTTATCAATCGAAAGGGACATCAAACATTGAATCAGATCAAATCAAATATCATATCAGCAAACTATCATCAAATCGACCATCAGGACATCAAATTCAATCAAACTTCATCAGAATCTGCATCTTATATCGAACAACGAAATCGACCATCAATAAATTAGAATTTTACATCGACAAATCATGACATTCTTTGAATCGACATGCTTCGCATATCGACTCAAAGAGGGGCATTTGTAGTCACTGAAAATTGGACAAGATCATTTAAGTGAGAAATCAATACAATTAAATGCAATTAAATCAAATCAAGTCAAAATCAAAGATAAATTGTAATTAAACCTTAATCCAAATGTAATTAAAAATCAAAAGCAATTAAATCAATTTAAACCTAATAAATCATGATTAATCAATAAATTGTACAATTAATCTAATTAATTGTATAGTTCAAATTAAATCAAATCAAACCATTTAAGGGGTACACATGGCTAAACAATTTAAATAAATTCAATTAATTAATTCCTATTTTCTCTCAACCAACAAATGGGAGGAAAATTCATCAACCAATAGGAATTAAGGACCAAGCTCATGTGGATCAAGCCTAAATTGAATCTCAATCACCCACTTGGAGGATGCATCTTGTCCACTCATTTTGTCCTCTTGTCCCAAGATTTGAGGACAAAATATTTAAATAGTCTCTAAAGGTGGAACCATGGACTTAACTCAAACTCAACCATGATCAACTCAACTACACCCCCTACCCTTGCCAAAATCTATAAAAGCAAGGCATAATTCACTCATTAATCAGCCACAAATCTGAGAGTAGCATCAAACCTCTTGCAAATTAGAGCTAGAAAGGCAAATTTAGAGCTAATTAGTTGTATTTTCATTTGGAATTAAACTTTTAACTTGGTTTATCATTCATTCTCATTTTAGGACTGTCACTAATGGAAGCTTGTTGAGAGCTTTGCATTAGCATCCCTAAATAGAGATCTATAGAGTGCTTAATTGTTAATTCTTTGCTTAATTAGATTGCTATTTGTGGCAATTTAGTTGTTATTTTGAGTTATTGATGATACTAACCCTATGAAGGTACTTTTTCTAGTACACATGATGTTACCCACAAATGACTACACTATAAGTATAATAACCCTGTTAGGAGTTCTGACCCTGTTAAGAGCCAATTATTACAATAGGTAGGTTCTGGTTAAAGGAAAGACCCTACTAGGAGTCATTACAATCTGATGCCAATTAAGGAATTGACCCAGCTAAGAGTCTAGCCCTGTTAGAGGCAATCAAACCCTATTAGGGGAGTACAATAGGTGCAAGAACACTTACAATCAATCTATTTTCCTGAATACAAAGAGTTAACAAAGTATTCCTTGAAGAACTCCTCTTGTTTTCCTTTCTCTTGATCTTTGCCTTTCCCCTTAGATGCCTTCACAATTTTCATCCATCTATATCATTATTCACATCATCGCACACTTTTACAAAAGTGTCTGTATACTTATATCTTGTTAGAGATATATTACAAAAGCTAGTTGACATTACTCTAGCTAAACATCATATTATTTAATGCGCAATTGCATGCTTCATTAACATTATTAGTCAACCTTAGATCCAAGAACACATCCAAAATTAACTTTCCAATCGCTCACAAAGTCAACCTTAGTGACCGCCAACAGGTTATACTCTGTTTACTGTCATCGCATCCAATCAACTGATCATATCTCTTTGATACATCAACATTAACATGTGTGACCTTACACATGTATTCATTCATGTCCTTCAAGCATGTACATAAGATCACATGCCTTTAGGAAGCTTTTGTGAAGTTCGCTACACTTTTCTGTCAAACTGGGTCACAGGAACAGTCTGTGGACTTGGGCATTTTTTCTTCACCAACTACATATAAACATATTCATGATATCCAATATGTGCAATCATAAATCTAATAAGTGTTTCCATAAATGACAACATTCCATATGTGCATGTGCCTACATGTGCATATGTGTGCATGTGCTGACCACTTTCCAATAGGATGTGGGCTAGTGGCAACATGACAGGTTGATAGTTGGGAGGTTGAGTTAGCCACAGGTTCCAAAGTGACCATGGACTCCCTTGTTTGTGGTTATGTTAGATTTGGGAACCTTCACCACTGTCATAGATCTTCATATCCTACCCTTGGGCTCTTATGGTGGATTGGTTAGCTTCCCACTAGGTGAGTATCAATTACTGACATAAGTTAGTGCAGTGTGTGAATGATATAGTTGGGCATGTTGATCTTTTAGGGGTTTATAGGCCTATTTTACTTTATATAATCTTAGATAAGAAAATGAAGAAGAGTATGCGACAATTTTGTCAGTTATTGTAGTCTCTATTAGTGGCATTGATGGGGTTGAGAGTTTAGAGGTGTCTTTTGATGATCACCTAGTGACTCTACAAATGTGTTACCAGATTAGATTCTAGGCATGTCGCCTCAACGCGATATAGAATTCCATGTTGATCTAATTCCTAGAGTTGAGCCTATTTCTTAGGCACCTTACCATATGACCACTCAAGAGTTGAGTTATCTCTATTTATAGTTAGAGGATTTATTGGCCAAGGGCCATATTCATCCTAGTGTATCTCGATGGGGTGCACCAGTCATTTTTGTGAAGAAGAAGGATGGATCCTTGCGTTTGTGCATTAATTACTAATAGTTGAATAAGGTGACTATGAAGAACTAATATCCCTTGTCAAGGATTGATGATCTCTTCAATCATACGAAGGGAGTAGGAGTGTTCTTGAAGATAGATCTTAAGTCAGGATACCATAAGCTTCATATCCATGAGGCTAACATTCATCATAAAAAAAATTACACTTGTTACAAGCACTATGAGTTTAAGGTTGTACCCTTCGGGTTTACCAATGTGCCATCGATGTTCATGAGTTTTATGAACGAGTGTTTTGCACCTATCTTAACTACTTTGTCCTTGTATTTATGGATGACATTTTGGTGTATTCAAGGACTATGGAGTGGCATGAGGGCCATTTGTGTTAGGTGTTGTAGTGTCTTTGTGACCACCAGTTGTTTAGTAACCTAGCCAAATGTGAGTTCTTCTATAATAATGTGAAGTAATTGAGCCATATCATCTCTAGAGAGGGTATTTATGTGGATCTTTTGAAGATCCAGGCTATAATGGATTAGCCAACACTAACTAGTGTTCTCCAGGTTTGTAGTTTCATGGGTTTGGCAAGTTATTATCATTGATTCATGAAAGATTTCTATCGGTTGGCTCATCCTATCACTTCTCTTAAAAGGAAAGGGAAGAAGTTTGTTTAGTCCACACAATGTGAGTCAACTTTTTAGGCTCTTAAGGAGCGTTTGATCAATACACCTATCTTGGTAGTGCCAAATCCTACAGGTGAGTTCATGGTATCCACTTATGCATCATTGGAGGGTGTGGGAGTAGTTCCTATGGAGGAGGGATGAGTGATTTTATATGAGTCTTGGAAGCTCAAGGATCATGAGATGAACTACCACACCCATGATTTGGAGTTAGTAGTGGTTGTGCATGCACTAGTGCACTAGATGCATTTTCTCTTGGGTCACAGGTTTGAGTTGCATAGAAATCATCATACCTTATAATATATATTTTCTCAACCAAACATGAATGCACAACAACATCATTGGATGGAGTTTTTATGTGAGTAATATTTGATGTTCATTATGTCAAGGGGAGGGAGAATGTTTTTGCAGATACCTTGAGTAGGAGAAGACATGATATCTCTATTTTGTCACCTGGAGAGGATTTGTAGAGTTGTATCCTTGAGGTTTTTCCTAGTGATATGTGGTATCAAGAGGTTAGAGTGGAGATTGAGTCTAGATGTACCCTTGTAGGAAAAAAATTTTAGGTTATTCTTTGGAGTTGGATGGAATTTTTCAGCAACATGGGCATATTTATGTACCGATTTTAGGTGATCTTTGCTCATTGGTTTTGTCAGAGGCACACTGTGCACTATATTCCACACACCCTAACATCAAGAAGATGCATGCCGACCTTAGGTAGTTTTACTTTTGGACAGGGATGAAGTATGATGTTGTCGATTTTGTGGCTAGATGTCTTGAGTGAAAGAGAGTGAAGGTAAAGCATCAGCATCTAGCAAGTCTTTTGTAGCCACATTTCATTCTTGAAGGGAAGTGGGACACTATATCTATTGATTTCATTACTAGGTTGCCTACATCATCACGTCATCACGATGCTATTATGGTTACAATGGACAATTTTTCCAAGGTGGCTCACTTTTCACCCATGAGAGCTTCATATACTACTACTTCGGTAGAACATGTTTTCATGGAGGATATAGTTTAGTTGCATGGGATACCTTGTAGGATCATTTTGGGTAGAGATCTAGTATTTACTTCCACATTATGGACATCTCTCTAGCATACATTAGGTGCGTAGCTCAATTTTAATTCAACCTATCACCTCAAGACTGATGGCCAGAGCGAGCACATGAATCAGGTTCTTGAGGACATGATTTGCATGTATGTGATGGATTAGCAAATGAGGTGGGAGGAATAATTATACTTGGTTAAGTTTGAATATAATAATGAGTATCATAGCTCTCTTTGCATGTCACCTTTCTAGGCCTTGTATGGTCGACCATGCCATACACCTTTGAGTTGGGATCAGTTAGAGGACCAAGTAATTTTGGGTCCTAAGATGGTTCAAGATATGGAGCAGTAGGTTGTTCATATTAGAGATAATTTATTTACTACTCAGGATTTACAAAAGAAGTATGTTGATGTCCATAGGCTCAATCATCACTTTTTAGTTGGCGACCATGTTTTTGTGAGTTTGGTCATAAAAGAGCCCCATCCATTATGAGAAAGGCTCTAAGCTAGCACCACATTTTCTGGACCTTTTGAGATCCTTGAGAGGATCGATCTTGTTTCCTATCGCTTGGAATTTCCACCTAGCATATTGCACATCCATGATATTTTCATGTTTTTGTGTTGAGAGAGTATATTCCTAATGTGACTCATGTTCTTGATTGGGGCAATTTATAGGTAGAGGACTATCAAATTTCTTTGGAGCCCATCCACATTCTTTAGCATCAGAGGTTGACCCTTAGGGAAATAAACATAGAGCAAGTAAGGGTCCAATGAGACCCAAGAGATGAGACTTCTACTACCTGGGAGGATGCTTCGTGGTTGAGAGTTTTGTACTCTTATATTATTACATGCTTCCAAGAGTAAGCATATGCCTAGAGGAGGAGGATGTAGTGCCTATTGTGTTTGCATTATGTACCATGATTATTTTTATTTGAGATATACTCTTGTTTCATTATTGTGATTGTTTGCATGATGAGATGCATCGATGACAAATTATTATTTTAGTTGCCAGTATCTTGTCCATGATAGATGGTTAGATGGTGTTACTATTTTTAGTTTGATCATATATGCATGATGATGCTAGAGTTGTGACATGATTCCTTATGATGATATCTAGTGTATTTTTCATTCAATAATATTGCTTATGATTATCAGGATGATTTTATTGGACAAATTGTTATATTGTGTTGTATATGTTCGTAGGTATTTCAGTTATCTACTTTCGCTAATTTATGCTCATATTGTCATACAATGATTATTTTAATTCTTTATATTTAAATGAGATGTTTAAATGAAAATGAAATGATAATTCAAATGTTATGATGTTCACTTCTAAGTTTGCACTATTACTATGCATAATGCCCTTTGTGCTTGTACGAAGTGAGACAAAGTCGTAGTTACTCATTTGTGAGGTCCACACAAAGGTGTCACTCTCCTTCATTATTTTCCATCTTGTATATTATGTTCTTTGGCTATTTGTATCATGAATGTCTACACTTGATGTTTTCTTGTTTCAATGAATGGGTACTAGACACATTTTCCTGAGCTGCAATATTTGAGTGTGTCTATATCTCCGATAGTGGCATAGGAGATAATAACTTTGGCCTTGAATTCTGAGCTAGTGTCATCCTTATATGGATGGCGTATCCATGATTATTATATTATTCCTTCTAGTACATGTTGTTAAATCCAAATTCATATTGCATTTGTGATTGATCGGTGACTGACTGTGCATTTAGAGTTCCTCCAGCTATCATGAAAGGATTTATTTAAAATGTTGATTTTAATGTATTTTGAGAAATTTTATTATTATTTTTATTTATTGGTTAATTTTCCATAGTTGGATTCTATTTATCTGGAATCAATTTTATTTAAATGGGAAAAAGGTCAGATAGTTTATTTAATTATTTAAAAATTATATTCAAAAGTCACTTTTGGGAAAAGTGCTTTATATTTTAAAAGTGAGTCATTTTAATTCACTTTTCACCTTGTGCTTTTGAGAAATTTGTGATGTGCTCCAAATTTGCATTGGAGAAGTCATGTTTATTTCTTGTTGGGAAAAATATGGGTGTGATATTCATACATGGAGCAACTCGTTGGAATCATGTCGGAATTGCTCCGCTTTGCCGAAGGTTTCATCTGATTCTGTAGAATTTTTGTTTCTTTCTCCTCTTTTCTATTTTTCAACATTTGTGAGAGGTAGGGCATCTCACCATTCCCAATTTTATTCATCTTTTCGATTGGAATACTTTTCAATAGTTGATTTGTATGAGAATTAGTATTCTCCCACATTTGTGTTTGATTTCATCACTCAGTTGGGCGGGTGTGAGCATTTTATGGTTTGTCTCATTTGATTTTGAGGTTTTAGCGTAGTTATGTTGTTGGATTTCCATGAGGTGCTTGAAAACAAAATTTTATTTGATAAATGTGATGTTGGATGCCTAAGGGAAAATGGGTTTTGATTTCATTGATTTTTGTGATGTTTGATTTTTGCGCATTTTTGGGTTTTCCTCATTTTGTGTACTACCTAGATTTGTCAATTGGCCTGTTTGGCATAATTCAAACATTGGAGTGGATTGTACTCGTTGTTTTCAACCACCTCATGGTTTTACTTTGTGAATTTCAAATTTGTGGATGAATCTATACTCTTGGCAAAGTGCCCAATTGAGTTACTACGAGCACTTGTGATTACTTTTTATGGCTTGTGAATCTTAACTTGATGCTCGATTTGAGATCACATCTTGAGTATGTGATGGAGGTGTTTGAGACCACATCATGAGCACATTGAGTGTACCATATTGGGATATTGAGATACCCATACTCTTGGTTTGAAACCAATTGAGTCCCTTTGTACATTTTGAGTTTATGGCCTTCGCCTTATTGCATTGCTTCTTTGTCCCTAATTATAGAATGAGATGAGTCTAGTGTTTGGGTACTGGAGTGGAGTGGCTTATTACATGGATCCTAAATCATAAGTGGTTGACACTTTTATACAAGAAGGGGTTTTCTTAACAAGTGATAACTTAATGCTAATAAATTGGGGTAAAACACTTAATAAAGGTAAATTGAGCATTATGCCTACTTGTCTGTTTGCAAGAGTTGACTTGAGGTAGATGTATATTTTTCCATCTGTAGGCATTGACCTAAGATATATTCTGATGTCTATCTATTTCAGGGTACTGACTTGAGACTCGATGCTACTTGAGATATTGAGAGCCAAGTAATGTCACTCCACCTTGAGTCTTGACCTTGACCAACTTGATTTTTGTACTTGCATCAGAATATATTCATCATCAGATATTTTCTCTCTTTGTTAGTTGTGAGTTCTTGTTGGATTACCCTCTCTTGGTCCATGGACATTGTCTAGATCCATGTAAGTAAATCTTGTTGACATGTGTTCTTCATCCCGGGTATATATTGGGTTGTCTTGGAACCTTTAGAAGAGTTGTGAAGTTCTTCGCTTGTGTACAATCATGTGATGATTATTTAGTTTTTTTTAGCATATTATTTATTGCTATGTTTATGGTTGCAAGATGCACAATTCTATGTTTCAAAATATATATATTAAGTGCATATTTAACCCCTTTGTTTCCAAGGGTTCCTTGGCGAGGCATTACAAAAAACTTATGAGAAAGGGAAATGCAAATATATGTAATTGAAAAGGAAAATCAAGATATATATTAGAGAAAAAGTATAAGAGGTAGCTTAGAGAATAATATTGTAAAATAAAAATTGTTAGGGATTTAGAAAATATGAGCAATAAAAATATTAAGTTAATACAAAAATAAGAGAATATAGAAGTACAATAACACAAAGATTTATTGTGGTTCACCCAATATGGGATACATCCACAAGAGAATTGACCATCCACTTATTTTATTATCTAGTAAAGAGAAAATTACAAACTGACAATTTCACATTACACTACCACTTATTTATAGGTCTTTTAGGTGGTTTACTAATGTTAGTTTTTAAAGGTCAATTAATAATTTAACCTAAAAAACCTTGATGAGTTAACCAAAAATGCTTCTGAGAGGATATATGGTGAGTATACAATACTTGTATAATTAGTCACCACAAACCAACAATCTCCCACTTGGAAACTGGTCATGATCCACATGAAACAATCTGACACTTGGAGATTGATCAGGCTCCACATGAAATAATCTCCCACTTACAGTTTTCAAAGGTCGATTGACAATTTAACCTAAAAAATCTTAACGAGTTAACCAAAAATGCTTCTGGCAAGGATACATGGTGATTATACAATACTTTCCTAATTAGCCACCACAAACCAACAATCTCCCACTTGGAGATTGATCAGACTCCACCCAAAACAATCTCCCACTTAGAGATTGATCTTGTAGCAACATCGCTACCCTTAAAACTCCTACTGGATTAACACACCTAGACTTGACTATTTCTCATTTTTACTATGATCAAGCTTTAAGACAAATAAAAATTGATCAAGAAGTTAATTTCTCTCAAGTTACTACCTTTGTCAACTTATCTTCAAGTTTCTTGCTAGTATGTATCTTCTCCAACTTCAATTGTCCATCCTCTAAAAATGAGCATATGAAATGATATTGAAGTTGGATGTGTTTGGTCTTAGAGTGAAGGGTTGAATTCTTTACAAGGTGAATTAAACTTTAACCTCATATCCTTGTGGTTGTTGCATATAAATCTCTTCCTCCAAATCTCCATGGAGAAAATATGTCTTGACATTTAATTGTTCTAGATATAAATCTTCAGTGGACACAAGACATAGAATAGTTTGAATTGAAGGACCATTTTAACAATAGGAGAAAATATCTCATCAAAATCAATACCTTTTTTCTGTGCAAAACCATTGACCAGAAGTCTAGCCATGTATCTTTGCTTCACTCCATGTTCTTCCTTTAACCTATAAACCCATTTCTTAGCCAATTCTCTTTTACCTTCAAGAAAAGCCACTAACACCCAAGTTTGATTTTGTAGAAAGGAAACCATCTCCTCTTTCATTCCTTGCTCCAATTTTTTCCTGGTTTCAACTTGCATTTCTTCCACACAACTTTCTAGTTCACTAGAATCAGTCATTAATACATATTATAATGAAGGAGAATATTGTTCAGGAGGTCTACTTATCCTATAAGATCTTCTTATTGGAGTTTGAGGAGCCTATTGTGGTTTTATTTTTTCAATATTTTTTGGTACCGTTGGGACTAAATTTACTAGGATTTCATCAAGAACCATGCATTTTGTGTGTTCCTCTTCTTTCTTCTTTCCCTATATCTGATCCTTATACATGACATTTTCATTGAATATGGCATCTCTACTCCTAACAATTTTGTGATTCTCAATATCCCATAAACAATAACCAAAATCATTAATGCCATAACCAATTAAAGTACACTTCTTTGATTTTGCCTCAAACTTTGATTGATTTTTTATATCAATATGGACAAAGCTTCACAACCAAAAGTTTTCAGGAATCAACAGTTTAACTTTTTGCTTGTACATGCCTCCTTTAGAATACCACCATCCAAGGCACCCGAAGGCCCTCTGTTTATCAAGTAAACAATAGTATCTACAACATCTACCCAAAATTGCAAAGGCAATCTTGCACACAATCTCACACTTCTTGCATGCTCCATGATATCTATGTTCATACTTTCAAACACAATATTTTCTTGTGGGGTTCTAGGAACTATCTTCTTTCTATGTGTCATGTCCCCATTTTGGCTGACATCATTTGGCATGACGGATTTGCCTATCATCGACTCTCGTAGGCAAATGGTTTGGAGAGAAGGTCATTATGTTGATCATTTGATTGCATATTGCTAACAGAGCCTACATCCAGTTTGGGCCTACATGCAGTTGTAGTGGAGCCTACATCCAGAGTGAGCCTACATCTAGTTTGAGCCTACATCCAGTTGTAGTAGAGCCTATGTTCAGTCTTGAGCCTACATTCAGTTATGAGACATTTGGGCCTACATTGTTATAATTTTGAGTTGAGAAATGTACTTTATTATTATAATGTTATTTTATTATAAAGTACATTATAATTGGATGTTTCTAGAAGTTCTAGCAACTTCTCAAGGAAAAGAATAAATAGAGGGCTGGGCCTCTCATTTGAACATGCTTGGATTTGGGATTTCTTCTACTTCTTCTATTGTGGAGCAATTTGTAGCCTTGTGGTCTGCAAATACTATTCGATCTTTGGGAATGAATCACTCCCCTATATTGGCATAACTGAGGTAGTGAAATATCTACTGAAGGGTTGCAAGTTTGGAGTTGGTACTCAGCCATCTCATTGGTACTTCATTGAGAATTTGTTGTGAGAATTTGATGTAAGGGTTTGTTTGTGATTGAAACAGCATTTTAGGAGGCATTTTTAGTAGGGCCGAAATTATAGGCGGCCGAAAAAGCAGGTTCGAAAAAGTAGTCCGAAAAAGCAAATCCGAAAAAGTAGGTTCGAAAAAGCAATCCGAAAAAGCAAATCTGAAAAAGCAGACCTGAAAAATTGATATTGAGGGATTGTAACTGGTTGAATAAGGGTTTGGAATTCATCACTTAATTGGTGAATCATTTTGGTGATAGATTGAAGACATTTTGGCACATTTTCAGTCACTTCATACCAGGGTCTGGATTCAGAATTTTGCTCATATCTCCCAACATACTTGGAGATAATTTTTATGCTCTTGGAGGAAGATTAATACATCATTGGCAGCCAGGTTAATACTATTTTAGGGTTCCAAAAACCCTGCATTTATTTTCTGCAGGAACTGTGCATGTACAACTTGGTACGGTAGGTATACAGTGCATAGTTGGGGCAGTTTGGAATCCGTTCTGGTCTCTTCCTTGCAGCGGTCTTCATCAGCAATCATAGCAGGGTATAAGGAGTAGCTTCCAGGTGTAATTCATGAGTTATTTGTTGATATTATCGAATGCCAAAATTTGCATAAGAGTTGTATGTAACAGTCATTGATATTCAGGTCTGAAACTGTACTGTTCTTATATCATTTTGCTATTGTAATCAGTCATTATTATAGTCTTGGAGTCATTGTATTGAAAGGTGCATTATTAGGCCTTGTTGTTATCAAGTCTCTTGCTATGTAACAGTCCATATTGATATACAAAAAATAGTCATAGTTATCAAACATTGCTATTGGTTTAGAACAGCAGAGAGGGCATTGATAGGAATTAGTTTTTGGTTCATATGTTTATGTCCTAGTTCGTATATTGTAAACAGTCCATAAAAACAGTGCTCATATGTAATAGATGTAACAGTCATATATTACAATCAGAATTGGAGAAGTTCAGGATATGATAGCATTGAGTGATATTTAGAATTGCATTCTTGTTCATTTTGTTACTTTCCTATATTGTTATTGTTATCTCAATTGCAATTGGATGCCAAAAACAATAAACATATTGAAACACATCAGTGCAAGCAAAACATTTCAGTGCATGCCAACTGTTTGACGAATTGCCACAGTTTAGATTTTGGGATTTTTAGTGATCCTACTAGTGAGGGTCATTACACTATGAATCCCATGATATCAACAATAACTATCAAACTTTTTGTTGTAGTATTCACCTCCATTAACTAATCTAAGACACTTCATCTTGTTTCATATCTCATTCTCAACTAAAGCTTTCCATTTCTTAAAGACTTCAAATACATCACATTTTTTGGGAATGAAATAAACCCAATTTTTCCTAGTTTCATCATCAATAAAAGTAACATAATAATAAGACTCACCAAGAGATGATACCTAGGTTGGTCCCCATACATCAGAATGCACAAGTTCTAACTTTTCACTTTTTTTTCCCTTCCCAACTCTAAAAAATTAGACCCTCTTTTTTTTCATAAACATAGTTTTCACAAAAATCCAAATCAAGTTGTTTCAAACTTGACAATAAATTATTTGAATGGAGAAGCTTCATCCCCTTCTCACTAATGTGCCCAAGTCGATTGTGCCATAGAGTTGTATATGCTCTTGTGGAAGCTAAGGAAATGGAATAATCAATAGTATTAGTATATAAATATAATGTACCTACCTTTTCCCCTTTTTCTATTATCAATGAGCCTTTGGTAACCTTCCACAAATTGCCTATGAATATGACTATGGAACCTTCACTTCTTAGTTGTCTTATTGATATTAAATTTCTTCTCAAATTAGGAAAATGTTTCACCT